>WAAD01040368.1:18988-58642 GCA_013389945.1 Fregata magnificens | reverse complement strand
TGCCAATCTTCCAAGCCACAACACAAGATACGTCTGAGCGCAGCCAGTTACAATCAACCAGCGTTACTGGAAACAACTGCTTCCACAGTTTCTACAAGCCCTGACACTAGCAGCTAAGAGTAGATGGAAACTTCATACATATGTATACATTTAATATATGTTTATTTAGACACACAGAGTACATTACATGAATGTAACCATGTTAAGCAACAATTCAAAAAAATATCAGTGCTCTCCTTTACCCAACTTAATGGTCAATACAGAGCAGTGAATATAGGTCATTGAGCACGCAGCAAGAAGAGCTAGACATTCATTTGCCCTACAGGTACCTGAACGATTAAACCTTCATTTTAAAGAAGCCATTACCAAGATGAGACAGTGATGGTTACAAACTTTACCCTTGGAAGAAGTAGAAGGAAGAGAAGCTTGTTTGGTTTCCTTCCTGTTCCGGCTTAAGAAAAAAAAAGGATTTCCATTTTCACCATGAAACAGTACAAAACTTATGTTGCTATTGTTGTTTAAAACAAAACACACACACCAAAAAAACCCAGCTAACACCCGAACCCACAGCAACACACATGCATGGTTAGCGGCTCGTGGTAGGGAAGACGAGGTCTGAAACATTTCTTGGACTTCATTTATTTTTCATTTCTCTTAGAACAGAAAACATCAAGGTTGTAACAGGCCTTAGTTCACTCCACAGAAAGGCTGATGATAATATGCCTCTGCATACGTAAACTTCTATTTCCTTATTTTTGAAATAATTTAATACAATTTAAATAACTTAAAAAGTTTTAACCAAAAGTTTTTGATTATTTTTTTTAGGTAGCTATTTCAAAAGGAGAAGTAAAGGCAGAGTAAACGTCAGAGAATTCCTCCAAACTCCTATGATGGTTAATCAAGGTTAGAAGAAACCCTAGTAAAGACAAGGTAGGTGTGCTGAAGAGACATGTTTGCCTCAATCCTATTGCTTTTAGAAAGGATTTTAATGCCACTCAGACTGACTTCTGAAGCAATGTTAATAAGGGGAAAAATGTACCCATCCATGAAAGGCCATAATCATTCTTGCACATTTGATGATGTAAACATGTTTTTCCAATTGAGAAGTTACGTTATGCAGAAATTGCCTTTATAGTAATCCTTACAGTCAGTAAGCACGGAGGGATTTTTTGCATAGTATTTAATGAAATTTTTGAATTTGATATCATCACTGAAAATAACTTTGCTAAGCAACGAATATAAGCACCAGCCTAAAACACATTCAGTGGTAAAGAACATAGAGTAATCTGTCATGTACACAATCCCAAGAAGGCATTATCTCATTCAGAAGGAGAACAGATAAGCATTGGAACGATCAAATGATTTTTTTCTAAAATAATGGAGCAAAGCAAAGAAGAAAGTGGAATGAGCCTATTCCACCCTCCAAACGTTGAAAGTTTCAAGGCAAAAACACACATATTGAAAAGGACACAGTTCTTGACCCTTTTTAACATTTGCCACGGCCTCCTGACTCACTTTAAGGAATTCTCACACACCCCCTTAAATTTCACTGAAAAGCTTACATATTTCAGCTTGTTTCCTGGAAAGCTTCTGCAGTGAACGACGTATTTCCCCATGAGGAAAGCAATTTTTCAAGATTGAACCATGACTAGAAGGACTAAAACTAAGTATTCCAATGTCTTCTACAAGCTCCAATTATCAACTAAGTATTATACAGACTGTGTGCTGTACACACCCAGAAAACTGTTTCCCAGGTTTTCTAATCTGAAAATACAAACAAAAAAATGGAAATGCGGAGACAAGATACAGCATATATGAAATGGCATATAAAGGCTGACAACACTTGTGTATATTTACTTACTTTCTGGTGGTAAAACAATTACTGTAATAAGATTGAATAAAAATAAAAGGATTTAGTATGATTACATTTTACACAGCTATATGCCAACAGACATATCTAAGCATATCAAAAGTCATCCAGCAGTAGAATGGGGAAAAAAATAATCAGTAGTTTATTCATCAGAAAATAGTAATATTATTGATTTTTTTTTTCCTCTGGGCTGAAGCTACTTTGAAAAAATTAATCTATGTAATAATGTATTTAAAAAGAAAAAAATCCATCTAGAAATAAACCCAAGTGATCTCTCAGAGCATCTTCTTATCCTAAAGGCAAAACCAGTCACCTTTAATGCCATTCCTAACACACTTCCACAGCTTCTTCCCAAAGGTCTCCAATGACATACTACCTAACTTTTCAAAGCTAGCTATACAAATGACTTGCTATTCTTACTGTTGAATAACCAAAACAAAAACCAAACCAAACCAAGCAAAATAAAACAAACGAAAAAGGTTTTCCTCATAGCATCTTCATCACTGTACTTTTATTTTTTACAACTGTAATGTTAGCCTCAATGGTTTCATATGAGCAAAAGTCAGCTGAAGTTGTTCATGTTTCTCATCGCCAGAGATTCTTGCTCACACATTTGCATCAGTTCAGCTGCATGAGCACTGGTAAAAACCTTCAGTGAGCTGCTATGGTCAGCTCACTATATAGACACATGAACATCAGTATATGCACTAGGAAGTCCAGCAATAAACACAAAGAAGTCACCATTAAACTCAAACCTAAGTCATCTGTGTGTGGAAGCCACAGAACGTTACATGAGTTTAACTCTACCTACACTAGCAAATTGTATCACTTTGACTTAGTCAACATGAATACAAAATTTGCACAAAATCTGTGTAGGGTAGATCTCTGAGTAACTGGAAGCAAAAGCAGCCACTGACTCTGCACAAGGAGAAGGTTTTAGAGGGATCAGTGGCCAATCGAAGGAAGTCTTCAATGTGTCTCTGCTTTGACATTAAAAAAGCCAATAAAAAAGGAATAGTTCATTTATTTTCTACATTTTCTGCATTGCAGAGTCCTGTCCATTGAATTGTGGAATAGTTTCCCCAATGGCCATCAGAAAGTTATCAGGTATTTTCAGATAAAATGCAAGTGTTAGGCAGAGAACAGGTGACGGCAGCCACACTTTTTATACCAATGGTAAGTACTCAAGGAACTCATCCAAGACACAGGAATACTTAACATCCCTCTTCTCTGAGAGGATATATGAGAATATGAGTCTTCACGTTATAAGCCACCATCTGCAACAGGTAGCCCTTGCGTTAAGTACAGGTACCAGAAATATTTCCCCTGGTCCCTGATTGAACATACCAATCTATGCCCAGATGTTCAGCCTGCTGTGCCAATCTGGGTCCATGGGGCTAAGGAAAGCACAACTGGTCTGCAGTTGTCTTCGAATGGCTGTCCAGGTCAGAGCTTGCAGAAGACTGGACCACCGTTTAGTATGCATGTTCTTCTGGGCTGACTGAATCACATCAATCATGTTCTATTTTGCATAAATAATTAAACATTCAATGGAGAGTCTGGCATCTAAGTGGGTCATACTCAAAGTGAATGCCCTATGTCTGACCATAAACACTGAGGTATCATTCTCAGTCCTTGATACAACATTTACACAGAGGGGAAATGCCCCCCA
Organism: Fregata magnificens; assembly: GCA_013389945.1. Lineage (NCBI taxonomy): Eukaryota > Metazoa > Chordata > Aves > Suliformes > Fregatidae > Fregata > Fregata magnificens. The sequence continues at coordinate 55,100 of WAAD01040368.1, read as the reverse complement.
CCGAATACACAGTAATATCTCAATACACCCTATGGGGAGGTCATTACAGCCTTCTCCTGGAAAGTCAGTGGAAAATGAAGTTTACTTTGGTTTCTCATGTCCTGAGAAGGAACCATGAGAATCCTCTGCACTATAAGCTCCTGAAAATGGGATGTTTTCTTCGACAAGAAAATATAGAAAATATATTGGGAGATCATTACTTCAGTACAGTAGCAAAGCTCAAACAGAAAATGAGAACACATTAGGAGAAAACGGAATTATTTTGATATGAAGCTCCTTCTCACTGCTTCCCAGTTTTCAGTTCAGCTACCATGCTGAAAACTCGATTGCACTTAACCTGCCCTTGAACTCCCCATGAAATTATGGCCAACTTCTGGCGGCCATGTCAAGTGACCTTCAAAGGAGCAAGAGATATAGGTCATTCCTGGGTAATATTCTATTCCATGAGCAGCCAGTATGGGAGGAACAACAAATTCTTATTTGGAAAAACAACTTCACAGCACCATTGGCTCTAGGGGCAAAAAAACAGAATGCAAAGCTTATGTTGGAAGTGTAACCGAGTGGTGTGGTTAGATAGCTGCTGAAGTAAGTGTGCTGTAAGAGCACAAACGAGGCTATTCACAGAACTACTTAAGCTAATAAGGTAAGCCTTTGTCTCTCTGTATGCTTAGAAACAGAAGCAAAGAAAAAACAAAACCCAAACCTTCTGGGGTAACTGCAAATAGCTAAGCTATTCAGTACCTGTCTTTTTCAAAAGTCTGTGACATGGTCAATAAGGTTAAAGGAAGGTAAAAGGAAGAAAAACCCAACACACTCTCCCCCCTCCATGGTACATCTTATTTTTGTATATTATTTGTATATTATTTCTTATGATTTCTTTGCATTTCCTTTTAGCTTTTCTAGCACCATTCTTGATAGATTGCACTTTTGCATAAAAGCCATCCAAAAAAACCCTTGAACTGACAATATGTTAATAACACTATTAAAGTCATAACCACAGGGGGAAAAAGTTCCACTCACAGTTTTAAACAACTTTAGCTTTACAGTCAAATCCCAAGCTTTTCAGCAGAAGGACTAGAAAGAGTGGTGCAGCTAAGCTGAGAGTGTTATGACACACAGGAATTCAGGTTCAAAAGGAGCCATCTGGTTAATTCAGTTCACTGCAACTGCAATAGATTTTTAGTCCTGAAAGGTCAATGCCACATCCATATGTACAAACTAGAATGCTTCCAATGCACTATAACAAATTTAAAACCTTTTTTGAATATTAGAAGTTACTTAAAAAACATAATGATAGGGTATCAAAGGAAATAACACACACACAACTGTCCACAAGCAGGTAGGAGAGATCACCAGTGTCCTATATTTCTGAAGTGACCTTTTAAGTATTTTATACTTAATTCAGCATTCTAAATAAGGCTAAGAACTATTTTTAAAAAATATGTTTCAATTACATAAGACAATGATGACAAAATTAAAACTTAGAGCTGATCCAATAACTGTCACTAGGTCTGCTAGTGTGGAGGAGGTGATAAATACCCACTTTCAGCTTTGAATTTCTTGTCTTTTCTCGTGTTAAATCCTCTTCTAACATTAAAAAAAAAAAAAAAAATCCCAGTTTTCATCTTCTCTGTTCTGCCTACAGCCACCCCACCTCTGTGTTTCCCATCTGTCTACTCCTTTCTTGCTGTTCTTCAACTAAATAACTCCTAAAAGATTTCTCTTGGTTCTGCTTGTCAGTCTAACTTGGCCAGCCCCGCCACTACAGCAGGCTAGAAGGTTGCAGGTAACCCAGCTGTTCAGCTTCCACCAGTCCAGCAAGCAGTCTTGCTACAGCTTTCTTACCTTAATCTGTCTCCAGTTTCAGATGACAGGCTTTAGATACACCTTTCTGCAGTATTAATATTTCCTTCTAACCAATTCAGTATTTAGTATGGTCAAATAAAAAAATCCAGTACATACTTCAAATACAAATTTTAAGGAAGAATCTCCCTTACTCTCCCATCTTCCTCTGTTCAATACTTGATTCTTTTACTGCTTCACTATCCCATCTCTTTGAGGCCTAAGGGCATTCTCCCTGCTCAGCATCTCTATCCATGCTCACAAAAATGCAGACAGACAACAATTATGATATGATATGTTTTCAGTTCAACACAGAAAGGAAAACAGTTAACTCTGATTATAACAATTCATGCAATTTGTCAGTTCCAAACTAAGCAGCAAATAAAAGTAGCTATCACAATGGTTGATGTTTAATTTTCTGTATCCTATCTTGAATGAAACTACAACTAGGCAGGATATTTTATATTCCCAAATATTTATAAGTCCCTTAGCAAGTCTGTTTCTATGTGTATTCTTTCAACTGACAAATTCCGTTCTCAACAGTAAATTGTCATATTCCTTTTCACAAAGGCCAAACTGAACTAGTCCAAGGAAACTAAGAACACAAAAATATTCCAGTCACTACGTTTACCTAATACATAGCCAACCTGGGAAAAATGGGACAAGAGGTAAAGGCTGATAAAGGTGTTTCCAAGATTATGTTGCAACCCTCAGCATTAAAGCATGTGTCACTTGAAATGGAAACTAAAATCCAGAGGTAGCGCACCATTGTGTCTCATTCATTGTACCAAATCACAGAAAAATGGAAGGTCACCAAGTATATTCTGTTATCCCAAGATATAGTTTATCTTAGACCACATCTGTGTTTGGCGACACAGCTAAACTGCCCATCCCCACATTAACTTACCCTTACTAAAGGAAAACTTTTTCATTATTTGTAACACAACTTCTTCCTGCAATTAAAACAATTATTGCTTCACAGCCATCAGGAATAGCAAAACCCATGGTTTATCCCTGTCACAATTTCCTTTAACCATAGTGGTAGAAATAGTTGTTCCCTACCCGTTAGTTTTTGCCATTGATTATTCCCGACTAAGTAACTAATTGCACTTGACCCTACTGAATTGCATCACCTTTCTGATCAGACTGTTTGGAACTCTAATACTACCCTCAAACACAAACACAGCCAGGCAGTCCTCTCCCTAGTCACTTCGTTGTCTACTGAAATTACCAATCATACTGTATGTTCCATAATATAAACAATAACTGTATATAAAACAACTGGTCTCAGATCCCTGCAAAACCCCACTAATAGCGAGCCATGCATGAGGGCTCTCCCAATACAGTTATGCAGCTTTTCAGTACCCACCATACAGTAATATTATTTAGATCCTGAATGCTTCTCCTTGTCATCAGTGAGAAACTGCTGCAGTCAGGGCATCTGCTCTTTCTTCCTTACTCATAACATGTTATCCTGTTGCAGAAAGACATTAGATGCATCTAAGATCATTCAATCTCTTAAAATCCATGTTGGCTGCTACACATCAACATGGGAGTGGGGGAGCTTAAGGAGGGCTAGGTACCCCAGAATGGCAATTTAAAAAAAAAAAAAAAATCCATCTACTGAATAGAGTTAGCCTACAGAAAATTATAAGCACAGATCACACCTCTAACCTTTCCTCATGAACATGGGTATCAAACACCTGGGTATTCCAAAACTGACTGCATGGCCCTAGAACCAGATTGTTCTTTAAAATAAGATGACTTAGAAAAAAAATTGGACTGACACTTGAAAAATTTGACTGCCAAAGAAAGAAGAGTTGAGCTTTGCTTCAAAAGGTTAGTGATTTGAACATTTCTTTAAAAGATGGGAGACCTAGATTCAGTTTCCTCTGCAACCCGAGAGGATTGAAACCTGCAACCCTTACATGCAAAAAGAGTATCCCAACCACAAGTCTAGTGAATAGGCTCAGGAAATCAATGTTTAAACCCTTCCTTGAAGCTCTGTATATGGGGAGAATAACAAGTAGAACACTCAGCTGGAAATTATAAGTCTTCTGTTTTATCTCACTGTCCTCAGTATGCATGTGCATATAGTCTGCAGCTTATGTTTTAACATAAGCATTTGTACATATGCATACAAATAACATTTCATTCAGTAACATTCAATAAATACACACTTTGTATGCATGTGTGTGATGTCTTATACCAGTAGTGGGTTTTAATTCCTATGTTTTGAAAGTTTTAACATAGTTTTCAGTGGAAAAAAATTTGGAAGAGCCCATGAAACACTATCTTCCATTTAGTCCAAAACTAATTGTGGTCTGAGATTCACAGAGCACTTCTTGCTCTTCCACGTGGATGGCGATGAAGCAGCAACACGTAGTCCAAGGGCAATCAAAAGAGACTTCAGGGCCTTGAGACAGTTGGTAAGGGAATCTGGAGCACAGGTAATTTTTTCCTCTATTTCTATTATTTCCTCTATTGGAAGAAACAAACGGACCCAGGCTATTAATACACGACTCCATGGCTGGTGTCACTGCCACAGTTTTGGGCTTTTTGATAATGGGATGGTCTGCATGGCACCAGGCCTGCTGGCGTCAGATGGGATTCACCTTTCTCAAAGGGGGAAGAGGGTCTTTGCTGACGAGCTAGCGGGGCTCATTGACAGAGCTTTAAACTAGACTTGAAGGGGGAAGAGGATATCATCAGGCTTGCCCATGACAAGCTGTGGGATGACATGCCAAGGTTAGATGGGGTGCTAGTGAGGGCCCTCAGCCTGTTGGTCTGAGATGTGCTGGGTACACTGGAGCACACTTGAAGTCTTAAGGAAATGAGCCAGGGGCTCCTGAGGTAATAGAAGCCAACAGGGAAACACTGGTTGAAGTACCTCAAAGGAACTAAGGTGTGTTCCTCTAAGAAGGTTACACGGCCAACAGTCCAGCTGATGTGCCTCTACACCAATGCACACAGCACGGGCAACAAACAGGAGGAGTTGGAAGCCACCATGCTGCTAGAAAGCTATAACCTAGTTGCCATTATCGAAACCTGGTGGGATGAATCCCATGACAGGAGCGCGGCTATCAATGGCTACAGGCTGTTGAGAAGGGACAGGAGAGGAGGGGCAGACGGGCTGTCCTCTACATCAAGAAATGGATAGATTGTGAAAAGCTGTCTCTGAAGAATAGCCACGAGCGGGCCGAAAGCTTATGGGTAAGAATTAGAGACCAAGGCAACAAAGAGAACCTTGTGGTTGGTGTTTACTACAGGCCACATGATCAAGAGGAGCCTATTGATGAAGCCTTCTTATTCCAGCTACAGGAGGCATCGTGCTCACAGGCTCTCGTTCTGCTGGGGGACTTCAACCACCTGCTGGAAAAGTAGCACAGTGAGCTGTAGGCAACCCAGGAGACTCCTGGACTGCACGGAGGATAGCTTCTTACGCCAGGTAATAGACAGCCCTACCAGAGGGTATGCAATACTGGACCTGATGGTCACCAATGCAAGTGGGCTAATAGGCGATGTCAAGATTGGAGGCAGCCTGTGCTGCAGTGATCACGTACTGGTGGAGTTCGCAGTCCTGAGGGTTATGGGTCAGGCAAAGACTAAAGTCAGGACCCTGAATTTTACGAAAGCAAAATTCCAGCTGTTCAAGGAGCTAGTCAATAGGACCCCCTGGGAAACTGCCCTCACAGACAAGGGAACAGAATAGAGCTGGCAGATCTTTAAAGACGCTTTCCATAGAGCACAAGAGCTCTCAATCCCCAGGTGTAAGAAATCAGGAAAGGAAGGCAAGAGACCAGCATGGATGACTTGAAACCTGCTGGTCAAATAAAAGGCAAGAGGGAAATGCACAGGCAGTGGAAGCAAGGGCAGGTATCCTGGGAAAAGCATAGGGATGGTGCCCGATTGTGTAGGGATGGGATCAGGAAGGCCAAAGAGTGGCTGGAGCTGAACCTGGCAAGGAATGCAAAGAATAGTAAGAAGGGCTTCTGCAGGTACGTCAGCCAGAAAAGGAAGGTCAAAGAAAGTGTACCCCCCCAACGAACACAACTGGCAAACTGGTAACAATGGACGAGGAGAAAGCTGAGGTACTCAACAACATTTTTGCCTCTGTCTTCACTGGCAACCTCTCTTCCCACACGTCTCGAGTGGATGGACTGCAAGACACGGACTGGAGGAGCAAAGTCCCTCCCATTGTAAGAAAAGATCAGGTTCATAACCACCTGAGGAACCTGAACATACATAAGTCTATGAGACCTGACAAGATGCATCCCAGAGTCCTGAGGGAATTGGCTGATGTAGTTTTCAAGCCACTCTCCATGATATTTGAAAAGTCATGGCAGTCAGGTGAAGTTCCTGGGGACAGGAAGAAGGGGAAACATTGCACCCATTTTTAAAAAGGGTAGAAAGGACAACCCTGGGAACTACCAACCTGTCAGCCTCACCTCTGTGCCTGGGAAGATCATGGAACAGATCCTCCTAGAAGCTATGTTAAGGCACATGGAGGACAGGGAGGTGATTTGAGACAGCCAGCATGGCTTCACCAAGGGCAAGTCTTGCCTGACCAACCTAGTGGCCTTCTATGACGGAGTGACTGCATCAGTGGACAAGGGAAGAGCTATGGATGTCATCTATCTGGACTTCTGTAAGGCCTTTGACATGGTCCCCCACAACATCCTTTGCTCTAAATTGGAGAGATATCGATTTCATAGATGGACTGTTCAGTGGATGAGGAGTTGGTTGGATGGTTGCAACCAGAGGGTAGTGGTCAATGGCTCAATGTCCAGATGGAGATCTGTGACAAGTGGTGTCCCTCAGGGGTCTGTATTGGGACCAGTACTGTTTAATATCTTCATCAATGATACAGTGGGATTGAGTGCATCCTCAGCAAGTTTGCAGACGACACCAAGCTGAGTGGTGCAGTTGACATGCCTGAGGGACAGGATGCCATCCAGAGGGACCTGGACAAGCTCGAGAAGCGGGCCCATGTGAACCTCATGAGGTTCAACAAGGCCAAGTGCAAGGTCCTGCACCTGGGTCGAGGCAACCCCCAGTATCAATACAGGCTGGGGGATGAAGGGATTGAGAGCGGCCCTGCGGAGATGGACCAGGGGTACTGATGGATTAAAAGCTGGATGTGAGCTGGCAATGTGCACTTGCAGCCCAGAAAGCCAACCGTATCCTGGGCTGCATCAAAAGAAGCGTGGCCAGCAAGTCAAGGAAGGTGATTCTGCCCCTCTACTCCACTCTGGTTGAGACCCCACCTGGAGTACTGCGTCCAGCTCTGGAGTCGTCAGTACAGGAAAGACATGAACCTGTTGGAGGGGATCCAGAGGAGGGCCACAAAAATGATCAGAGGGATGAAACACCTCTTCTATGAGAAAAGGCTGAGAGAGTTGGGGTTGATCAGCCTGGAGAAGGCTGCAGGGAGACCTTATTGCAGCCTTTCACTTCTTAAAGGGGGCTTACAAGAAAGATGGGGACAGACTTTTTAATAGGCCCTGTTGCAACAGGACAAGGGGTAATGGTTTTAAACTAAAAGAGGGTAGATTCAGACTAGATATAAGGAAGAAAATTTTTACGATGAGGGTGGTGAAACACTGGAACAGGTTGCCCAGAGAGGTGGTAGATGCCCCATCCCTGGAAACATTCAGGGTCAGGTTGGAGGGGGCTCTGAGCAATCTGATCTAGTTGAAAATGTCCCTGCTCACTGCAGGGGTGTTGGACTAGATGACCTTTAAAGGTCCCTTCCAACCCAAATTATTTTATGATTCTTCCTCTGACCACTAGTTTTACTTCCAGTAAGATGCACACACTCAGAGGGAGCAACTGATATGCCTAAAAACCCAAGTGACTAAATGACCCTAGGATACCAAAGATATTCACACACACTCAGCTGGCAGGCATGGAAACTACAAGGGATTTCTGCCTTTCTAAAGAGCTACCTGGAGGAATGGCAAGAAACCTAAACGTGCACTGAATGCCTACTTCCATGCAACTGAATTCCAGTCTAAGTCTGAAAACAGTTATAAACTACAAGCAAATCAGGATCACAAACTGCTTTCCAACTGCTTTCAGACATAATCTTAATTAAGGTAAATTTCACTACCATAACCAGAAAGTATTCAAAGCATAAAAAAAAGCCAGTCAGAAATCTACAAAACCATAGTTAACCACAAGTTACCCAATCAATGGGTTTCATTTATACACATTAAAAAAAATTAATTAGACCTTTACTTTTATTAGAAAGGGTAAAAATACAAAGCAAAACATTGTACAGCTACTACCTACCCTGTTCCTGAAATCCAGACTCTCACGAATGCTGGTTTGACCTTGGAGATGCTCTAATTAATTTCATCTGAACACATTAGCAACAAATACATCATTTCTCCCTGTTCCCCGTGACCTCTCAAAAAACATGCCTTTACACATCCTTTTCTTCTTCAGTCCAAATGTTTCCATCTTCATCCCTTTTAAAGTCACGTGATTGACACATAGCACCACTGTTCTGTTCAATGAACTGAAAATATTCTGGCTGAAAGTTGCATATCTAAGTACCCAAAGAGCTGGTAAGATGCAGAGGCAAATATGAAAAGAAGGGGAAAGCATATTTGCTTCAAACAAAAAATTTCAGGGCATTAAAAGGAAATACATTGTAAAGTTCACGCCGCCAAGAAAGATCTTAACCTCAATAAGCAAAGACTGTTACCAAATATTCTATTTGTTCTTACTCTGCAGCTATGCTGTGAGAAAACATCTGATTTTTTTTTAAACAATAAAACCACCTGTTCAATTTATTATATGATATAAATACTAATAGCCTTGAGCGTGAGGTTTCTCAAGATAGAAGTGCCATAATTCTCTGGTTACATTATTAAGATTCCAGTCACCCAGCTGCTTATGGCTACAGATGACATCTAATCAGTTAATCAAAGATAAGCCAAAACAGATAACTGGATGTCAAAATCATTAAACTTACCTGACAGGCAGATGTATGTTAAATATTCACCCTGACCCCCAGTAGCTAGGAAAGGAATCTTTTTTTTTGTTCTTCTTTTCACTTGGACTGCTCCCAGCATCCTTTCATCATGTGGGGCAAAAATTTCTTTGCTGATTGCAGATTTGGCATTCATTGTAGATCACAGATATAGCAGACTGCTGCTCTCTAAAAATAAAATCATAAATAAAAAAAAATATTAGAAACTCCTAAGTTATGTGAAAGTCTAGCTAACTTACACGGGCATTAGCAGCTCTAACCTTCAAATAAAGTTTCTAATGATTCAAAGAATTTAGAAGACAATTTCATACGCTTAGAGGTAGAATTTTCAAAGTATCTAAGAGTCTTTACTTGAGTTGTTCTCCACGCTTCTTAAATTCTCTTAAACTAGCTTAGTTTATTTTGGGCAGAAGCTGTCCACGCTAGCACTTCAGTATGATGCAAAATCTTCTCAGAGGGACACCCTGTAACTTCATGCTGCATAAAAGCTTCATTGATTTCCTCTCTAGTAACTGGAGGGAAGCTCACCTGTCCCACATAGACAGGGAGAGCACTGCAAGGGCATAGGGAAGAAACACTGGTTCAGTTCATCGGCGTCCTCTCAACTTAGTTGTGCTGGCAGACAAGAAGTCACATTCACAGAAGATACAGAAAGCTTCAGACTCAGTAAGACTGTTCCTTCAGGAGCACTGCTCTTGGTGACAGTACTTGATTAAGCGGCTCCTGCACCTCTTGCAGCTTTAGCACCTCATCCCCTCAACTCCTCTGTAATTACCAACTGGGCAACTGCACAGAAACAGCGTAAGAGAAACCATCGGGGTTCACACAGACAAAACCACACGTCCTCTTTTCTGCTAAGTAATTTTGACCCAGGTCAGTTCCTCAATGTGCTTCATAAGAAAACAGCACAGTCAACTTAAAGACATTTGGAGGGGGGGGGGAAAGTAGAGAACAGGGAGGGAGAAGGAGGGAAGCTGCTTATTCAGGCGTGTCCAGCAAAAGAAATGTCAGTCTGACCACAGCTTACAGAGGAGCCTAACTAAAGGAGAAAGAACTCCGTTACAGAGAGGATATTAACAGGCTCTTTATCTAGACAGCACCACAGTTTGAACTCCAATTAGTTCTGCACTGAAGTCTGTTAATAAGTATATAGGTCCCACTGACAGAGGGTGCCGAATGCCCCTTTTAATTGTTCAAATACAATAATGCTCCAATACACATACATTAAATTCCACATCTCCATATTATTAAGACTTTCAAGCTCACAGATCTTTTTTGACATCCTTAGCTTTCTTAGTACGAGCGAGGTCAACTTCAGGTCTCAACTACTGAAGCCAGAAATGCTGCCTGTGGGATCATTTGATATTTGCCACAATTTAACTATTAGAAAAAACATAGATAAATTCCAGTCAAATTAAGATTATGAAGCCAAAACAGTCATGGATGGATTATTTTTAGTGTGCATACTATCAGCAAAGTAATTGTCTTTCTTTCGGTCTCAACATTTTGTTGGCACTTATTTATGATATTCCCTTATCGTAAAAAAAAAAAAAAAAAAAGGCTGTATTCATGGAGGTGTGAGAGACCACAAATTATCCAACTCAAATTCACCACCTATTTATTTTGGGATGCAAATACAATCCTTTGCCAAAATAATCTGTAACAATATACCTCAGTTAGCCAATACAGAGGTATGCAAATTCTGACAAGTTTTAGCATTAAGTTATTTTACAGGCACCTTTACAAAAATCAATTACATTTAAAAAATGGCCCCATCAAAGGAAAAATCCAGACCAATTTCAAAGGAAGAAAGAATGCACAGCCCCTGAAAAGATGTGATTTCATGACTCCTGCCATGTAAGTTACCTATCCTTTAACAACAAATATCAACATCAAAAAGAATCAAAAGAATAAATTTACCTGCTAGTTACTTAGAAAAGGTTTTCACATTCATGTTCATTATACCAGAATTTTCTCCTCTTCTGTGTTATGAAAATATTTGCAGTATATCTTATACCAGCATGTGAGCTGCTGGCAGTTTATGACTGCCAGTTTTTGTTCTGGTTTTTTGTTTTGTTTTGAATTCAAGGCCACTGTCAATGACTATAGGTTTAATCACACAGACCTCCTTCTGACCGAGATAAAGACTGATAATCTTTGCAAAAATAACTTCAGTCTCAGACTTTCACATGCTTAAAGAATTTTCAATAAATAGCTTATTGGGAAAACACACACAAATACTGTCAGGTAAAAATATACTCAAGTCACAGCCAATTGAAAAAGTGTTTTCCAGCTTGCAACAATCTGATGCTGTTAATTCTGCAACTGAGTTGTTAAATAGATGTTCTCAGACATTTTCTTGAGCTTCACACACTGCAAAATAAAGTGTGTTTTCAAAGATACACTCAGTGATGTAAAGGCTTCCTGGATTAAGAGAGGATAGAAGTTTTCCCTACCTATAATTAGTTGTAGCAGAAAATGTTATTGGTTTATAGCTTCAAAACTTTCACATAGTACTTCAAGATTTACTTTAAGGATATTACAAGCAATAAGTCTCACTGTATATAGCTGCATTTGGTAAGACTCTGCTGAGCAGGAGGCAAGCCAAACAAACAAGAGACACTATCCAAATCCCATTTCATAGATTTCCCAAATCATTTTGCTTCTTACGTGCACTGCAACTTACAGCATGAAACTAGAATGACTGCCACATAGACAATAACCCAAAATAAATGCAAAACCTTGAAAGGTATGTTAATTAAATCTCCTATGTATACACACATCTATCTCTTAATGCAAGTACTTTTATGCACAAACAACATACAAATCTAACTTTGAATAAAACATAGCTCAACACAATATCCCAAAACAGATTAAATCTCCTGTTTCAGCAGAGACACAGAAGACATGACATAGAACAATCAAGTATTGCAGTTTATTGCTGCATGCTGTGATTTGCTTTGTGATTAAGCTGGTTGTATAGACATCCACCAGAAGTTGTACACAGACAGATGCTGTAGACACCAAATGCTGTAACTGGAACCTCCGACTAAAGCATGCACTCACTGCCTAGGAGGTTGTGATCCTTCTGTTCCCAACACTTGGTTTACAACAGCCTCAGATGCCAGAATTAACCAATTAATCTAACGCAGTGTTACTTGATATGATTACTGAATCTAATGTGGAAACTGACACTGGCACAAACCACAAAAGCCTAACTGTGCCTGCATGCAAACAGACTTCTGAGATTGAGCTGTCAGTATAGTTTGGATGAAGTTGTTTTTCATAGGTCAAAAAAATCAGCAGCTGGGTTTAAATAAGCTACCTTCTCCATATTTGCTGGTGGATCTATGGGAGCTGGACTCGACAATCCTTATGGGTCCCTTTCAAATTGAGATATTCTAGGATTCTGTGAAAAGCAAACGTTATATTAAAGTCTTAGGTAAAAGATTCTAGCACTCTTTTTCAAAAGCACGTGTAATGGAATCTTTTTATTAGTCTTACTAAAAAATAATGGAAGACTTGCTCAAGCAACGTGAATAAGTCTCAATTTTTCCCATCCTCCAACAAGAACACCCCTTTTTCATCTAAAAAAAAAAAAAAGATGCTGGCGGTACATGCAAAACTTCATGTAGTACACGCAGATTTCTTTACACAGTAATGTTTGTTCTTGGTGCACATTCCAGGATGAATTCAAACCATCAGCAGTTTCCATTCATGGCCCATGTGGACTCACACACTTCGGAATGCAAACAGTTTCCCCTATGGTTGAATATAAAATGCCTTAAAAGCTGAAACTTTTACTGGAGGATCTCTGAGCACTCTGAGGCAGTGCATTACTGTTCACAATATTTACCCCTCTGTGGCAAGAGGGATTTAAACGTTTCAGTAAATGTAAGAGTCTTTAAAGAGAGCCCGCATTTCCTGCCTCACATGCTTTCTTTGTTCCATGTACTTAATTCCACTCAAATTATTATAATGATGCTTTTGGCTGAATGAAGACAATTCCATTTTCCTCCCGCAGATTTTCACTCCAGCCATCATAATACAGAAGAGGACATCAACATTTACACTGTGCCCACCATACTCAACAGAAAAGCCTAAGAGGAAAGATTCCTGTGCAGGTTTGAACCAGTGCCTGTAACACACTGCTCATTTCCATCTCCTCAGATCTTTCTCTGCTGCAATTCTACTCCATGATATTTGTATCACTAAAACCTCCTCCTAGGAACAGCTGACTAGTCCTCTATATGTGCGTGTAAGAGGACTGGGATTAAAGGTAATTTCTAAAAGAGATATTAAATAAAACCAAGATACTTAAGCTGATACCTTCACAGATCCCACAGATTCAGTAACGAAAAAACTTGGACTGTTTTCTGGTCAGCCAGAATTTCAGACTGTATTCAGGCAGACAGCCAGCAAGCAGCTGACTTATCTTTACATCCAGATGTTTTACAGGACCATGCAAGTAGTGGAAAAAAGGAGATTTACAGTATCTTTATTGAGGTACTGGTACATAGAGGGAACCGGGGAAACTAATCCTCAGCATGCAAAATTTCAATAGTAGTAAATTAACATGGAGAAATGAAATAAGAAGCAGCAGAAGGAAGAGCAAGTAATGTTTTCCAAAAAAAAGAAAACATGTTCAGTATGTTAAGTCTCGCTGTTTTCAAGGATCTTTAGTTTAATCACAAACAGGGATGGGCTCACAGGACAGCCTAACCACTGAAATGCTGCCTGCAGTGTGAAATCATCTGAGCAACCAACTATCATTGGGCTGCACTGGTAGCTCTAGCAAGCACCCAAATCCGCTTTTAATAAAGCCACCATCCTGACAGAGGACATCTACTTTAGGAAATCATTGCAAGACACCATTACTAAAAGCCCAGCTTCTGCTATTGTGATAATTGCCTGGTATTTACTTGCTGGAAGTGTTGAGACTACATATTTGATCATTACCATTCATCAAAATTCTTTATTTCTTGTGGTCTCAAACAAATAGCTAGTACAACTTTGGAGAAGCACAAAATCATTGCTAAACCAAGGCAAATAATTTATAAATCATTAAAAAGCAAATATTAGAACACAGAGCTTCTAAAGTTAGTTTGCAATAGATTTATTAAGCTTAACTCTATCCTAAAGGAGTAACACCAATTTTAATCAGCTCTGCAAACAAGGATTAAACCAGTAGATCAACCTTACTCCAAAACAGTCGAGGTAAAGTCTTTAAAAGGCTTTCATCCTTCTATTTGCAAAATCTAACTTTGCTTGATAGATTTTTATTTAAATTAGGACAACAGTGGCAACCACTGTACAGGCCAGAAAAAATCTGTTACATCCTACTAACATGAGTTCATGACTTTTAAAAGTATTTACTGGGGGGTGCAGGGGGGGAACCACTCTCCAGAGTTATTTGTAGGCAGTCACATTTCCAATTCATTTTTTCAAATAAGCTTTCAGTGATTACTGGTTCATTTGAATAAAATATTAATTCTAAAATATGAAAATTATGAAATAGTAAACAGTATTTGTGGCAATTTAAAATAGAAATAAGAAATGTGGTTTTACTTACATATAAAACTACAAAGTAAACTGTCTGCCCAGTCAAGCTGAACTGGACATAAGCCATCTTCAGAGAGCAGTGGCTCCTAAATCTAAAACTTGAGTCTTCCTTGCAGCGAAGTGACTATTTTCTTTCTTTTAAGTGGGGCCTACAGAGGCTTTATGTTGTAGCCCACCTGATCCAAGACCAACATTTGGCAGAATGTGCTGTAAGTTAGAAATAAAAACCTCTTAACTTTGTTTTTAAGCAAGCTATGGTTTGGTTACAGGGAATTAATAGTGTTCCAACATTGTTTACTGACCCCATAAAGCAGCCTGGTTTGAATCATCTATAAATCTCTCAAAAGACTCCTAGAGTAAGCAAAAGGAATGGGAACCATACTTTGTGGCCTGAGAACATGTTTTTAGTCAAGAAAAAAAAAAAAAGAGGGGCAAAGCACACAGTAATAATATGTTAAAGTCAGACAGAAGCAGTAAGTGCCTAAATATTGATGTTCAACATGTTTCTTCACCTGAGGCACGCAGCCTGAGGCCTTAAGCAATTCCTACAACCTTTCATCCCAAAGGAAGGTGATTTGAGTTCTGCGCAAGTTGTATGGACCTCGGGATGTAAAGAGATCAAATGCATCAAGAGCTCTGAATGGAATATGTATTTAATAAAGAAGTGATAAAAAAGGGATGCAGAACAGAAAAGTACCTTTGAGTTTACATCATCCAGTGCCTCAATCTGACAGATCATAACACAAACCTTTTAAAAAAAATCAGCAAAGTTCACCTAGAAGTTTTGTTTACTTCCCTCCATCACCCCAAAAGCCCCCAAACATCTACTTACAATGAGAGATTATCAGGGACACCACAGAAATCCCACAAGTAGGTAAATGAGAACCAATCCCACTTTCATGTAGAAGACAGAGCAGCTGCTTTCATTCCTGCACTCTGCTCTAGTAAAGGTGTAGAAGTGCTGAGAGAGTGAGAGACATACGTACAGCATCATGGTAACCAATACCCTTACTTCCTCAAACCAGATGGTAGCCAAAGCAGAAGATGCAACATCATTTGGTTCTTTTGAGACTCTGTGCCCCCAAACTCTCCCCAAGAGGTACAGAACATTAAGTAGGAGGCAGTACAAGAAGGCACCAAAGAGGCATATTGATGGATGGTTTGCTGTATATTCCAGGTCAAACAATTTTTTCTTGTTCTGACAAGAACACAGAAATTCCAGACCCAGCAGCTAATGTCCTAGTAAACAGTATGGTGCGTCCCAGCTAAACTTTGCTCACACGAGGATGTTAATTCTGAAGTGAATTTACAGTACTGCAAGCTGGAAAAATCCCCACTCGCATAAGACGTATAACATTTCTGTACTGGAATTTCTCTGTGTGAACGGCTGCAGACAGTTAGGAGCAGACTGCTTTGAATGGGCGTCCAAGAAAACAGCCATATATTGAAGAACTGCAGCAATTTAAAATTAATTGCTGCTTACGTTTTCATAGCATTTTGGATCAAGACTATAGTCATAAGAAGTTAATAAAATAATAATTCAAGAATTGGTGGACATTGTGGACATTCGTTCTCTAAGCATTTTCTTAACAGCCAAGAGCAGCAGTGTTGCCTAAACATGCTTTCCCCCAGGCCCCATATGGACAGCTGGGGGTGCTTCTGGGAGATGCCCGAGGGAGGAAAAGGCACCTCAGTAGAAGGTGGTACAGCCCTCTCAGGGCCTCTCCGAGTGAAAAGCAACAGCTGGGGACCCATTCAGAGAGGTCCTCGTTAGAAGAGTCCCAAATTCTGAAAGTTGTTATTGTTTGAGAATGTATGAATTTGAAAATAAGGATGGACAACGCCACATTAAGCAGCACCGTCCAAACAATGAAACTGTTTACCGAAAGGCAACCAAGAACTGCTTGGGAAGACTGCCACTGGAGTCATCTTTTTGAAACAGGAACATTTTGAATCTCAAAGAGATTCACAGAGAAACTTAGGAACTGCCAGATGTTATAACAAAGCCCCAGAGAGACCACATTTGCATTTGTGGAAAGTTGTATTTACTACTTCAGGACATTGGGACATTCATAGCAGTAACAACTACTACTTCTGCATAGCAACACTGAAAATCATAGTCTTAAGAAGTCAGCTTAATTCTTATGACCTTTTAGATATTTTCAGATGTTAAGACCAGTTATTACATCTGCCCTTAAACTTTTATTTGCAGGCTGAACTATCACAGTTTCTTCCGTCATTCCTCACAGATTTCTTGTTTCAGACACCACCTCTCTAGACTCTTTCCCATTGACCTACATCTTTTTTGAAATGCAGTCTTCAAATCTGGACTCACAGCTTCATTTACAACACCAGAGTCAACTGGAAGAACTACTTGGTTGGTCACTGGAACAGGGTCCCCGGGGAAATGGTCATGGCACCAAGCCTGTCAGAGTTCAAGCGTTGTCCCGAAGAGTGGGCTCCGTACCCGGTGCGCAAGCCAATCCACATAGGGTTGAGGTATTTCTTTATTACAAGTCTGCGCAGAATCGGGAGCTAGGTGGTATTCCACAAATCTAGCTCAAACTCTCGGCGAACAGATACAATATTTATACAACCTAACCATACATATGCATTTTCTAAACCTTGCCTAAAATATGCCATTGGTAATTAACTACACATGATAGTTCTCTATTGGTCCATATAGCTCTTGCTTTGATTTAAAATTACAGAGTACTCTCTAGCTTACTGCGCATGTTCAAGGGAGGTGGGGGGGGTGAGTCTTTTGGTCCTGAATTGAGCCAGTGGTCGCGATCTCCCCCTGCCGCCTTTACCTTTCCCCCAGTTACCACGGACTTTGCTGATTTCATGCTTCTTTGGCAATCGTCCAGCTTCTTGACGCCTTCTGAGGCAGGATGTGCCCTCTTATCAATTCTTAGTTCTTCTTCAAGGGTATAGTCCTTAGTAAGGAATGCATGGTTTATACAAAGTAACCAGGCCTACACACTAAAGCTACTGATCCATTGTCCTCTTCAGAGGATCCTAAATTAAGCAGTGTTACTGTGACCTAGGTATTAACTTAAACACGTTGGGTTGCTTGAACTTCAGATATCACAAGGAGCATTTGGACAATGCTCTTAGTGATATGGTTTAGTTTTAGGTAGTCCTGCGACGAGCAGGGTGTTGGACGCTATGATCCTTATGGGTCCCTTTCAACTCAAGATATTCTATGATTCTACAATACTTTATAGACCTTACAGCGAACACTCCTGCTTATACAGCTACTGCCATACGTGGATCTTTTCCAACCTGTCAGCAAAAGACAAGAGCTTCAGTTCAACATCTACTATGTTCTTCAATCTTTTTCTGAAAAAGAGACATTTGACATCTGAGTAACTAATCATTCCCACTTAACAGGGGATTTTTGTACTTACTACTTTCAGGCTATTTCTCCAATACTGTAAGATCATTTTAAATTCCAATCCTGTCTTTCAACACTTGCAAGTCTCTAGATTGACACCCACCGAAAGTCAGGATGTACATTCACCGAAAGTCAGGATGTACATTCTGTGTGCCATCACTTCAGTCAGTTAAAATTGTTTGAGACCTAACACAGCCTCCCTTCACTCCTCCAGTTAGAACTAGAAAGATACCAACTCCTCCGAATACACTTCTACAATGATTTTTGTGTTCCTACATCTTATGCTACTTCCATGTAAACTTAATTTCCTTAGTTCACTCATGACTAACATCACATGAGGCAGTATCAAAGGCACCATTAAAGTTGAGATATATCTACCAGTTCCAACTTATTCACATGGCCTAATACTTTATCACAGAAACAAATCAACTGGTTTGAATTTTTTTTTTTTTTTTGAGTTCTCTCCAGTCACCCTCTAGTTACTTAAAAATAGGTTTTGTTCCATTGTTTGTCCAATATTTTGGCAAAGAAAAATCATTTAAAAATGAAATTAAAGAATCTTGGTGAGAAGGAGCAGCCCACATTCCCCAGAGAAAGAGGAACTGGTTTGAAGGACTGCAGTTTAGAGTACGCGCAGTTTCTTTCAGCAGTCTGTTTTTTCACATTTAATTTATGCCCACGTCATGCATTTGTGCTGGCAGAAATGACTGATTTCCCTGTGTACTTTTCCTTCTTATGACAGCACAAGTGCTTATGTGGTAGTGCAGTGAACTAGACAAGAGAATTA
The DNA here is from genome assembly GCA_013389945.1 of Fregata magnificens. NCBI lineage: Eukaryota > Metazoa > Chordata > Aves > Suliformes > Fregatidae > Fregata > Fregata magnificens. Next base: position 36,509 of record WAAD01040368.1, on the reverse strand, counting down.
ACCCAGGTTTAATCCTGTTTAAAAGAAGAAAAATAGTGATTACTTTTGTTTTTACTCAGATCAGCTCCCTGACTCAGTTCACTACACAGCTGTGTGTCAGCACATGGGAAGGAAGAGCAGGGGTAAGATTAGGGCTGCCTTATGCACCAACAGTATTAGTTTACAAGGATCATGAAACTGCGGTTTAAAGACAGAACCTGAAATGTCAGGAGCTTTCATCAGATAGTGAAATTGGCTGACTGAAGACATGGCACAGAGCCGATCTAGACAAAATTTTTCAAAACCAAAACTTGGAACAAAGAAACAAACTGAATAAAAAGTGGTAAAGCAGAGGAGTTCATATGGGGCTTCTCCTTGATAAGAACAAACATGTCTCAAGATCAGAGGAAATTTCTTGGTATACTGACTTCATTATTTGTTGGGTTAAATAGAGGCATAGCAAAAAGGCAGGTTGTAAGTTGGGCTCTGTTAGCATGCAGTGTGATTTCTGCACCAAATCAGAACCTGCTGCATATAGGAATATACAAAAATATTATGCAATGCTATTACTGCAGTATATCCTACGTAACTAGAACACACTAAATCATGGCAGCTACTCTGGCAAGACATCTCACAGGAAGTTGATTTTGACTTATTAGCATGAACAATCACAGCTGCTTTATAAGGACAAACTCTGCAAGTATTAAGTACTGATCACTGAAAAATCTGATGTTAAATGGATTCATAATTCAGTGTACAGGTTGCCAGAGAGATAGGATATTACTACAGTATTAGTTGAAGGTGTTTTAAAGAAAAAAAAAAAAAAAGTGTTTCAGCTAACAGCTAGCACATAGTACTCTTGCTGGTGGCTTACTCCGACTAGTATACCTCAGTGCGCTCTTAAATCACGTTTTCCAAATCCTCACAGTTCCACTTCCATTCCTCCTCACATAACTGGTATTGGTACAAACTGCAAACTTCTGCACATTACAGTCGTTTATTAAATGGAATATTCCAAAAGAGAAGCAGGGAACAAAGTCGGGTCTCTCAGGCTGAAGATTTTCAATTTTCTGAGCCTCACCCTGCAACACCCACATCTGAAAAAAAAAGGGGAAGTAAACTCTTTATCATTATGTTCCTTTATATTACTTTAATGCTGGGAAAGAGTACAAAAGCAGAGTAATACAATGGGATAAGACATAACATCAAGGGATTGAAGTGTTCTATTTCATCCATCCAAGATGAATTAACTTTCTCTGGCAAGCATAAATATTTTTTCCCAATCACTCCAAATGGATGAGCAAAATCACTTACTAGCAAAATACATAATTCTTTTAAGAATGGAATATATCAGGGCCTGGGGATATCAGAATCTCTGATAAGGGCAGAGACACCTCTGTAAAGTATTACACCACCATTGACAACGTCCACAGCAACAAATCCTCTGCAACGATTTGTGCCAAAATCAACTTAATACATCCCACATCTGGTGCTGAGCTGTAAACACTGATATTAAAAACAAAACGACATTTCCAACCTTCAAACTGTTTACTGCCAGAAATCACCTAAAAAAATACAAAGAGGTATTTTACATGGCAACACGCGTAGATAAAATGGCATCCAACTGAAAGAACAACCACATATCCAATACAGTCTTATGATTTTTATCCCATAAATACTTTCTGCACGAGCAACAGGAAGAAATAGATTACACCTTTAACTAAGACATCTGAATACAACATCAGAGAAAACAACTGCCAGCCACACATTCCCCTTTGTGTGCAGCCTAGAAAAGGAATCCATGTAGATACATACATGCTTATCTTAAATGTAACATTCTTCTTCCAGCATAAACAGCCTCATGAAAATCCTCTAAGTGTGCAAAACCAAACCACCACTATGCAACATTAGCAACCCATACAATTGCTAAAGCACAGAAATATCCAGTTACAAGTAGGAAAACTGTTTCACAAAGAAATCAATCTAGTCCCGTCCTCAGCCAAAAGAAGCTTTTCAGCACCTGCTTTTGCCAGTTTAACTGTGGGATGCTGCCAAATAAAGTGGTAAACATCCTGCATCTCCCAGTTTTTTGCTGATTCATCAGAACACTAATCCTACACTAAAACTTGCAGCTGCACATCATTAGTATCAACACAGTGGAACTGGTGCGAATATGCACTACTTTTGGCAATAATCTACAGTTCACTGTGTTAATTCAGTCTTGAATCTTTACCCTCACCTCTGCAGTTGCCTTTAGAAACAAGCCTGAGAACGACATTCTTAAACTTGATTATTCTTGAACCCTAAACTGAGGTCTCAGACACAATTATGTGATGTGGCCTCTTACAATGAACCTACCGACTCCTCTCCACAGCTTCAATCTTTTTCTTTCTTTACTTAACAGGACATGTCACCTCCTCTCATCCTAACACCATACTTTACTCAAAACTATTAAACTACTTTGCCTTTCAAGTAGTCTAACAATCATTGTAAGTAGTTAAAAGCAATTAGGTCCAGTCAGTAATTAACTGCTTATCACACCCCGCATCCAGAAAACTTTACAAGTATATCTTATATTAGACCAAGTGACCTCTTTGCTATAGGCTTTTCCCTTCATATATTCTGTGGACACAGAAGAATGATACAAACCAAAAAATTCATAAAGGTATCATTAGCATTATCTCCAGGCTCATAACTCTTGAAAACCACCCACCTACAAAATCAGCTACATTAAAAGAAAAAAGTTAATAATGAGTGATCCAAACTTCACTTTAACTTTACCTTTTACTTTACTTTTTATTTCACACAGTCAGTATGTAAACAAACAGGACTTCAGAACCTGATACTTGTCCATTCATTAGACTAAACCACTATGACAATTTACTTCAAACATGTTCACGTGGCTAACAAGATTAGCAAACAAGCTGGAGAACTTACACAGGTGGCTTAAAATCACGATACACACTCACAACTTCTACCACCTACGGATATGTGTGCATGTTTAAGGTAACTTACAATACATATAACAAGTCTTTATATAAATTCTTCTGTAATTAAGACAAACAACATACTCAAAAACTTTGAGAAAATTACATTAAAGCTCATTTCTATGTCCGGTTCATCCACATTAAAAACAGCACTTTGGCAACATTAAGTGGATAATGAAGAAAAAGCCCACTACATCCACCTTAACAGACTTGTAATCTAGAGAGTAACCAGCAGTTATCCTCTGCACAGTTACAGGGAGGAAAAGATATAGGTAAAACAAATGTATGTTTGTCAAAACAGTATGGGTACAGTGAAGAAGCTTAGAGAAGCGAGCAATCCCATCTTCCAAGGAAGAAGGGAAGAAGGGAGACAGAGAACATTCATTGAAATACCACTAAAAAATTAAGCGAGTAAAATAACCCCAAGTGCAAGAGGCCCTTGATTTTGCCAAAAGATTTAAAAATAAATAAATAAATAGAGTTCTCCACATTCCAGATGAAAAGGTAAAACTTGTTTCTGCAGTCCATATAACATCACCATCTCCTATCAGGAGAGCAGAGAGAACCCACAATGTGCCAGAAGAAGAAACAATGAGCTATGAAAAAAGGTGGGGCAAAGCCCCACTTCTCAAAGCACTATGATGACATCGGAACAGGAATAAATAAATTGCACTGGGAGTATATATATCCTCATTTTGTTCAGCCTCCACAGCTCTCCCCTCACGCACTGAGGGAGTCGTTTCACCACAGAAGGCAGTCAGACTGGTCAAGCGTGACAGGCTCTTACTGCTCCGCGTCTTGTCCTTCATGAGCCTGGCAACAGCTTCCNGGGGGGCAGAAATATAGGGTAGGTATTCAGTCTTTCACATCGCTTACTCTGTTGCCTTTGCACCATTTCTCAGCTGTGATCCTCTGCGCACCCTACCAGTACCTCGCCGGTGACTTACGTTGTTTAGACACTAACGTTTGCCTGTTGTACCAAGAACATGCTGTTGGCAGAGAGACTCAGCCCCAGCAATAAAAAAAAAGGATGGTATAAATACCAGTTATGAAAGCTGGATCTTTAAAACTTATCCAATGGAGATGAGGAAGATCAGATTTGCTTGCTGCAGCCCTGCAGATATGCTCAAGGTTATGCATGGGGTTAAGCATAATACACTTTGGCCTGTGCTTCTTAATTGCATTTTAAAATGAGAAGACTTTCTATAAAACATGCGGGGAACTCTACTTCTGTCAGACACAGATACAATATATCGCAATTCCTGGAATCAGCATTTACCCTGAGTTTATTCTGTGAGCAAGAGGTGAAACAGATAATGCTGGTGACAGTTCAGGGAGTATGTCTGTGTACAGGTACTGACACTATTTTGTTTCATAAACAGTAATTTGCCATTCCCAGGCAACAGTGGCTGCAAAGCGGACAAATTCACTGAGGGTTATCCCCACTCAATGACTTCTCACTGAAAAAGTAAACCCATTGTTTCAAGGCTACTGACTTCAAGTGGATTCTACCCGAAAATGTTTCTTCCAGGCAGGGAAAAGGACAAGTGTCCCCACTTCCTCGCCTTCCATCCAAGTACAAGAATATGAAAGTCATTTTTTTCTTCTTCTTCTGCTTGACCCCCAGGCTGAGACAATGTTAGGAGGTATAGTTCTCCCATCCGAGTGCAGCCATACAGGCTCAGAGACAGAAAAAGAAGGTTCCTCCTAAGGACTTGAGCAAAACACACCAGTTGCAAAAGATCCCAGCCCAGCCAGGGAGGAGACGCATTTCATTCTTCTCTAGCAATGGATATGAAATGGGGTTGTGGAAGAAGGCAGCACCATCCCTGACTAGGTTTGATATCTGAAAGGATACCTGGAAAAAAGCATTCCCTCTCCAACACTGAACTGAACTTATAAAATGCCAAACCTTGATTTTCAGAGCCTAAGAATTATTTTATTTTTTAAACCTGCAGTGTCTAAATAAAACCAAGCTATTGCTTCTGGAAATGAATTGCTTGTTTCTTTTACTGTGAAAACCTGCATGCTAGTGGAGGCCAAGTCTCCACTCAGAAGCACTGAAGGTGTTCCACAAAGGTCATATTACAGAATATGGTTAGAGCGCGGTGAAATCCAGGCTTGGGCTTTACCAACCTGGACTACAGCTATGCCAGGGCCTGGCTAGACAAGGGTATGACTCTGAAAAACATGTGAAACCGTTCAGTGACCGACTTTTATACCCTAGCGGTCTTGCCAAGTATGAAAGTAATTTGTTCAAGCTTTGAGAGTCTTACGATAAGCCTTCTTCATCCACTACACATCAATGTAAATAAAAGAAAATTTGAAAATTAAAACTCCCACAGAAAATCAGACCCTAAGAGGAAATAAGACCACGCCATGGGTGGGTCTATGACTAATAGCTGGAGTAAGGATCCCACTGCTTAATGAGATTGCCAGGCAGAGAATCTGAATGTGGGAATATATGCAAGAGACCCAGAGACAGGGCCACTGACCATGTGGTAACAAAAGATCTTAGGAAGCACGTGGGATCCAGCAGCTGAGGTACAAAATAAATTAGATTCTTTTAAGGGAATGGATCAGTTTCCATATAAATCAAATTTAGAGATTTAATAAAGTATCTAAAAGGAAAGCTCAAGTGCAAGGTGATTATGCTAACACAACTGTGTACATTTCTGCCAACAAAACAGTTGCTGTTCTCACCAAATCTGGAGAATATAGTTATACAATATCCTTGCTCACCAGTATTTCAAAACCTACTACATCTCCTACAAAAGTCAGAAAGAATGGACTGGAAGAGTCACCTCAATTTCTTCTTGTAAATAAATCATAACTCAACTAGATAAATAAACTAATACTTCTCAAATAAAACCCCAGAAAAAGCAAGTGCAGAAGAGAACAGCTTCATTTTCGACAGCCATTTTCCATCTACTAGTGCCATAATACTGCTTTTCAAGTAGTTTGTGTTTAAAATCCGATTTTCTTTGAAACATTTCTGTACTACTTTTTGCCAGTTTTTCCCTCCATGATGGTATTCACCCAGGTACAAATTTATGTCAAAACTGAACTAGCAACAACGTGCTGTTCCTCACCATTCTTGCCATATTCTTCATTCCCTCTCACTGCATTCAGATTCTTACTTTTACAAGTATAGAAAATTTTGTCCAAGTTCCTTCAATCCTTTTAATGGGGAAGAAAAGGAAACTGCTCTGCTGGAAGAGAGTTCCTAGTATCGTAAAGGCTTAAACGTAGAAGGCCATGTGCAAGTGTAAAAAGAAGTTAGTTTTACTGACTTCACAATATAATTTTTCTTTTTGTAAAGCACAGTGAAAAACCCTTAAGTCTTCTGGTGATCTCATTGCGCTGAGACCAGCACAGTTCCCAAACCCCATGACTCATTCCAATCCCAGCAGAAAAAATTGCTGGGGAGACAGATGTTTTGTTTATGATGAATTAATTCCTTCAGTATGTCTAGCTCAAAAAAATATCAGGCTTCATTCTGTATGCAGAAGATAAAACACGACAGTCATGCTCCTGCCTTTTTTCTAAATACTATTGTGTTAAAACTGAAATGACAGTGGATGCTGCTGATGCTTGAACAACTTATTTAGGAAAAACACCGTCGCGAATAAAGATTTAATTTCCCAGTTATTATCTGTAAAAAAATGTATAACTTCTAAATATTCAGGTTTCTGGCTTTAAAGTTTACTTCCACAGGTCTTACGCAGCAAAAATTATTATTATTTGTTTTTTGTGACATAAAATTAAACTAAGGCCCAAGTACAGTTTATTAAGATATTGAAATTAAAAGAAATAACTTTCAGCATTGTTCAGTTTAACATCAAACCTCAAAACAGTAGAGTGTTTTCATTTAGAAAGTTTTGTTAGTTAACTAAGTCTTTCTCACTACACACTTGAATAACATCAGTGGAGTTATGCTAACTTAAAAGAAGTAACTGCCACATGATGTTTGCCTCTTCCCCCTGTAAATAAAATACTTACTTTTGTCTACCCCTAAAATGCACAGAATCCCAGTATCAAACAGTTCAACAGAAATAAATTTACTTATGATGCACACTTGTGTTTTCCTCCCCCACCCCATCATCACCATGTCCTCCTTTGCACATGGCTCCTTGTTTTCTAACATAACACTTCCTCATTCCTATCCAGTTTCTTTTGTAACACTACTCTAAGGTGTATTTAATTTGCATGGCAGTGAAGAAAACTTGGCACTTCAGGATATTAATGGAAGCTAAGTACCCATACCTCAGTGAAATCCATGGGACTGGAAACCAGCTCCAAACACACCGTCAGAAACTCCTCACTTCAAATTACTTTATTTACGCTCAAATATATTGCATTTCACTAGCATTTACGGGGATCTCTGGTCTTTATTGAATGCCCTAGATACTGTTCAATACTGCAGAAGAAAGATCTTTCTCACAGTTTTCATACCAAATGCAAGAAGAGACATGCATCCATGCAGCTGAAATTTTAACAATCTGGAAAAACCCTATGGCAATTAACCAACAAATGTATGCCTTTACTCATCTGAGCTACAGATGTAGCCCGAACTAAGACTAATTGCTCTGAGAAACAGAGTAACTTGAGCTGGTGATGTAACAGTTTAGTACACCTGTATGACGCATGTAACCATTTCCTTAGTAAATTGTATGCTTATTTTGATACGAAAAATACAAAACCAAAAACCCACTATAATCACCACCTCACTACCATCCTTGATTTTCTCCTTTTGCAGCAAAGCAAGCAACATGCAACTGTTAAATTCAGGCCTATTAACGGCATTGTCAGCTATCTGACAAAGCTGCAAAAGTACAGAACGTAACAGCTAGAGGTCAGTTATATCATACCAACTTCAATACATCAGCATGTCCATCAGCTGGTCACTGCCTGATAGCCAGAGAACTGCTGGGTTTAGAGAAGTGATTTTGGCACGTTCTTACTGTATTCTTCCCAATAAATTTGAAATTAATCTAGTCTCAGTGCTGTGAAAAGGAATATTAAAATTATGCCACTTTTTGTCTACCTTCTACCCTAAATAAAATAAGTCAGCAAGCAAATTTCTCCCAAATGGAATAGGCAGTTGTGGTACATCAGAGAAAATACTCTCACAAAACCATTTGCTTTACATAGCACCCATAATAAGATATAGCACTACTAACCTCATTTATTTATGTAGAGCCAACAGCAAAAAACAAGTCGTCTTACACCACATAAAGTGAAATTAGTGTGGAAAAACTCTCAGATTTTTTGTTGTTGCTGTAAACCATATGATCCTTGGCACATCAATTAGATGAACAAAGTTCTTCACATACTAATTCTTATTTAGCATAAAGAGGAAAGAAAAGACACATACAGAGAAGGGAATATTGGAAGTAATCCTCTTTTCTCAGCCAAGGTTTAAACGTAGACTACAATTCTGTAAGAAGACATCTGCAAACATGCAATGACAAGCTGTTATTTCCATAACATTCAATCTGACCAAAAAAGAAAATTGTACGTTGAAAGTATCAGCAGGGGTACATGAGTATGTCCTGGTTTCGGCTGGTATAGTGCTGTGTTTTGGATTTAGTATGAGAATAATGTTGATAACACACTGATGTTTTAGTTGTTGCTAAGTAGTGCTTACACTAAGTCAAGGACTTTTCAGCTTCTCGTGCTCTACTGACAAGGCTGGAGATGCACAAGAAGCTGGGAGGGGGCACAGCCAGGACAGCTGACCCCAACTGACCAAAAGGATATTCCATACCGTAGGACATCATGCTTAGTATATAAACTAGGGGAAAGCTGGCCAGGGGGCCGCTGCTTGGGGACTGGCTGGGCATCGGTTAGTGGGTGGTGAGCAACTGCATCGTCCATCACTCGCTTTGTATATTTTTTTTAAAAAATTATTATTACTACTACTAGTATTTTATTTTATTTCAATTATTAAACTGTTCCTATCTCAACCCATGAGGAGGTTTTTTCACTTTTACTCTTCTGATTCTTTCCCCCATCCCACTGGGGAGGAGTGAGAGAGCAGCTGTGTGGTGGTCAGTTGCCAGCTGGGGTTAAACCATGACAGAGTAAAAATATTAAAATTGTACAGCACCTCTTATTGTTAGAGAAAAGAATTTTACAGTAAGCATGTCAAAGACATAGCTAGTCAAATTTTTAAAAAGCTGCAGTTTACGCTGTCAAAAAAGATTGCCAATATGTTCATGATCTTTCTGTGCTAGAAAACAACCTCAGTCCAGCCTTCTGCACATCTGACAGCCACCAGTGCTTCTGCAGTCTTTTTTCATGTAAAAACCCTCATATTTAAATACGCATTTTAAACAGTTCTATTAGTTACTTTAATTTTACAGCTAGGATTTTGTACAGGTTTTGTCAGGACCCTGACGGGCCATACTGGCCCTGCCCAGCCCCCCAGGGCTCGCCCCAGCCTGCCCACAGCCCAGGACCCCATGTCAGCTCCCGAGGCCGTCAGCCCGTGCCACCACAGGGCCGGTCTCCAGCTCCCCACAGCCCTGTCCGGCCATGGGCCCTGGCAAGCTGGGCCCACCCGCAGACCCACATCCCCGCCTGGCCTCGGCCCATCCCTACGGCCCTGTCTGACCACGGTTCCCCTCAGCGGGCCTTATCCTGCCCCCCCCACCTGCCAGTGGCCTTATGTCCTGGCCTGGCCTTGGCTCGTCCTCATCCCCAGGGAAGTGCCCAATGCTTCAGGCTGGGGTTGCCTCCTGGCCCTGGCTGCAAGCCCCAGGGGAGCCCCCACTGCTCCTGGTACCCCGGCCACAGGGAGCCACCAGCCCATGGGTGCCCGGCCAGGTTTACCCAAGATGAGAAATAAAAGAGCAATTCAAAGCCACCAGCAACTATTTGCACAGGGATGACGTACATCAACGACAACTTGAGTAAACGTACTAAGCAGCAAGCAGGATCCAGAGCCTGTACTGGCTCAAGCCTTTTGCTATCACATAGTTATTCCAAGTCTCATTGTGACAGGGAAAGGCAAAAACAAAGGAAACGAGCAAACAAAATTGATTTTTACTTGCTTTCAGAAGGTTTTAAGTAATGGACTGCAGAGCACGAGAGAGACTATCGTGAAAGCTACCAGTGAAGGACAGCCAACCCATGAGAGCAGAGAAGCACAAGGAAGGAAACACGCAGAAACACCTAACCTTTGCTTGCACACAGTAATATCTCCGATCCAGCAGCAGTAGCCAGCCTGAGCTATTTTTCTTTTTCAAAGGAAAGGTAATTATGCAAGAGGCTGCCCAGAACAGCTCAGCAGCAGGAAGGAAGACAGCACGCACCTGAAAGCTATACCACTGAATCAAAAACATTTGTGTTTATTCATGGTTAGCAAGGGCAACAAGGACTTCAGAACTGCAGACAGAGATCTTCAGAGGGAGGGCTGCAAAACTTCTGCAGAACAGCAGCAGCAGCCTGCTTTGACTTTGACCTAGAAAGGCTACACCATCTCCCTTAGTCACCGTGCCTCCTGTACGCAAGCCTCAATGCACAGAGCCTACGTGACTAATGATGTTCTTCGAAACACTCACCAGCATCACAAGAACATACTTAGTCCTTCTGACAAACTCCGAGCTGAGATTTAGTGGGAAAGAAAAATTACACGAGCAATTCTAGTCTAATAAGAGCACATAAAAAAAAAGGTTCAGTGACATTGGCAAGGTATCTAAATTAGATAGGAGGCAAAAGACCCTCCAAGCCTTGCCAGTTCTTCCACTCTAAGTCAAGATTACGAGATGGATAACTCCTTTAACAGTGGTACGATAATTACAGAGCCCAACACATCATACAAGTGTCAATAAAAATTCCTTCTTATTCAAATACAATAGTTCATCCATAATAGAAGTAACCGCTCAGACTGCAACTGACCCTTATCAAAATTTATCAACATCCTGGGGGCGTAATCCCATTATAGTGAGAAGATAAACGGAGCAGGCCAGAAAGGAGAATTATGCACGAAATGGTCTTGGCTCCACGGTTCAATATGGTTCCCTTTCAATATAGTTCAGCAACGAGCAGTCTTCTGAGTATCAGGGAGACTCTAGCCCGTAAACTTGAAGAAGTTAAAGAAATAAATCCCTGAACCTATAAGCATGTCTGAACAGAAAGAAAAAAAGAAATTTCAAATAGCTTGCATGGTTATAAGTGAAACAGTGAAATTAACATTTTTAATCAGATCTTTGACTAACTTGTACAGTTGTTCAGAAAGAGTTAAAACGGTTTCACAGATTATTAGTAAGCATAACTATCGATAAGACACTGGCTACAAATCTTAATAGTTTAATTAATTCTACCTCTCAAAATGCTGGCTAAATATAAAATAAGAGACTGCAACTTCTCCCTGAACAGTTATGAGAAATTTTGAGGTCATATTTCATAATAAACCTTGGTGAATTTCAAAGGTTTCATTACTTCCCATATGTTTTCTCCCCTTTTGGTCAGTGGATGTATCAAATGAAGAGCATAGCTGCCCACTGGAAACAAAACTGTTATATCCACTTGTTGATAAAACAAACTGATTCTTCTCAGCATTCTCCGTTGCATAAAGAGGCAACATCTTGAGATTGGAAAGAGAAAACAGCAACAAAATATAAATAAAGTAGCACTATTGCCAGGCAAACTAACAGTTAAGAATTACCGACAGTAGAAAAACCACCAAAAACAAAGGATCAACTTGTTTCTGGGGTCAGGGCTACAGAGGGGGAAGTTTTTGTTCTCTAAGAAGTTCAATTCATATTGAAACTTAGAAAATAGGTCTGGAAAGCATTTCAAAAGATCCAGTCCCTCCTGGGGACAGCTCCAGCACACATTTACAACTGGTATTTCTCTAAGCTGTTTTTAATGCCACGCCAAGGTAAACTCCTTCCAGAGGTACTTTTTTCCCCCAGGAGATTAAACCATGTCATCCCTAAAACTGTCTAAACCAAAGAGAACCCATAACTTCATGCATATTAGACAAAAAAAGGGAACAAGCTATTCCTTGGCTTGTTTTAATATCCTTTTATCCTACTTACTACTAATGTCATTTATACCACTCAGGCCTCAGTTGCTTCTACGTCATAGTTCAAACTCACAAACACCACCAAGTTGTCTGCCTATGCAAAGTACATAGGTATCTTAAAAAGTAGTAATAAAATTAGGAATCTGGCATTTTTAAAACCAGAAACTATTGTCCATGTGTTAATGTAAAATTAGTTTGAACAGCATTAGAAGTACAGATCTCAGTCTTCCAAACCCACATTTAAAACATAAAAAATTGAAGACCTTTCTATTCAGTACTTGATAATCATGTCATCTAGCATTTGACGGATCAAAACGCTAGACATCTGTCCGTCCAAAAGACGACCATTTATTTGTACTCATTACAGAACATACAGCTGATGTCTGACAGATATACATGTCCTGTTTGCATCACACTTAATTACATCGCTCCGCCAAGCACACATCAGCATTTTGTATTACACACCAGCTTCATGCCCATACTCGTGACACATACGGTAATTGCAGCGCTTATGCATAGGATAAAGGTACGCAACAGACTCATAGGTCACATGCATCCATGCTAGAATAGCTCAGCACTTTCACAGCAAGCAGTATATGGTACGCTGTACGGACTATAAACGGTGATGCTGACAAGTGTTATAAGACAGACTCCTTTCCAGCTGCTAAAGGGATCCCACAAACCCATTAAAAACAGTGCAAGAGGATTAACACAACCTACAAGATATCAAACAACATTCTTACGTGTCTATTTGAAAGTCAATTTGAAAACTAATTTATACTGAAGTTGTCATTTTCACTTAACTAAAAATCCACAACAAGAGCCATCAAGCATCCAAAAGGAGAAGGAGACCAGAGGCATAGAGCATATTCATAAAGAGAGTCTAGGTGAAGCATTAAATTAATCCAGTCACTCTCCAGTGACAACTGAAATCAAATGAAAAACATAAGATTCCAACTCACATTAAATTTTTCGTTATGGTTATTAATTTCTTCAAACACAAATTATGTGCATTCCTTCAGTTACGAAGTTTCTGCCCTGTAGCAAGCAAGTTCCAGATAGAAACAGCCACCAGTTTTCCTTCTTTTCAAAAATGAGGCTTAGACTGAACAGACTTTCTGGGATGAGTAAACATGCTTACTAACCACTGCCAAAAGAGAAACAGCCATGTAATATTCCACGTAGCTTCCTCTCAGTTTCTTGTGAATTACTGAATATGTGAATTAGTTACCTTGAAGAACAGCAAAGGAAATTCATTAAAAAGCATCCTTAAATTGTATGAAAAAGCAAGATGCTAGTTACCACATTCTAGCACAATCGCACAAAACAAAAAGGTCATCTATGAGCAGAGAGCACACCTCTTCCTTTACGCCAAAGAAGCAAAAGATATTATGAACTTCACTGACAAACAGTAAGATTTGATGCTAACAAATAGTTTAATAATACAAAGTGCTCCAAAAAAACAAAAAAAAAAATTTAACAAAAATGAAAAGGTCAAAGTAATTAGTGGTAATTCTGCTCCAAGTAAATAAACAAACTGAAGACATACTGAAATAAAACACTACATTTGGAAGTTCACCTTCATAATTAGTATCCTTCTGCTGTCCCACATAAGTTACCCTCTTCCCATTTGTCATGGTTTAGCCCCAGTCAGCAACCAAGCACCACACAGCTGCCTGCTCACCCTCCCCGCTGTGGGATGGGGGAGAGAACCTGAAGAGCAAAAGTAAGAAAACTCATGGGTTGAGATAAGAACAGTTTAATAATTGAAATATAATAATATTAATAATAATAATTTGTAATGCAAAGGAAAACAACAAGAGAGTGAGAGAAACAAAACCGAGGAAAAAATAAATAATGCAACCACCCGCCACCCGACACGCAGCCAGTCCCTGAGCAGTGATCGCTGTCCCCTGGCCAACTCCCCACAGTTCATATACTGAGCATGACACCATATGGTATGGAATACACCTTTGGCCAGTTTGGGTCAGCTGTCCTGGCTGTGCCCCCTCCCAGCTTCTTGTGCACCTGGCAGAGCATGGGAAGCTGAAAAAGGCCTTGAGTAGTGTAAGCACCACTTAGCAACAACTAAAACATCAGTGTGTTATCAACATTAGTCTCACACTAAATCCAAACCACAGCACTATACCAGCTGCTAGGAAGAAAATTAACTCTATCCCAGCCGAAACAAGGACACCATTTTTCTTCTGAGACAGCATTTCCACATATGATGACGGAGGTGTTATGTGGTTTGTCTCCAGTACACCCACGCTATTAAAACAAGAAAAAAAAAAAAAAAAAAAGAGACAAAAGAAAACCTGTACACAAAGGCCAGACTTCCAAGCTGTTCTCACTTGGGCATAGTGACAGTATCCATAGGGGGAGACTCCCTTTCTCCTCCTGCTCTATTTCAAAATGGCCTTTCTTTGATTATCTTCATAAACTTCTTTTGCCAAATTGGAAATATCTAGGAACACTTCTGTGGCCACTGGTGGAAAATGGTAGGCAAATGGACCTTCTTCAGTTACTCTGAAACTAGGATACGGAAAATAATCCAGAAAAGAGGATCCTTTCTGCTTCCAGAAGATGATGTAAAGTATCTGCACTACTGATGAAGTCTAGAATTTAGAGTAGCTCATAGAAATAATCACAGAATGGTAGGGATTGGAGGGGACCTCTGGAGATCATCTTGTCCAACCCCCTGCTTGAGGAAGTACACCTAGAGCAGGCTGCAGAGGACCGCGTCCAGGTAGGTTTTGAATATTTCCAGAGAAGGAGACTTCACAACCTCTCTGCGCAGCCTGTTCCAGTGCTTTGTCACCCTCACAGTAAAGAAGTTTTTTCTCATGTTCAGGCGGAACTTCCTGTGTTCCAATTTGTGCCCATTGCCCCTTGTCCTGTCGTTGGGCACCACTAAAAAGAGTTGGGCCCCATCCACTTGACACCCACCCTTTAGATATTTGTAAGCATTGATAAGATCCCCCCCAGTCTTCTCTGCATTAACCAGCCAGCACTGGCATTACGCAAATTTCAGTATGACATCAATGCTGCTCTTAAAATTTAAACAATCATGACCTCGAATCACTAAACAGCATTGATGCCTACTGGCTTGTAGATTAAAACAAACTGCTTGTAATGCCCTCACTGCTATTACTCAACAACACACTTTCAACAGGAATGGCAGTTACCTTATTTTCCTTACTTTTACTTAAGAAGAGGGAGCAGGGGGAAACCTACAACACTGCAATCACATATGATTGAAGTTGGAGGTATAACTTCAAAATATGAATGGAGGGGGTGTAGGTGAAAGGGAGAACAAAGGCCCCATGTGAAACAAACACCCACAACCTCTTCAAGTTACCTGAGTTTCATAAACAAATTTATGTCGTTCTACCTGTGTAGAGGCTTTTAAATCAACACTGCACAGCTTATTTGAAATCAACAGGCTATTCTGGCTACTACTGCTGTCCTCAGTGATGATGAAATCAGATTAATTTCATCTTCCCTTCAAGCCCATGTAATTTGTTTTTCATTCTCATATTTGTCAACACCCCAACCAGATCAAGAGTAGACTTCAGACCCACTCCCTGGCTATACCATTCTCTGCCAGCAGATTAGAGGATTTTTTCATACAATGCCCTCAAAACCAGTCAGCACGGACTCTGAAGCTCTCACAGGAAGCTTGCCCGATTCTCTCCTCCCTTGTACTGCAAAGATGATGCTAGCTCTGTTCCACATACAGAGAGAAAGAACTAGGTCCTTCAAACACCGCCAAGTTTTCTCTGCCTACTGTTAGGAGGACTCACCCTTCTCAGGACCTTACTTCCCAATAGTCAAGAAGCCAGCTCGTACAGCTGCGTTCACACTAAGGAGACGTGCTTTCAGTGTACCAGCACATTTGGTGCCTTACAAGTCTATTCTGACACCTGTGAGCTTGCCTAAAATAAAGGACAAATATTTGCTGAGCATTCAAATGTATGCAGTATTCCTTCTAGCTTTTGCAAATATGTTAACTGCTTCAAGGTATTTGACACTTAGTAAGCTCAAGGTACAAACACCTGAGGAAGGCATACATGGAAACTCAAATTGCTACTCACCTTATCATTGCCACAAGTTCCTGCTCTTCTACGCTAAAAGCAGGCAGCCTTGTTAAATAAACTATGTAAATCAGATTCAAGATCAAACCCAAATGTTTACTGTCCTTTAGTTGTCTTTGCTTCTACACAATAGAATTATTTACTGCTCTGATGCCTTTTCACAACTGCAATAAGAACAATTCAGATCTAGTATTTCCTCGTACACAGCTCTAGAGTGTTCTTCACCAGAAACACAATTCTCTCCTCTGTTCATTTCTGAAAGGAAAGAAAAATGGCTTAACTCATGGGTTTTGAGCCCTGTTACGATACAGTGGGAAGGACAGAGAGCTGTGAGAATGTATGCTGAAGTCAAAAGTAAAGTATTTTTAAACAAATTTTCATCAACTAGAAATGTGTCCTAGAATTGTTAAAATCTTATTCAGATTACTGTTATTAATATTCTTTTGTAATCAGTACTCTTCACTGCAATGTGCATGGCATTCTACACCTTGTTAAACATCAAGGTTTCGTACATTTTTTGCTGGTAGCTTAACACTTTTTTCTTTCTTTAAAGTCTTCTCCTTTTAATATTAAACTTCCACACTAATCATGCTGTAACCTGAGCAGGCATCCTGCTGCCACTACAGTCTTTTTAACCACACGTACCCAAGTGAAATTTGGTGAAGGGAGGGAACAGGACATAAAAGAAAAGCAACCCAAGTACATAACACCAGGATAAGGAGGAGAAAAATTGAGGAGGAAAGAAGAGAAGGAAAGGAAGGGAAGTCCTATTAATTTTCACATGAAGAGAAGACTGCAACAGGGACAGGACAGACTTACAAGAAAGGAGAATTTTCTTCCCTAGAGGAAGAAAACCTATAAATGTCATACATTCAACAGAGAGCCAGGATCCTGTTCTACACATAAGTGTCTTTTAAAGTTAATGATGTTCTCTGCTCACTATGTTCAACAACTGGAGAAATCCCTGGGAGCGGTCTTCAGAACAGGTACTTAAAGGCTCACAGATAATTCTTTATATTTAACAGCTCTTCCAGTAGTTCTCCCATTCTGCAAGGAGGATTTAGCCATGCATTTTGTCATAGACTTTATCATAGACTTTGTCATTAATATAATACATTGAACACAATATAAACAAAAGACAAAAGCAAAGAAATCCAACCAAACAAAAAATTTGCCATACCCCACAAAGATAATAAGGCAGACCCATTTGATTTTGCACACATTTGCTTTGCAAATAACGTTTTCACCCCTACTCTGGTAAGGATCAGTTATTATGTTACCATCACAGCTCTAACTTTCTGACATTTGACTATGGCAAGTTTTAGTCTTTAAAACAGACTACCTGGCTTACAGAATTCTTCCATCTTCATCAACACCTCGGGTCAAAGCAGGACCCACATTCCTCACTGCAGTTTCACAAC
>WAAD01040368.1:8032-18586 GCA_013389945.1 Fregata magnificens | reverse complement strand
TCCTCTGGTCATTCTGCACTATGGTAGCTGAACTTAGCTTTCCACAAGTTCAGATGTTTTCATCAAGATTCCAATAGCACCAAATGCTTTTTAAAAAGTGGGATACTATCAATGTTAAAGTTCTTAAAAACATTTATTATTCCTGTTTATATGTTAGAAAGGTTTCAAAGACAAAAAACAGGAGTCGACTCAATTTTCAAAGTTAATGCCCCGGGGGGGGTGGGGGGGGAGCTTAGGATTTTTTTTTTCTTCTTCAAAAAAAACCCAAAAGCCCACACATTACTCCATTTGCCTGAAGAAAGAAACAAGCGTTTCATTTGCAAAGTATACATGTCTTAAGGGCTACAGGATCTATTACAATCTGAGAACTTTCTGCCTCTCCAAGAAAGTTTTATACAGGAAGCATTGCAAGAGCAGACAGGCAACTGTGGAAAAATCAGCATCTATAATGCAAAAGCCATGAGTGTAGGCACACAGCACGATACAAATATTGTTCTTACAACTTCTTAAAAGGCTTTCATTTCATGTTTATGAGAATAACAATTTGTCAAAAGATACATCATTGAGAGCTGCTTCTAAATCCACATGAGAGAGATTTTGAGATCGAGAAGGACAGAGTTAAGTGCATTCTGTGCTTTTAGCTACTATGCCTAGTGATGTTTCATTCTTTCTTCAAAGAGCAATCTTTTGTATGGCCATCTGCACAGCAAGTGAAGAAAGCAAGAGATGTTCTTCAAGTAAGGATGATACCAGAAAAGTGTGGGTATAGCCCTAATAGCCAGATGCGCACTTTGATTCTTTGCAACTCATTATTTTTAGTTGCTCACTCAGCTTGACAATTCTAGCATCATTTATATATTTGAGAGAGGCTATTTGCTTACTCAAGCAAAGAACAATTTCATAGGAACCCCGAAGAGAACTGAAAGATTTCCATCTGGAATCAAGCAAGGATCTAGTGTTAATAAATCTTCCAAGAAACACTTTTTCCCTCAGCTGTCTGTTCAGTCCAAAGACCAAAAAAAAAAAGATATATTTATTCTATCAACACAGCAGACCAATCAATAAATCATCTACCAGGATTTATATTATCAATCCAAAACATAATAGTACTCAGACCACTTCCATTCTAAGGTCTTCTGTGTACTGGCAATAAAATGAAGCTCTGCAAACAGACCATTGGTTTTATTCAGCTTCGTACTCCATATAAGAGCAGGTTTTTTTACAGATACCTGTAGTTAAGAGAATTCATACTTGATTTAAGTCCTACTTTTTAAACGAATGTCAAATATCAAACAAAAAACTGCACATTACGGATATGCAAAGATAGAAGTTCATCCTTTAAAAAGCAGAGATCTTGGACATAGATGAATGTCTAATTAATTCACAAATTATGTATACTAAAATTATTTGTTAAGGGTTAACTTTAAAGAAGTGCAATAGAAAAGTCAGATATTACCAGTATTTAAAGTGCTCAGACTTTTTAGAACAAGGAAAAATGCCAACCAGAAGAGGAAGCAGCCCTTCAATGTCCTCTATATTGTTATACAGGTAATCCTACACTGAAATCAATTGCTCCTTTCAGTGAAAGATTAAAAGATAACTAACAGATCTATTTCTCTTGGCTTTGAATGTACCCTTCTCCAATTTCAAGCTTTATTACAAACAGAATACTCTGCACACTGTTAAAATACATATATTAGATGTGCCAGCACCCTACTCTGAGGCAAATAACCACCCACCACCCCAAATTTGTCTTTTTCTTATTTTTAGTGACCATTCTATTCCTATTCCTTTCAGCACTCGTACTGCATTGGCTTCTTTTGCTTCACTATGGCATAAGGCACAACCATTTAGTTACCTATCTAACACAACCCCCAGGCAGTCCCTCCGTTTTGCATTCCCAAATTCAACCCCTTATTCTAGTCACACTTTTCCAGCTTTTCATTTAGGGTTTTCTGGAACAAGTTATCCAGCTCTGCTAATTTAAAAGCATTTATGCCTAACAGGTATTATTTACTCAATGTGCACGAAGTATTTCACATCCTCCTGTCACAGACTGTAACAGCATATCTGGAAAGACCCAGAACATACCACAGTGGCATTTACAGAACACTTACCCGTTATCCCTTATCATCCCTAACTTCATAGTTTCATTTAAGGAGTATGCAACTCTCACAAGAACAATAGAAGAAACTTTGTGAAAGGGAAGAAAAATGGAAAGTAGAGAGAAATGGAAGCTAGAAAAGAAATGTCACATCTTACTCTCCCCAGAAGATACCTTGTTTTCAAGATAAGCTGGGAAAGTCTGATTATTTAGACAAGGAAGCAAGAAAATGAGGAAAAGGGAGAACTAACCTGTCAATAGAAGAAATCAATCTCTAGTAAAAATTTTTTGTCCAAAGATGCAGAAGTTAACGTTTAAGGTGAGGCATGACAGGGAAATACACACCTACTTAGTCCCTTAAGAAGTGCCAGGGGACAGCTAAATGAGGTTTGGAAGAAAGCAGCCTGATGATTAAAGACACATACAAAGGATGACATGATGAGAAATGATGAGAAATGCTGAAAAAATAGACGAAGTTATTAAGGCAGAAAACATAAAGAGCGAGATTGGACAGTGTAACACACAGCTGAGACCAGGTCATGGGAATAATCCTTGTCTGAGGAGGACAGCCGAACCAGTGCTACCAGTTCATTAATCTGATAAACACCTCCAACAACTTCCACACCTTAGTGTTAAGAATGCTACTCATTGCACCTCTCCATGTTCCAGCGGTACTGAAGTCCCACTTCCTTCCGAGTCTGACATGTTTATAGGGGGTCTGCTGCACTTTCCAAAAGTCCTATAATATCTCTTTTCCATTTTCAGAAGAGTTTATTCAGAATAGCTTATTACAATACATTAGATCATAGTTTGGGTTCCACTTTTCTGATCCCTACTACCTCCCCCCGCTCCCAGGGTAGCTCACTGAATGAAATAAAAAGGGTATTTCTCTTATGCCCAGTAAAATTATGTATTTGCCCCCCTTTCAGAAGAACAAGGTTCCCTTTCAAAGCCGTAATAGACATAAATTGTCACCTCTGTCTCATATCACCCTTTTGGAAAGCGGGGGTGGTGAGGGTTGTTGAAACAATAAGGCAAAAATGAATACGAGCACTCGTGTCAAAGCTGGGCACATCTTGGAAGTTCAGACAAGCCTATGTTGTAAGAACATGAAATAAATCAACATAGTGGAGGGAACATACAGAAAATTAACCCTGGATTTACTGCTTTGTCACCAGCAGGAAGTGAGCAAATGCACTCGTGTAACTCTGGCTACCAAACCAGGTCCCTGTGAAACACCCGGATGCTACACCTTCACATGGGTGGCTTTTATTGCTCCACGTGTGAAATTTCATTTCCTTCTGGTACAGAGACAGGGCACACGCACAAGCTATGTCAGACTAGACAGCAAGACACAACAGACACACAAAGAAAGAGGCAGAAAATATAACAGTCCATATACATCATTGCCTATTTTACTCTAGAAACGTAAGTAACTGGTTTGGTACAAAACTGGAAAGGGGAAGAAGTTTGTCTTACCAACTGGGCAAGACTCTCCATGGCCCAAATCCACAAATTCAAATACCAAGGGACTTCAAATGCACACTGAGTTGATTTCAAGTCTTTTACTGAATTGCTTAAAAGATAAAAATAAAGTCTGATACACTGGCAATCTATAAAAACAGAAATAGAAAGATGCATTACTATCACAGTTTTACCACTGAAGCATAACATAACCTTAAACAACTCACTTAAGGTCATTTCCTTCAGCAGCAAATGAGGGTTCACCACACCCAGCTCATGGACGTATGGGAGAGCTCAGCATCTGGTAAGCGCTTGTGGGACCTCAGGTGCCAGGTTGGTGCCACAGGCATTGCACAGCTGCATTCCTCAGCCTGATCACTCCTTCGAGAGGGGGCTATAAGTAAGCCTCAATTAGCATTCGAAGTGGTACCTGGGTTACCATCAGAGATGAACCATTCCTGCACTTTTCCCAGTAGCTACATGGAATACAAAGAACAAATCTCAAACCATACACAGTTAGCTTTTGAATAACAAAACTACTTTGACACACAAAACCCAGTCAATATTTAAAGTTACTCCAAGGTTTCAGATAAATAATTTGAAGACATCAGCTATTGCTGTTTGAAACAAGCACCTAACCACAAGCTGTTTCAGCATCTTGACTATGTACTGCCTCACAAGCTTCCATAGGGGGCAAACATGAAAAAAACAAGGGTCTGAGACCACTGGAGAATTCCCAGTTTTATTTACCCAAACATCCAGAAAACAGAGTCAGCTCCCTAATAAACTAGTGGTGGGCAAGAGGAAGCAGAGTTGCAGACATGTTCTTATCACCCCCCTAACAGCGATGCAGAAGCACTGTTATTGCACGCTAAGGACAACAGGATCAAGCCTCACCTCAGCCCAGACCGGCATACTCTCATGCATAAGCAGTCATTTCTATAAGAAGAATGAATTAGAAGATTTAAGTAACTAGAAGTAGGATTGGAAACACAGACATCTGGAACCATGACACAGGAGTTTACAAGGCCTATCATAAGCACTTATTCTCCCACTTCAAAACATTACTGTCTCTTTCACAAGAATAAGCACCACAAAAAAAAAAGCAGTTTTATTTTACATGACTAAGTCCAATGTGTATGAGTGTGTACACATACATACACTTTTTTCTTTTATGGAAAAAAGTAAACAGAAGACATTTGTTAGCTGACAGAGGTTATCTTTGAAGTTTTCTTTTTAGGAGGTTATGATGCATCATTTTTAAAGAAAAAAAAATTTAAAAGCTACAAGAGTCTAAAAAATTTAACTGCGTACTACTTGTCCCCTAAATTGAAACATTGTCTAGCAACTGAACAGAACCTGAAACTAGTCGTCTTTTACGTAACTCTTCCGAGGATCTGAAGGTGCCCTATACATAGCTCACATACTAGATTCCTTAATCAAGGCATAGCCATTTTGGTTTCTTACTCCTTTAGGGGCTGGCATATTAATTTTCTGTCACGTAAGGGCTTTTACTTAAAATATCTTATCAGACACAAAAGTTTTACTTTTATTTTAAGATGTTAAATGTCATATTTGAGACCCGATCACGGCATTAAAAATAAGTTACAGGTCCCAACTTCATCCTGAGAAACTTCACCGATCAATGAATTCTCTTACCTTCACAAACCTTTCTCAGGTGACACTCCCATGCAACTGATCCCCTGGGCTGGGGCCAAGAACCATCCACAGCTCAGTATTACCTTGGTAAGTTGGGGCATGCAGGGATGGTGGTGTGCTAAGATGTGTAAATGGGACGTAACCCAACATCGCATACCGTGGTACAGTCAAAAAATTGTATTGCCTTATTCACAACTCATATAAAAGCTATTTCTCTTGATGCTTCCTAATACTGCTTACTTAAGTAATGCCATTACTATTTTGTGAAACACTACAATGCTCCGATTCATGCCCTCAGGGCTTCAAACTCCTTCCACTGACTAGACAGGAAACGTGGACGCCTCAGGGCAGGGGATAATCAGAGGCCTGAAGTAGACAGCGTCAACTCACAAGAGTCAACGCAAGGCCTGACACAGAAGACTCTACTTTTAAGCACAAACTGAAGAACAAATGCAATTTGTGTCTAACTGCAGGTTAATTAACAGCTTGGCAAGATACAACCCATCACCATAAGAAAAATCCTTAATCTTAGATTTGGGTATTTCAAGAATAGATTATATACTGTAACTATAGTCTTAGCATCTGAGAAATGTATGTCACCTGGTCCCCTAGTTACATATTAAAGGAATGTCTGAAACCTACCCAAATACATAGCAGACAGGAAAGCAAAGCTACTCCATGGGACAAAGCGTGCCTAGCTGCTCTGTTCAAGTCCCCATGAAGTCAACTACAGCCTTTTCTTTAATTTCCATAGGAGTTAAATTAAGATCCGAATCTTCAAAAACCACACTTCAATCATGAGCTTCTGTGTGGAAATATCAGGCCCTGGTAAATAGAAAGTGATCTGAATACCCTACCTTAAAGCAACCTCAGTCTGCTAACATAACATAGTCAAACTAGTTTTTCATGCAGAAAAATTATTAAAAACATGTAAATATTCAGTCTTGGCTGCATTCTTCAAATACAGATCTTACTACATTACCAGCGATGTGGTAAGTATCCAGCACTTCACACGCTGAATCATTCTTTGCTCCTCTGACAGTCACTTCTGAACAGCTGCAAATGCATACAGGCTACAATAAAACTGATGTTTTCAAAATTTAAATGAACTGACACATGATTTCAATTGTCTTAAGTTGGAGTTTTATTAAAACCAGTTAAGAATAATCCTTCCCCAAACAACGTACTGAAAGTGCAAGTATACTGAAACTGAACTTCTGTACTGCTCAAGACAAAAATAAATAGTTTGGGCACAATTTTAAATTTTTCAGATCTAGTAACTAAGAACTCCATTCCTTCTGCCTAAAACAGAATCATCCTTCCACCACTTCTAACACAGTATGGCTTGTTAATGCAACCTGCTAACAACAGCAGAGCAAAGCACTAAGGTCAGAAGCCACAGGGAAACAGGAGGGAAGTAACATCAACAATTCTGAAAGACGCCTATGGAATACTGAAAGGTCCCAATTTAAGATGGCTCAGAAAAAACCTAAGTTAGGAACGTTTCAGGTCTAGAAAACAAGAACTCCATTCCACCTGTGAATGCCTCCCTGACCTCGCTCAGATATCTGCTTACAAAACAAAGGGAAAAGAACAAAACAAAACCTCCTAAGTTAAATATTCTGTCTTAACTAGTGAACATCTGAATTTACAAGCAGCAATTTCCTTTCTACATCTTCCAAAACAAACAAACAGAAAGCTAATCTTAACATAGTTTTTCTTCTAAAGAGACAGGTATTATAGATCTGCAAAAAAGGGACCTCCAGAGCTCCTGTCCAACCTCAGCTGTTCTGTGACTCTGTGATCTTCTGGTTTTTTTGTATTTTTAAGTCAGATTGCTTTCTTCACGCAATCACTTTTGTGGAAATATAGATTTTAAAATGACATAATTAAGTTGGGAATTCCAAGTTTCAAGACCTACCTCTAAACCTGTCTTTAAGAGACTAAGGGCAGCTGAATGTAAGTTCTTTTGTTGGTCTTTCCCAGTGGAAAGACACACAGTGACACCAGACACTTTTTTTGTCTCTTTGCATCTCCTAACTTGCATTCAGTGAAGAAAACTGGCAAAGGCCACAGGTACAGAGCCCAGCTGCAGTAGCTGCATATCAGCAAGGAACGAACGGCCACCAGGAAGCCAGTAAGAAGTCTCTTTGCATTGCCAGGCACAAGTGGAGCACATATCCTCTGAGTATCCATCCCTTCTCCGGTGGATGCTGCCTGAAAGGCTAATAACCCAACACAGAGTCCTACAGAATAGCAAAGCGTATGCTGTTAGAGGGTAGAGCTGTTTATTAACCTACAGTGAACAAATTTCCACTCCACAAAACTAACTGAAGTGTTTATATCAAAGTCACAATGGTGCTAAGAGACTAGTTGCTAACCTCTGGGCGTATCAGAACATTTGGACACTTTTTATTATAGTGTCAGGAACCTGCCATACAAGTTCAAGAAAAGAAATGAACTAACAGGAATTCACTCTAACAGAGTAATATTAATCTGTCAATAATCTTATTATTTCTTTCTAATATATGACTAACGATGATGACCTGAGCATTGTGTCTCTCTAAATGAAGAGAGAAAGTTGATAGGCTCCGATAATGGCCCACAAAGACAAACAATTCCAGAGGAAGCTTGTGAACATCCTAGAACTTCTATTAATTACCAAGAGGGAGTTTCCAAGTATGGATTGCATATGGCCAAGTGTTTGTTCTTCCCCTCCTCCAAAATACACCAGCAAGTAGAAAGGTAAAAATGGAATCGAAACACTTTCCAATTTTGCACTTCAACAATCCTGAAAAAAATTGTAAGCAAACTTAGGGAATTACAGTTTTGGTTCTGTGAGCAAGTAATTGCAAGATACAAGAGAGTGTTTCCTAAAGCAGCCTGCATGCATAGCACAGAATTGCCTGTGAAAAGGAGACCCAAAACCAAAATGCATAAATAACAAACTTGTTGGCCAGCAAAGTTACTAAGAAGAAATTATAAGTATTTACAAGATCTCCTTCGCAGATGAATTGCAGGCAAGCAACAAATTCTGTAGGTTACGTTTCTGGTTTTACATTATAGTGATGCTTCAAGCAAAAGGAATTGTTTCCACAGCAGCACAATTTTATTCATTATTTAACCAGGTTTATTTTGTGTCAGTTTAACTGGAGTAGGAGTAGGTTAACTTCTTGTACTGAAATCTAATTCAAAACAAGTTTATTACTGACACAGGTTTAACTGGTTTATGCAGAGACAAGACAAACCGAACCCTTCCAGAAACCTGCTTTGCAAAGTCTCTCCATCCAAAGTGTTTCATACAGATACACAAAATTTGGGGTTTTCCCCTATTATTAACAGATCTGGCTGTAATTATACCATATGAGTTCTATGCTACTTGGAAACTTNAAGAAAAAGTTTAGCTTTCAGTGCTGGACTTTAATCCATATCAGCTCATGACACTAAAACTTTTAATAACTTGTGTTCATAACCATTGGTAAGAATTCTGCACCACTAAGCAATCTTAAATGCTCATAACACTCCTGTTTTATTAAGGAAATCAAAATGTTACAGATCAGAAATGACTAGATTTTTTTCCCTTGGAGCTACTGTCATTGCATTACCACTAACTGTAATCTACACATAAAAGTCAGAAGCTCACAACATTAAACACACACATATAAACCTAGGTCTTCCAAGCATCAGAAATCCAATATAAGTGCTATCTTGTGAAGAACACAGCCCGCCCTTCCAGGAACATTACAGTCCAAAGCGCTCCCAGACCTGCAGCACTCCAGCACAGCCAGGAATCCTTTTCCAACACCATCTGCCAAAGAAAAACTACAAAGGGGAAAGCAGGAACACATAGTATTATTGAGCTAACCTACAGTCATGCAATTCCATTTGCAAAGGAATTAGTACCTTTTATACTTATTACAAAGAAGCCCCACAGTATCATCTGTGTCAGAGACCTCAGGCGCAGAGGATGTCTGTCTAAGCTTAAGATAGAAAAAAACACACCTTAATGTTCAGCTATCAGCTCTAGAACGTCACAATGAACAACACATGCCAAAAGTCAACTGGGCCTCCAGCAAATGCATACTGGAGAAAGAAACTGGATTACCAGAAAAAGATTTTTCGGGATGGAGGGAGGGTACTGGAAGTTTTAAAAGAGTTTGAACACAATGATTTTGTAGAATGGTCTGGTCTTTTTTCTCCCCTCAATTACCCAGCGAGTACATTTCACAAGTTTATTTCTGCTATATACAGCCTCAGAAATGCNTAAGCAGTAAGAGGCAATGTCCTTCCCCTACTCCCCTAAAACCAGAGTTCCCCCCTTCACATCACAGTCTAATGCTCTACGACATTGTTTGGGCAGAAAAAAAACCAAGAGTCCCTTCTCTTGTCAACACATTTCTTGTTTTGTATTGTTGTTACTATTTTGCCCTCCTTTTCTCCAAGTTTAAGAAATTTGTCTGGAATACAGGAAAAAAAAAACGGTATAGTTGTACCCTATTAAAGATTTGTATAACCAAGGAGTGCTACACAAGAAGCAACCAGAAACAATCTGGTCACGTTCATTAACACTGATGAGATACCAGGTTTACCCTAGTTAGTGTGTCCTGACTCAGAACAAGAAATAGTCAAACCAAAAACCTAAATTTAAACATGCTTCTATACAGTGCAGCAGGCAGTGCTATGTTAAATCATATGCAAAAGTGTATTAATTAATTCACTGGCATATCTGGCTACCATACAAATTAATGCCAAGGCTTTTTAGTTCATCCATTTTTCAAATCCCTAACATCACTAGAGACTGCCAATCAAGGACTAAGCAAATTAAGAGTTCTCTTGAAGGGCTTGATTTGTCTCTGTACACACATTAGCTATAGAATTCCTATTTGGTTAAAAACAGGAGGAATCAATTTGTCTTACCATCCCGTTATCCAAACATAGGCTTCCAAAACTGTGATTAAGACACTGTTGTACAACCTTGGCAATGTTAATTCACCAGTTGTACACTGGAAAGGAACATTAAGTTACAAAGGAAGAAAAGAGAAGGAAAGAACAAATGCACTATTATTTAGATAGCATACCTCCCCCCAAAACAGATCAACAGCTACTATTTTCCAGAATCAGCATTTCACAGAATTTTATTCATCACAAAACAAAAGTCATCTTATCCCATATAGTTTTAAAAACCGCATTTTTTTAAAAAAAGTATTTAAGTTTTCCAAAATGTACGCTTTATTCTATGAACAACAGTACAAACACAAGAAGTATCTATTGATTAATTCATCTTATTTAAGAAGTAAACTTCCCGTATAATTAGCCTGAAATACTGT
>WAAD01040367.1:272635-311122 GCA_013389945.1 Fregata magnificens | reverse complement strand
ACCTTAATGGTTCTATGATTCTATGATTCTATCCCTGACCAGCCTCTCTGAAAGAAGTTATCTCCAGTGTCTAGAGGAAATTGTTTGGAGACTTTTTTCCTGGCACATATTCCATTCATGCCACTGAAGTCTTTAAAGGGAAGGCATGGACTGAAAAGACAGCCCCAGAATGAATCCTGGGCATAAGTTCTGCATGTGTTGGATGAGACCACCGGAGAGTAACTTTACCAAGACAAAGCTCTGCCATGGGTCTTAAGAGGAGATGTTTCATGTGCCCTTGCAAAAATTCTTTGATTAGTAGCAAAGAACTTTGTGTTGCTCTAATTGCCAGATTAACAGCCTTTGTCAGCTTAACCATCCCCAAAAGATGCCGCTTAGACAATAACAGGATAACCATCCTCTTCACAGTCCTCCTGGTAGAACTGAAACACTACCCAGCAGGGAATGTTGCTAGAGGTCAGTGAGGAATTTGTTTCCCACATCCACCCCAATACAAGGATTTGTGGTGAGACTGTCAGACTCAGCAGCAGCACTGCTGGTGCATTTGGTGTAGCCTGGTTTGGCCAAGGTAAGAAAACACTTTGATCCCTACTTGACATGACTTTTGAAGTAAAACAGTAACAATTTCTTGTTAGTTCCCTGAGAACTTCATCATGTCATTAGACTCTTCCCTGTCTGAAATGGTTTGCTTTTCCTGGAGGAGTAAAACAATCCCTGGATCACCACATGAGGCCACCATTGCTATTAGACATCCCCAGCACACCTCAGAAGTGAGCTCTTCAGTGAGTTTTGTGCACTTGTTCTGCTCCCTCTGACTCTACAAGCAATATTAACCGGAATCAAGTCCACTTATCTGGTTTGCACCAGATCCCAGCTATCCAGCCAGCAGAAAAACTAGAAGTGTCCCACCAGCCCCTTCTCTAAGCCTCTAGATATGTCCTTCTCTCTCCCATACCACCTTAGCTTTTCCAGCCTCTCACAATAGGATGTGGCTGCTCCATCAGTGAGACATCAGTCCTATCTCACAGGAACCAGCCACTTTCTGACACTGAGAAAGCTAGAGCTTTTAGATACAGGGACCTCATCAGCTCAGTTTGCTGTCACTCACTGCTTCAATTTGTATGCACGTAATTCTCTTCACTGAACTCCTACTGTAACCTGAAGGAAAGACTTTAGATGTGCCTAAATATCTATTCCCTCTATTCCCTCCAAATACATTTCCTTCTCCTAGCAATTGATTTCCAAAGAAGCTGAGGATAAGGAGCTGTTTCTTACAAACTGGCCACAGTTTGGGTATCCCCTAGTGGCACTAAATAGAATTTCAATCACTAAAACCTGGATCTGTGTAATAGCTCACACCCTTCCCATGTTAGCACACACCCTTCCCTGACCATTCATTATCTGCTTTGCTGTGGTCCCTAGCATCCCCAGCCATGGGCCACAGTAACAAGTTCCAACTAACTTCATTTGTGGCAGCTACAGAAAAAAAAAAGAGTCTCTCTTGACACCAGGTGTGTTAAGACACGAAGGGTCTGGTTATTCTGTGCTCTCTTGCTGAATATGAGCCTGGGCCACACTTGTGTTTGTGGCTTTTAGCAAGAATGTTTGTCTGCAAACAGCTATGTGACCATGGGGCCAAAGACTTGTCAAATACCATAACAAAAGTATCTGCTGCCACTGCTCTGGAGAAAATATGTAGGTCCACCACAGTGGCTGATGTCAGAGCAGGGCTTTGGTCCATGGAGCCATCCTTCACAGTTAAGAGGAGTAAAGACTTCAGTGTTAAAGCAGCAGAAGAGCACCTGCTGCAAAATGTCTCGGTTACAGATCTGTCTATAAGATGACATCGTATTTAAAAATGAAAAAGAGTTGACAGTATTACAGTACTATAGTTATTTCAAGTTAATACATTCCACCATGATTATTAGTAATAATAATTTTAAAATTCTGAAGTGCAATATGATAGAACATTTCTGATTTGAAAAAAAGGTTTGGGTTTTTTTTCAGAGAAACTTTATATGCCACCGCTCTGCCATGAGAAGGAGCTTGGTGACAAATCTTGGTGGCACAGTTCTCAGCCCTCTGCAGCATGGCCCCAGCTCTGTCCACTTCACACGTGGGGAACACTCCTGCGTTTCCTTGTCCGTAGAGAGCTTCCTTTCAGTCATCCAAAAGCATATGCGTTAGTGTTGGCGAGGTCAGCTCTATAATTACCCAAGTTCCAGAGGCTGAGTGGGAATGGATAACCTTTCTTTAGCTTTTTTGCATCATCCTATAACCTTTAAATTGGAACAGTACCCCTGCTATCAAATTCAATGGGAGATTTCATATAATTTTTTATGAGACTCAGTATCTGGGGAATACATCTGCCATCAACGCCTCAACACAAAGCCAGAAAGGATTGCTATGATCATGTAACATAATGTAATTAGAAAAGGGAAGGGAACACTGGAAGCTCAACCTACTGGCAAAGCAGCCCTGTAATGCAACTAGCTCTTCTCCCGCTGTCACCCTTGCACCTTTCCTGTCCTCTAAGTCCACAAGTTACCCTGAAAGGATAACCTCAGCAGGCAGACACCCCACACTTCCATCAGCGATGGCTTGACACCCCACACTAGTGAGGCAAAGGACCTACCTTTTACCACTGAAATGTAGTTAGTAAAGGAGAAGCGAATACAGCCCAAACCTAAAGTCATCAACACTGTCATGTCAACTTACCTGTCCCGCTTGGGGAGTTTTAAAACAGCTGTGCCCCATACAGACAGGTGCATGGGCAGCTCCGTAGGCACTGTCTAATTCATGAAGAGCAGGGGGGGGCGGGGGGGAAGCAACTGGGTTGCTTTTTAGACTAGGCTAAAAAAGGCAGAGAGAAAAATCTAGAGAATGGCCTAGAGGCAGAGTCTGTAGGGATAAGTATTTACACACCTGAAAAAAAGCACTGCAGAGGAAAAGAAGAAAAGAAGAAAAAAAAAAAAGTAGAAAAAAAAATCAGGCATTCAAACTTTCTCCAGCTCATCTCTGAATGCACCCTGCGCCCTCTCCTGGGGCACTGTGTTCATCCCAGCTAAGCCAGGGTGGAGAAAAAGGGAAATAAAGGTGTGCAATGGAAAGGATCAGACCTGGGAAAAGGCAGGGGCCATTTAGAAGGGAGAAGGCTCAAGGGATATAATGTAATATAAGGGTTATATATGAGCGAAAAATGAAGCACTACGCAACAGCTGATGTGGGTGAGCTTGTTCCCTACAGCGTGCCTAGAGGGGAAGGGATGGAGAAAGGGATTTGGGGCTATCTTAGCTCACTCCACAGCAGAGTTAAGGGAGTAGGCTCCAAAATTTGGATAAAACAGTGGAGCAGGCAAGCAGGAGGTGGGGTCAGAATTGCAGATTTACTAAAAACTTGAGCATAAGCCTCTGGCATCAATCAGAATTGTGCCAATCTATTCTCCAAACACAAGTCAAAACAGTAGTACTGACGAAGGGTGCTGCCAGCACAACCGCTAGCCTCTGGGGAATGTTCCTCAGTGTCGAGTATGCACCTGTGCTGCTCACCTCACTGCAGCCACTTTTGCCAAGAAGTTTCATGGACTCCTCTGATGTCCCAACAACAGCACTGTACAGCAGATGTAAGGCAAGCTATCCACTCCTTTGCAAACTCCTACATGCCTCTGACTTCAGGGAGACTCAGAGGAAGAGCAGATAAGCAACGCAAAATAGCAGCTCCTGAAGTGGTCCTTCCTGGCGATAACTCAGAAGTATGAAGGACGCTCTCTCAGATGCTGGGACTTGCCTGGGAAATATCTAATGCTACAGATGTGTGGTGGGTTGACCCTGGCTAGGCAACAGGTACCCACCAAGCTGCTCTATCACTCCCTCTCCTCAGCTGGACAGGGAGGGGATAAAAATATAACAAAAGGTTTGTGGGTCGAGACAAGGACAGGGAGAGATCGCTCACCAGTTACCATCATGGGCAAAACAGATTCAACTTGAGGAAATTAATTTAATTTATTACCAATCAAATCAGAGCAGGATAACGAGAAATAAAACCAAATCTTAAAAACACCTTCCTCCCACCCATCCATTCTTCCTGGGCCCAACTTCACTCCCGATTTCTCTACCTCCTCCCTCTGAGTGGCACAGGGGGACGGGGAGTAGGGGTTGAGGTCAGTTCATCACACATTGTCTCTGCTGCTCCTTCCTCCTCACGCTCTTCCCCTGCTCCAGCGCGGGGTTCCTCCCAATAGAGACAGTCCTCCATGAACTTCTCCAGCATGAGTCTTTCCCACGGGCTGCAGTTCTTCACAAACTGCTTTCCCTGGGGTGCAGTCCTTCAGGAGCAGACTGCTCCAGCGCGGGTCCCCTGTGGGGTCACAAGTCCTGCCAGCAAACCTGCTCCAGCGTGGGCTCCTCTCTCCATGGGTCCACAGCTCCTGCCAGGAGCCTGCTCCAGTGCAGGCTCTCCACAGGGTCACAGCCTCCTTCGGGCGCGTTCACCTTCTCCAGCGTGGGGTCCTCCATGGGCTGCAGGTGGATATCTGCTCCACCGTGGACCTCCACGGGGTGCAGGGGGACAGCCTGCCTCACCATGGTCTTCACCATTGGCTGCAGAGGAATCTCTGCTCCAGCACTTGGAGCACCTCCTCCCCCTCCATCTTCACTGACTTTGGTGTTTGCATAGTTGTTTCTTTCACATATTCTCACTCCTCTCTCCCAGCTGCTGTTGCGCAGCATTTTTTTCTCCTTCTTAAATATGTTATCACAGAGGCACTACCACTGTCGCTGATGGGCTCAGCTTTGGCCAGCAGCAGGTCCATCTCGGAGCTGGCTGGCATTGGCCCTATCGGGCATGGGGGAAGGTTCTAGCAGCTTCTCACAGAAGCCACCCCTGTAGCCCCTGCCGCTATCAAAACCTTGCCATGCAAACCCAATACAAGATGTCACACTGATGTCTAATTACTGAAGGACATGATTGACATTGTTTTTTTTCAAGATAAGGTCTACTGAGATAATTAGCCCTAGAAGAGCCTTAACGAAGAGAGGGAAGACATAATTCTCTGAAATAAGGGAGGGAGGAAGGACATAAGCTTCCCAAACAACTGATATGTACATACCAGTAAGTCTCCAAAAAAATTGATGTGTGTCTTGGAGGGTACATACCAGTCTAGTATATCAGCACATGACCATGGTGCTCTGAGGTTGAACTATCTCATTATAATACGAAAACCACACC
This sequence comes from Fregata magnificens, assembly GCA_013389945.1. NCBI lineage: Eukaryota > Metazoa > Chordata > Aves > Suliformes > Fregatidae > Fregata > Fregata magnificens. The sequence goes on along the minus strand of WAAD01040367.1, from coordinate 305,896 downwards.
TCCTGACTAGAAAAAGCCACCTACTCAAATGAGCCCCTTACTCTCTGGGCATGCGCAATGAATTTAAGAGAAGCTGTACCTTTAAGTTGAAGCAAGAGAAAAATTAACCAATGATTAACTGAGATGTGTGAATATTAAAATTACTAACACATTTGACTGTATAAACATCTGTTGTGATTTTAACTGGGTGTGTTAGCTTTGTGGAGTTACCACCCAGCACCCATCTTTGTGCAAACATGGAATAAAGAAATATCTCAGCTCTGTGTGTGAGATTGGCTTATTGCACACTGGGTGAAAGAATGTTGATTTTTGGGACACCACCACCCACCACTTCCCTTGCAGGGCTGTTGTACACTTCTAGAGAACCCAGGGAAGAGCAGCTGACCAGATCTTCAGCTTTTCTTTCAAAAGGTGGATTTTCCTTGGAAATCATGCTTCTCTAGAGATTTCTATTAAAAGAAATTCAAGCCAGTAAGACCAAAAGATCAGAATTCACTGCAGGAAGTTCTCACTGAGTTTTATGAAGCTGCAAGAGACATTATATTTCAGCTGGTTGGCATACATTTCATCCTGGAGTAGCACAATCAATAATGTGGTTTATGCTGGGAAGGTATGAGGCCCAAAGTCTGCCAAAACACTCTGGTCTCATGCAAACTGTTCATTTGAGGGCGATCTAACTCCCAGACTACCAGAACAGCTCCTCAAATTATTAGGGAGAGTACTAGTTGTCACAGGCAAAATCCACATCAGGGGCCGCTGCGGTGAGTTGGTCCCAGTCCCCAGGACTAGTCAATTTAATTTATTAGCACAGATGTCACCTAAGCATCTTGTGGAAATAAGCCTCAGAATCCACCTTTAAAGTCACTCCAAGTGCTGTACATTACGCCGTTGAAGTGTATCCTCTTCTCTCATTGGGAAGAATGTAGAGCAGATGAACATGGTGCACCCAATCCTGAAGATGAACCTCTGCTGCGTTGTGCCTTGAACACTCGTTAATGCTGCTGCAGAGAAGTGAAAGGTTTCCTGACGCAGTCACATTTTCCAGGGAAAAGGAACTAAACAGGAATCAAAACTGCAAAAAAAAATTAAACCAAGACAGGCCACAGCAGGTGCAGCCAAGAAAAGGTAAGAAGATGTCAGCTTGCCCCCTTCCCTTTCAAATACAGTCACACTGCTCTTGCCAACATTACTACAGCACTACCCCAGCGACACACACCAGTGTAGGCACAAGCAGAATCAATGTGCGTATATTATCTTTTTCCTTCTCATGTCTGTATTTCTTCGTGCTGCAGTGTCCCCTCTCCATCCCATCAGCATTTAAGCTAGACCAGACCGAGTAGTTTAGTACAACTGGAATCCAATACACCCTTCTCCCTGTATACTCCAAGAAAGGAGCTCTGAGACATCTGACTGGCTCCATATGTAAGGGCCGCAGTGCATCTCAGTCTCATCTATATGAGCTATGGTCATGGATGATACAGTGTGGATCTTTCACAACACTGATATCAAACAGTATCACAGCACCACCAAGTATCATTAGCAGTGATAACTCCCTCTTTCACTCTCTCTCCCCCATCACCAATCCCCAGCTCCTTGCTAGTCTCACCTCATGGGTGGAGCCATTCCACAAAGACAGGGGAAAGTCATCCCCACTTCTGGAGACTCTACCCATAGTGCAAGGTGTCACTGAGACTTAGCCCTTCGCCCCACCCATCCCTGCAGACTATGACATCCACATTGCTCTCAAGGGACGCTGTTTCCCTGGCCAGGGCAGGCAGGGATCCAGTGACTCCCAATGCGTGTTCTGGCTTTCTGCTGGGAGAAAGGGAGTTTTGTAAGCTAGTGAGAAGGGGAAGCCGCGCGACGCCTTCTCCTCCTCACTGCCACAGTGAGGAGACAGGCACCACACCAGAAGCAACTCCAGAGGGAGGTACGGAGGCTGAATCATAGTAAGACTACATAGTACTAAGCAGGTCCTTGCAGAGCAGCAGAGAGTTGGGCCCCACGCTAAAGACACTGCAGTGTATTTGCACCTCTGCCACTTGGTGGTGCCGCCAGTTTGGAATTGCAGTGCTCCCAGATTGGTCACCATCAGGAGTGCATGGCGTGGACGAAAGTCCTAGGTGCTTTCTTTCCTCTTTACGTGATGCCCAGGTTTGATTCCCATATGGACATATAAAGCAACAGAGGGACTATATTGGGTGTACAGAGTAATCAGAAGACAGAAAGTGAGCAGCTGCAGGAGGTAACCAGTACCCAGTTGATTTGGAAGAAGCTACAACTACACATCCTTATGTAGTGAAGCGGTTTAGGAAAGGAGGTGACTTCCTGAAACACAGTATCTCCTTAACACCATCACTAAACGTCTCCCAACCCAGGGATGTCCCTATGCTACCTTGAGGCCCTGCTTGACAAAGATGTGTACACGCTGAGCCTCCACAGACACCTCCAGCTGCCAAATAACATTCAGATGCAAATGTAAAGGCATATTTTGCTCTACTGAGCACTTAGGCTTGGATTCTCACTATCCCCAAGCTGCTTCCTACAAACTGCTGGGAAAGGGGTTCTGCTGTTCTTCACCCTCACGACTGCATGCCAAGAAAGAAAGATGAAGCACAACAAGTCTTATATGAGCATTTGCTTCTCCCACAGGACTGGCTGAACTTGCTGACCCTGAGGACACCAGGCTGGGCTCGCAGTCCACTCCAGGGTTGCTGACTGCAAGCGTCATAGAGATCGTGGTTACATGATGCATCTTTGACTATTACAAAGTGGCTTGAAATGGTCATTTTCTGGTCAGCATCAAAATGTACTCTAAAGGGTGAATTTTTCTATTAATAAACAAGGAAATGATTCCCCTATGAGTATGCAAATTGCTACTCAGGAAATGGCCTGGGCTATTAGGAGCTATTAATGTGCACAAAATCAATACACTGGCAGATTGTCTGCTAGTTTCAGAGGCAAACACACCAGTCACACTGGCTTAGATTGGTCTGGGGGATGGAATGTGATTTCTTCCCTTTTAGAAGAGCAAGAGTGTGCTATACAGACCTTGTGTTACCTGATGGTGTCACCAAGAATATCATCACTTTGGTTCAATTCTTTGGACATGGTAATTAATGAAGACAAATTTGGTGAAGTTACAAAAACAAATAGATGTAGAGCTCCCATTTTTCTCTGGTGGGCACTTCTCACCTCCTTTCTTCATGAACTTCAGACTCTCACTGCTGTGTCTACTGACTTGCTAGTTTCCCAGGGGAGGATGTCTGCTGCCTACAATAAATTTGAAAAGTAAAAATGAACTCTACAGGGTGCAGCTAGTGTCCATCAAGCTATTGTTCAAGACTCTTTAAGGGTCTGTGGACAAGTTTAAGGATTCCATAAAGGTCGCTATGAAAAAATAGCTGGTTTTCAGTAAGTTGGTATTTACTGTACTGCTATTCTCATCTCCACCAACAATATTTAGATCTGCAAAACAAAAAAGATTGGAAAACAGTTATCTAACTCCATCAGAGCTTGGGAAAGGTCAGATTTAGATCTCTTCAAAGGTTCAAAGCTATATAACCCCATTTAATATCATTTAGTATTGATGTTGACCTGATTTTGGTCTAGATACAGGTTTTCTGCTTCTGCCAATCTTCTGCATGAATATTAGCAAGTATGAAGAATGACCACAAGCAGACACTTAAAGAAAAATAAGAACAGAACAAACATATATGACACTTCCCCGTCTTTTAACCATTTCTAGCTCTTGGGGTCTACTGAACCTGATGTGTTTTGTTTATTTAGTAATCTGGAATCTCTTTTACTAGTGCTTTTCAGGTCTCCTCTTATTTCTGTGTAAATTTCTTGCCTCCTCACCATCCTTTGTCAATGAGCTCCCCAGTTCTGCTTCTCTTTGCACGAATGACCGCCTCCTTTGTGTTTTGAACCTGACTCCCAACAGCCTCATTTGATTACTCCAAGTCTAGGTACTCCAGAAGAAACAGCTGAGTCTTAAACCCTACTCAAGCTCTCCATGCCATTCATAATTAGACCTCTGCCATACTTTCCCCACCACCCATAGTTCCTTTTCCAGGTGGAAGAGTGCCAGCCCACTCAAACAGAGCTGTTTCTTGCATTAATGATCCTCCTTGCCTTCTCCAAACATTTTCCAGTTATAGTCTGAAGATGGGGTACCAGGACTGCAGATGGTACTCAAGCTCCTAGCAGAGCCTTACATTCAATTTGCTATTTAGACTGCTACTGATCACTGAGATGATTTTTGATGGAGATATCTATCATAACCCCATAGTCTCACTCCTGATCGGCAAGGGCCAACTCAGTGCGTATCACTGTGAAGCCAGGATTCTTTTTTCCCATACCTGTCACTTTATGTTTACCTACACAGAATTTTATCTGCCTTTTCATTGCGCTGTCACTCAGTCTTGTAAGGTCCTTCTGCAACTCCTTACAGTCAGTCCTTTTCCTTACTGCCCTGAAAAGCTTCATGTCATCAGCAGTGTTGATCACGTCACTGCTCACCCCCTCTGCCAGATCATTTACAAAAGTGTGAAACAGCACAAGTCTCTGGACAGACCCCATCCAACAGTGACTTCTCTCCATTCTATCAGTCGGCCAAAGTCTCTGCCCTCTGTTTCACATTTTTAATCATGCCAGGATCTTTCCTCTTATCCCATGTCTGTACAGTTCCCTCTAAAGCCTAACCTAACCAAATAGACACACCATTATCATTGTGCTTGTTTACCCCTTCAAAGAAATTAGTTTTCTAAGGCAAAACCTTTCTTAACAGAAACCGTGTTGACTTTTCCCAAGGAAATTTTTCACATTTATCAGGCATTCATTGATTCAATTCTTTGTTATATTGTCTATTAATTTGCCTAGTACAAATGTCAAATTTACCAAACTATAGTTCCTTAGATACCCTTGTGGAAACTGTTTTAAAGAATGGCACCATGCTCGCTACTCTCCAGACTTCAGGCACCAATGGAAGTTTAAGTGAATTATACAGTGCCATAGGTAATTCCACTATTTCTCTTGAAAGTCATGACTGAATACCACTCAGTTCTGGTGATTTGTCAGCATTCATTCTATATGGCTGCAACACAATTTCTGCCACAGTTGTTTAATAGGAGAGATGCTAGTCTGTCTTTGATTTCATTTCTTCTAATTCAATGACTCTCCAAATTGTATTCTCTACTGGGATCACTAATTCACTTCTAGGAAAATCATTGTAATAGGCCAATTACAATAGCAAATATAAATGCTATACTCAAAATTAATAAATTTATACTCCTCACTGCTGCTCCTTCTTCCTGCTGTTTCTTTTATACTTATACTACCCATGAATGCAGTTATGATCGCGTACTCCATAGTAGCAATGGAATCGCAAAACTCCATAAGCAAGCCCCACTCTGTGGGCCTTTATGGCAGAGGTACCTCAACTGATCAGTTAGCCTTGCACAACTTATGCCTTCCTCAATCCTTCCCCCAAAAACAACCTCCCAAACTTACCCTAAACCTGATTGGATCAAAAAACTCTTTGGCTTATCTGTCACACAGCAGTTACACTGCAGTCAGTCAGCCTAAGAGGGTGTCACAGAACTTACCATCATATTTGAGGAAATGTAGGAAGACAGATTTCTGAGGCTCACAGACCCCGTCCTGGAGCAGCTGTATCTTTTGCCAGGGCTCTCTGAATCCCAGATATCAGAAGGAAGCCATGTAATAATGTGTTTTCCCCTCAGCATGACTGAAAACGAAAATGTGTCCTTCCCTCCCCTTCTTTTTGTGCAACTAGACCACTAGCCTCGATTTCTGGCTGCTTCCCTTGTCAGAGTAGCAAAAATCAGATTGTGTCCATGAGCCAGGTTGCATGTCACACTGTCCCATTAAAAGAAGAGAGCTTGTCCTAATAGATAAGTATGTAGAATTAGGGATGGTGCCAGCATGCAGGGATAAAATGGCTAAGGGTCAAATAGGCATGAATGTGAAGCATGCAGGAAATTGTGATCGTTGATAATACAGCATCACCGCACATCAGTGCAGTATGGTTCTGTGCAAAATTATGTGCTTCTATGGGGTGACATTTTTATTCTGTAAGTATTTACAGGAGCGAAGGTCAGGACTAAGCTTACAGCCTGACTACAAATGCTTTTATCTTCATCATCCATTTACAGTTCTGATGAGTGACCATCTACACACAACCTGAGAAAGACGAGAAGACCACTCCTCCCTCGGCAGTGCTTCAGATCTTTGTTGCCTACTGGATAAAATGGGCATTTTCATAGGAAAAAACATTTTTTTTTTCTAGGAGCATTTTGAGTTTTACTTAACAAAAAAAGCGAGAGAGGTGGTGGTGATGGGGACATAAGGGGGTTTGCATCACTGGACGTGACTAGATCTGAATCGTAACCCAAACCTGATGAATGATAATTAATTTTTTTTGGCTGAACAGATGATTTATCTGATACTATTGCCTAGAACATACCTGGACATAATGCATCCACCTGTAAAATGCTTTGGCAGTTGTGAGCAATCTCATTTCTACATGTTGCTGCAGGTTTTGACCGCTGCTGATGCAGGGCTTGCAGTGATAGTGTCCATAATGATGGGAACCAAGACACGTTTTGGTTCCTCAATGGCTTTTATGTTGTTGACTTTAATGTGGAGATTTTGGGACAGTAACTTTCCTCTTTCCTCCAAAACAGGAGTCAAGAATCATCTGCACTGAAAGAAGAAGGGAAAGAGATGAAGCAAGTAGGCAAGTGGGGTCAGGCTGAGACTGGTTTGAAATAAGGCATCTGAGAGAACAAAGGCTTTGTACAACGCACAAAAGATGGGTGTGAACTCAAATTTGAAAGTGAGAGAGTCCAGGGCTCAAGCAACTAGAAAGACAGCCAAGGACCTTATATAATGGTGTGTGAGGCTGTGATTAGAGACAATCAGGTCTTTGGATGAGTGACAGGGAGCAGATGAGAACATATACTTTCTGGTAACAGTGCTGTCACAGTGTCAAGCCAGAAGAAAACAAATGTTGTGTGTGAACCATTACCCTTGCTGCTTTCACCAAGATACAGATGACTGCATCTAGTGAGGAGAAGAGGGCCTGGCATTTTCCTTGACTGTTGTCTCATCGCCCTCTTTCAGTGTGATTGTAAGGTAGGCAGAATGCCTCCCCAGTGGATAAATTCCACATACACGGACTTACTTTTGTGGCTGCCAAGTCAAGGAGCAAGCAAAAGATTTGAGGAGTGATTTGGAGATTACCATTGAGCATTCCCAGGTGCAGCGAGCTTGATGGAGCAAGCTAGCTCTCCTGTGAGGTGGCAACACTTAGAGAAGTGCCTGAGTCAGCTTGATTTTGCCTAGGTTTCCAACAAGACCCAGAATCTGGGAGATGCAAAAGCACCTCAGAGGTGCCTTCAAAAATATCTTTTCTTGGACAAGGGCTGGAATGGAGCCAGACATTTTATAGAAAAGGAGAAAGTCCTTTAAAACGCATCCATCCTTTGGTGTCTGTAGGGCCATGAAGCAAGAAGGGGAGGGACAGAGGCAGCAGCAGCTGAGATGAGACACATACCCCCCCTCACCAGCCTTATACTGATCTCTAGCCACGAGATCACTTCAATTAGATGTAAGTTTGAGCAGCCTTGGCTGCTTTGTCACAGAACAGAGGGACCACCCTTGCAGGACTAGGAGGAGGATGTCCCGAGTGGCCTTCACATCTTTCCCTGTGGCAGGTGTTCAGTGCAGCACTGCAGTAATCACCTCTGAGGAAGAAAAGATGCACTTCTGCAAGTGGCTGTGAACTCTCCTAAGAAAGCTGCACAGCTGTATTAATTCCACATCAAATATTTCATATGAACATAAAGTGCAAGAGTCCAACCAGTCTTTTTGACATAAAAAACACACCACACTTTAAAAAATACTGATTTTATTCATATGCCCAGACTATTTAACAGTGGATCACACTGGTAGGAATAATCACAAATATCTAGTTACATGGTTTCATCAGGTTCTGGCCTGTGCAACGTTGGGTTTGATTCAAGCACATATTATGGCACCAGCAACAAGGACAACGATTGCTGTTCAAAGCTCAATTGAGTCCCACCTCCTTGGTCAAGTTTCAAGCCCAATACCCTCTTCTCCCACCACGTGTGGGATTCTCTACAAAGAACTTGTATTCTCAAAGTCTGAATCCAGAAAACAGTCTGAAGCACTGCATTTTCAATGGCCCATCTGAGGTAAACTCTGTTTCTGTTTACCTCACATATTTTATTTGAAAGGCTTCAAGTTTTCAATGCAACAAACAAACAAAAAAACCCCTACCATCCACAATTTCTCAAAAATGTTGGACCAGACTTGTATAAATCAGCCTAGCTCCAATAAGGGAGCTGGAATTACTTATCTCACCACATGATGTGGCCTGCAAATCCCAACTGTCTTCCTTGAAATTATGCATCGGAGTAAGGTTTCACAGCAAAAGCAAAGCAATTCTGTACGTAATAGCCCTGCTGTTTGTGCTGGCACACAGTATGATCTAAAGGCTCTGACCTGTGTGCCATGTATCTGAAAGGTACCCATAAACTTCTGCAGCATATTCACACCTTTCTAAAGGCAGCCTGCACTTAGGTTGACTCTGAAGAAGACAACTGCCCTTGCAAGAAGGGCATGGCAGCTCTGGCTACCCATGGTCAGCCACATGGCTTTGCCACACAGATCAGGATAGACAGTGACTCAAAGAAGTCCAACACTGCAAGCTGCACTAAGACGTAGAGTAGGTGTCTGTATTGTTTGTTCCCAGACAATATGAACATAGAGTCAATGTTGCACCCTAAGAACTGCGGGCTCGCATCCACGCTCAGGACTACTGAGCAGCCCTGCTCCAAAAGCATCTTTGGATCTGGCACCTCAGGGTTTCTTTAAGCCCAGTCCTATAAGCCTGTTTGAGTCACAGGTAGTCAGGAAGTCACAGGTCATCAGAGGATCAGACCCTCAGCCAGCAGCCACGAGGAGGTATTACAGTCCTTGCCTGTAACAGGTGCCAAGAGCTGCCAAATTAGAGTGAGCTGCCTTCTACCTCTTTTCGCTCACACATTGACTGTGAGGACTGCCAGACAGGCTAAGAATCACTCATAAAGATGTACAGGGTGCTACTTATAAAGAGTCCTAGGGAAGCTGGATGCCCAGCATCCATCAGAGCACCCTCTGAAAATCCCAGTCATCATGCTCAGACTACCCTTTGCTCCACTCTTCCTGTCAGTCTCCCCACTCCCAGCATCAATTCTCTCTCCCCAGCCTCCCACTCTCCTATGCAGAGAGCTGGCAACACACACAGGGTAGGTCCACCTTTGGTTATGGAGTTTTGGCTGCACAGCTGACCTTTGCTGCTGCCAAAGGGAGGGGATTCCAGGCCAGAGCATCCCTCTCTGCCCTTCACTTTTCAGTGCTAATTGGGTTTTCTATCAGCTTCAGCACGGCACAGCATGGACTTGTGGAGCTTGAAAAGCAACAGAGGTTTTTATCACAATGGTGCCATGGGAGAAGACTTCAGAGCATTTTCTGGGAACGCTGTATACAATTATATTACATTTTCAGAACTATCTGGCTATTGTGCCTTCTAAATCACATGAAAGACTACGAACAGTGTTATCTCAGTGAAACTCTACAGCCACTGAAACTAAGTCACTACCTCCTTTAGAGCAGGCAATGGACTCACATGTTCACAACAAGAATTGACTGTACATACGCTAAAGCAAGACACTTCATAGGTAAATAAGAAATACCTCTAGTTTGGGCCCATCCCTTAGATATCAGATATTATGTATGAACAGGATGATTACTACTTGTAGAACTATGCTGTGAAACGTCTACCATTTATCTGAGTTACGAAAACATAGTTTTAAAAAGCACAGTAATCCATGGCCAAAAGACAGGCAGACAAATGAACAGACTTTGGCCACTTGTTCAATTCTCTAGAGAAAGCTATTTGCTCTTCTAAGGGCTGACTTCACGCATTTGCCATCCTCCACTTGAAAAAAGGTTTAAAATAAGTTTCAATAATGGAGTCTTTTGGAGGTGCCTTGTGTCCATCTCCAGCTTCCCATGGGACTCAGTGCTTGTCTGGGGCTTTTGATGAACAGCTCATAAATTGCTGCTATTTAGCCACTGGAAAATGAATCCTGCTTTATTTAGTTTTCCCAGAAATGAGACACATTTGAATCTTGTATGGGATTGTCTCTACCTCCTCCCTCCAACCCCTGTTCACATCTAGTTCCAGTTTCCTGGAACTAAGCGTGTTAACCCCTTTAAAAACAACAGCAACAAGAAAACTGCAAAGCAAGGAAACCAGTTTCCTGTCCATAAATGTTGTATTCCCTGCACACAGGGAAGCTTCACCAACTCTACAGTAAGAAGATGCAACAACCTCTTTTTGCAGCATCCTGACATGACAGCCTTGCAGCATCCAGAATCCAGCCTAGCAAGAAAAAAAAGGTGTTATGTGTTAAAAAAATGCCCCAGACAAATGTGTTATTTTGCATGGATCACAGTTAAGACATGTCATCCTAAGGGTTTATTTCTTAATGAGAATGTTTGAAGGGACTGAATTTGAGATATCTTGTCAATATAACTGCAGCTGGCTACAATGGAAAGTGCTACATTTCTTTGCTTACCTTGACACCTAGTGGGATTTGATTTATGGGGGATTTTTCCTTACAGCTGCTGGGAATTACACACATCTCTTCTTGATGCGATGAAATATGCATATTAGAAGGTTGCAAAGTTTGGTAGGATGCATTGCAGTGCTGTGCTGCTCCAAGGACGGAGACCCAAGGTCTGACCTTTACTGTAACTGGGACTTTGTTACATTCCTGTAAGCCATTTTCTTGGTGTCTAATAAAGTCCTTTTAAGACAGATCTATATTAACAATTTGGCGCATAAGCCTCTTCCTCCGTGCCAGGGTCTGGAAAGCCTATCAGAGCAAGAGAGGGATTTTTTTTTTTTTTTTAATCAGATCTGAAATGATTTATTGAGGCAATGAAAGGAAAACGTGTTGGGGCTGCAATGACTTTTCTTCATTTAGAGACTTCTCCATTGTCACGCTTTGATGCAGTCCATTCTAGCTGCAGAGGTCCATCTGTGCTAGTGACACATGAAACCTAAAGGGCTATTCATAAGTTATTAAAAATATCTGCAGTCCTCCACAACAAAACAGAGAGAAAGGGAAGACAGAAGTGACTAGAATAAATGTGGCACTTGGGCCTTCCTAAATTGGTCAAAGTCTGTTGCAAACTGGAAAGTCATGTAACAGTTTCTCATAAAGCAATACTTACATTTCTTTTCTCTCTGCACGTCAACAATATAAAGCCTCAATTCTGCCAGTCTAACATGCCCCTAAAAGTTACCTATTACATTTTGCTTTATACAGGATGGTTTAGTGTTCTTATGACACATGGTTAGGATGTGATATTAAATTAATCATCTTAGGACTCCTGAGTCCTAAACAAAACTCTGAGGTCCAGACTTAATTTAATTGTGTGAGTAGTTGACAGGGCTCGTCATGAGCTTAAAGAAGTTAAGCACGTGCCTGCCTAAATGCTATGAGAAGCTCAAGCCTCACACTGCAAGGAATTTACACCATTTATATTTTTACATGGTATTTTCCACCAAGACAATTCCATTTCCCACTCAGTACAGGAGTGTGAAAGCAGCTTATTCCACCATGAAGACCATACACTTTCCAGTCCTCATGGTCCTGCAGCTCCTGCTACTGCTTGACAATGACTCAAGTAGCCAGAAAAAAAAGAGCAAGAACAGGCTATAAAAGGAGTGTACCAGTGAGAAGGTCCTGGGCCAGAAGGTTGGTTGCAACATTGCCAAAGACCACAGGAGGAGAAAGAAAGAAGTGGGAGAAACGTCAGAGACTGGAGAAGCTTACAAAGTGAACAAGATTTGTCAAGAGCTCTATCTAGATTCAGAAAGCAGAAAATGGCAGTGGTACATAGAATATATAAATATGCACGCTTATATAAATATATATAAACACATTCACACTCACACAGAAGCTACATATTTAAGCAATGACTATAGATATATATAGATGTGTAAAATATTACAAGTATGAATTCGTAAAATGCATTCGCTCTTCAAAATGTTTTCTAAGAAAAAGCCAGCTCTACCAACAAAATGTAGGGCCCACTTGCTTTGAGTTCACCAAAATTGTGAGAAATCTCTGATTTGCAGGCTAAATCTATTCTGATCTTCAAAGCAAAATTCCCTCACTGAATTTTCTTTCATGTAAGCTTTTTCCTGCAGATTTATATGTTGGAGAGGGAAGTTTTCAATCCAGGGATTACAGAGAGTGAACAAGCTGGTAGAAATACGAAGACTAGCTCATAGTTTTAAAAAAATTCATAGCAACAATAACTGGATACTAGTGATTGCTTGGAGTTTGGTAAGTCAGAGATGCCATCAAACAATTCACAGGCAGAGACAGATGTCTGCAACAGCTGCATTAATTGAACCTATGACAAATCACTAGATTTTCCTGCACAGTGAACAATCACAGTGGGATTTGTCGGTCTGATTCTACCCTTAGTTTTATACTGATGTATCTGAGGTGGATCTTCCCCAAAGTCAGTGGAGATGTTCCACTGGAAAAGAGTACAGGACGAGAGCCTACATATTCAATATTTGATATGTACGATCTCCTTTTATCCATCATGTACATTAATAATCCAACAAATGCTTAGAAATTGTAAAATGTGCTTCCTTATAGCTTGTTTCCTGATCTACAGGGAGAAAATCCCTGCTCCTTTACGGTTTGTAAATTTATTTAGTAAGGCTCCTTAGCAGCAAACAAGACTCCTCTTGTATGGTTAAGGTATGTAATGTTATCTGCCTGTCCAAAGTAAGGATTATGCAGAACTTAAAATCAATAGCAATAGAAATGGTCCCAGTAAATAAAAAGAGACATGACATAAACAGTTTTTTGAGTTTAGCATGAAAAATTTTCTTGAAGTATTTGCAAATCCAAAAGCCCAAATCTAAATTTTTCTGGACCACCTTTCATCAAATGTCCTATAAACAAAGCAACTGCAGGGATCAAACACTACAGCATTAAGCAGATATCTGAAAACAGCTCAGAGAGTATAACTGATTGCCGCATAGTCATTTAACACTGAAAATATGATGAAAAACCCAAACGATATGGCCCCAGGACAGCAAAGCTGTAATTTTAAATCTTTCAAATAAGCAAGGGATTAGATAGTATAATACAGCAGTGAAGGACTGATGTGAAACCAGGGGCCAGATCCAAGTTTATAATGGTGTTTGAAATCACCATTTAAATGATTGCTATCACTCATGCAAAGAAAGTGATAGGAAAGATTTGACTGGGCCAAAAGAATGCAGATGGACCAAAGAGGATTTTTCTATGCCAATAATTCTGCAAATGTAAAAGTAATAAAGTATCTAAAAGGAACCAACATGAAGTAAGGCAACTGTTGAAGCATAAAATAAATTAAATACTAAAGTACTCCTTCCCAGCCTATGACTTACTCATTACCCACCTATTGCTTACTTACTTTTACATAATATTTTAATATAAAGTACAAAACTAAACCAAGAATTTCCAAAGTGTCCAGTGACGTTGGATGCTCAGCTTGACACTCCAAAGGGACTGAATTTCAGAAAGCAGAATGCAGGTCTTGCACGGGCATCCAGAAACAAAACCTACTACATTGCTGCCATTTTTTAAAAGGTGGGCCTCATATATGTCTAAAGGGATGCAAAGGACCAATTTTGGCGACCCATTTCTCTGTCCCTTATTGCCCTTAATTTTGAGAGTCTCATACTCTAGCCTAAGTTCATAGTAAATAGCTCCTAACTCCTCAGTGAGGCTTTCTGAAACCAGCAACATGAAAAAATAGACTATGCTCTGGAATGGGATTTAAACTTGCATGTGTAATTTTTCAACCCCATTTCAGACACCTCCTACATGTATGATTTGAAAAGACGCAATAATCCTTATATTTAAAAAAAACCCCGCTGCCTCCTGCTACCATGCAAGATCCTTGAATCCTTCTCAATGATGATAGATGCAATCCCGTTCAAACTATATGTGTAAGTAACAGGGAGATCTACACATAGGAACAACTACTGGCAAGTTAACCGAGAATAATTGAAGGCTTTGAGTCTCTCTGTCATAGTTGAAAACACTGGGGATAGCAAAAATGTAGGGAAAGTTACTTCAAGTGGATGTAACTCCACTGAAGTAAATTTTACTCACTTCCGTTACGATACACGTGGCAGCCAGGCTATTATACTGTACAAGCATAAGGGAGAGGTGATTAAACAGACCAGATCCAATGTATTTATAGTACCCATCTTAAACCAGAGAAGCAAAAAAGAGCAACAGAATTGTGAAGCAAGCAACTCTGTTTCTAATGAGGGGATAAAGCTATGAACTCCTTCCAGTGTCCTGCTACAGCAAAGGAAAAGTGATGCAGTGCACATATAAAATCAGTTGATGTTACAGTTCAAGTGGAAAGATGCAGCACTGCCTCATGTGAGATTGGTAGTTTTAGTTTGACTGAGTGAATCAAAATGTTCAGGGAAAATCCCAATACTCCACCATCCTTCCTCAAATTAAATCCCCAGTTTAACCCCACACAGTGCTGGCTGTATGCAGCTTGTACTTCTGTCCCTGGGAGCCATCTGGAACTCCCTTGAGGAATCTCAACTTTCACGCAAATGTTCTGTTTAATTCTGACATTAACAGCTAAAAGGACATTGTCGGATTTAATGTCCTTTATGACATTCTGCAAAGACTATATTGACTTGCTCCAGAAAATGGCTCATGTGCCCAAGTCCCACATCCATTCCCTTCTACGTGCCTAAATCCAATGTAGCTAAGTGCTTGTCCTCAGCTGCCACCAAACTCTGGGGACACACAAACCACAGAAAACACTGAATTTCTCCACATGCCTAAGGCAAATGACAGTGCTGCTCGGGCTGTCTTATGCTTCAGGCCTCCCCAGCATATAGCACCAGACCATACCTCACTACATGTATTGCTTAAAGCCTTAAGCAAGAGGTCCAGCTCTGAGCATGTCGACAGGCTGTGCTCCACACCTAGTGTGCTGACCACCGCTGCTTTCTCTCACATCACACCAGAAGGGGAAGAGCCAGAGGGGGTAGCTGCTTCCTCTTATAACACAGCTCAGGGGTGAGGGCACTCATCCAGGATACCAGACACCTTGTTTCTGTGCTCTCCTCTATTGCAGCTGCCTCCAAAGACAGCCCCAAAGCTCCAGGCATTAGCAATTTGGCCACCAGGTGCTCCCAGAGCTGCCTGTTTACATGGTCGTTGCAAAGTGTTACAATTTCAAGATCCACTGGCAGAATGACAAAACAAGGCAGATCTACCAGGTTGCTGGTGGAAAAACCCTCACCCAGGAAAGAAGGAAGGAGCAAAGAGCAGGAGGTCTCATTCCTTGCTCCAAGGAGTGCTCTGGAGCCATGCTTTCTCTTCTGCATCATCAGTCCTATGTCCCACGCAGCTTCAGCAGCAAGGGGAACATCCTGCTGCACCCCTGAACTAGCCTCCTCTGTTGCCTGGTGGCCAGGGGCTCTCCTAGCAGCGTGGGTCCTGCTCACTGCACAAAAAGAAGCTTCCCTCTCTCTCAAGTCTTGAAAGAGCCAGTCCATGCTCAGCTTAAAAAAAAAAAAAGGCTGTATCTCTATTATCAGGGGAGGTTTCTGCCCTGTGAGTCCTGGTTCTGCACAGCCAGGGTGTAGAGCTTCATGAACGTTGTGGAGGGTTCACAGCACACCCCAGCACTGGCTATCTAGATAGCTCTCCAGTAGCAAAGGAAACTGCTAAAATACATTAAATGCCGAGGCAGGTCACTCTCCTCGTGCAAATGGAGCCTTCATGGTCAAACTCACCTCTGCCACAAGCTGCTAACACCCTATCGTAGTGCAGGTCGCACATCCAAGTGTTGCCTTGTCAAATACCTCCGTGGTCCACATGATGGCACTGTGCCACCCCACAAACTCGTCACTGGCTTTTGGTGGCGTTTCCTGACAGCAACAGTCAGTATAAAGCAGACTTTTTCACATGACAGGTTTTTCCTTTGAATTTTCAGGCTTTCCAGAATTCAGCATAATTCCACAGGTTCTCCCATGCCAGCACTCCAGCTGATCCTCTGTGTCTTTGCTCAGAAAGATCACCATCTGCTTTCTGTGGGCATTTTGCTTGAATAAACAACAGTAACCTTAACCCCCAAAAGGGTTAGCCTAGTACCTACACAGCAACCTCCAGAACAACTGCTTCTTTTTGCTGCTGAGAAGTTGTATTTGGTAAGCCTGAAACTAATTAGTAACAGCTATTCCTTATAACATGCTTTATAAGTTCAAAGTACTGTACAAAACCAAATTCAGTTAACAGTTGCTAATAACCACATCACTTGCATTCTATTTAAGATCACTGCAAAAGCTTGGAGTTTGTGTAGCCTACAGCTATCCAGCATGCACTGGAAGGGGCTCAAGCCTTTACAGGCACATGCATGGACACACTTAGCACATACGCTCCAGCTCAATTGATACAGCATCCACAATTTCGCGATCCTCTCGCATTCATGGGTCAAAGATGGAGCCAAACCATAGACATTAAAATTTGGACTGTGCATCAGATTTCAAAGCAAAGGAAGGAGTGTTTGAGAATCCTACGACACAGGGTTTAGATTTTTCCCTAGACTTACAAAGCATCCCTTCAAGAAAAATATTCTGGGAGAACTGGAAAGTCAAGGACTTTAAGTTAAAATTCAACATGATATGTGTGTCCTTTTTAAAATTTTTGAAAAGGATCACCAAGGTCAATTATTTCAGATTGAAGTAGCTGAGAAGATGAAGTAACTTGAGTTTTACTCAACTGGAGTCTAACCTTCCTTATCAGCTTTAACTTCAGTTGCTAGCCCTTGTTAAAGCCTGATCTGTTTTATCTTCATCGCTATTTTAAATGCTTTTTTGCAGTATGGATATACCCAGGGAACCAGCACATAAAATCACAACAAAATACTAGAGCTGGGTCTACAGCAGAGGCAAAGACAACAGTTGCTAAGGTCAACAGGCTGCTGGGGACAGCAAAACAGCCATGGTCCTGCCATCTGCCTTGCTTATACCCAAACCCTGGGAAGCCAGGATTGCGGCTGCTGATGAGAAATGTGGAAAGGGCCTTGGGGACGAGGAAACTACTGCCATGGTTGCGGCAGCGGTAACAGTCACCTCCACTCCTTCCCTCTCCCCTCCTCCCAAGGGTCTCCAGGGCCCCTCTGACTCAGCTCTCCTTCCTCTCTCTCTCTCTCTCTCTGTTCCTCCCCAAGGCTTAACTCTGGCCCCACACATGCAGCAATATTTAATTTTGCCTTTGCAGCTGAGACACATCAGGCTGGCACAGTAAAACATTAATAAACTGAAAGCAACCACATTAATTTATAGGAAAGTTGCCACGCTTTGATGAAGTCATGGAGTTAAAAGAACGCACTGTGAGGGAAGGCATTGCTTTCGTGGACTCCACACATGGAGGCGTGAGTGGAGGTGGCACGGTGCAGGTCATAAAAGCCATATGCTCAAGGGATCACCAGAGCAACAATCACCTGGAGACAAGGAGTGCGATCAGGAAGTGCAATGTAAATACAAGCAGCAAGTTCATTTAGAGCTCGCCAGCCCCTAAGAAGTGGGTGATTTGGGTTCAAAGGATCCTTCGCTCCTGTCGCTCTTTCACTGTCAAGTACTAATCCAGCTTAGAGCAAGAGGCAGGATTTTCAAACGTGCTTGCTGTTGGTCCAATTCTGTTTCACTGTAATCACCAGAAAAAATTCCCAATGACCACTGTGGCCATAGCGTGGTTAGGCTTTAACAGGCATTTTTTTAAATGCTATCTTCCACCAAACTTCTGGGAGTGAGATTTATAGTGTCTTTTGAGTGCCTGGCTGATTAGTTAAGTATTCATTCTCCCACCATAGTCACGTGAGGACCCAGTAGTCAGGTTTACGATTATTGATGGAAAGCATGAAAAGGGGTATAGGAGCACAGAGAAATACTAAACAGAGGCAATGTCACTGAAGCAAATAAAGAGGGTCAACATCCCATTTATCCTGTTTCCAGCTGTGAAAATAATGATGCCCTTTATGGAAGTTACAACCATGTGAAATCAGAAACAGACTTACAGAGAAGCTGACTGAAGGTCCCACAGTAAGCAGCTGCCCCAGCTGCAAACCTCAGCCAGGCCTCCCAGCCCTGCCTCATACCATCTGCTTGTGATTTCTATAGGAAAAAGGGTCATTTGCATTATCTGGAGAAAAATGAGCTTATCAGTGAATATACTGATTGTTCCTATAGATCCTTATCACTGATAAACACCCAAGTGCATGCTGAGGAGAGAAAGACATTATTTCCCTTCTACAGTTGGGGAAATTGAGGCATGGGAAAAATGAAACGTCAGATCTATAGCAGGTCCAGACCCAGAATACGCCTGTGAGCCTCAGTCCATCCACAGACTGTTACGGCCTTGTGGCAGATCTGACAGTCAAAAACATTCAAATGGGAACTTCAGTTATGCTTCAAGACACTGCATTTTCAAGATAACAGGTCTCATTTCCTAACCATATGGAAAATTGACCAGCTAAAGAAAAACTAAAGACTTCTAAAACACCCTGTACCACCCTGCCTAGTTGGCATCAGAAGAAAAATGTGCTGATGTATGAATACCACCTGAGAATTTGGCTCCACTTGCCTGAAACCAACTCGCTGCATCAGTAGGGTTGTTAAAATATTTCAGCTATCAAGAAAACTCTTCATGCATCATGGTGGGCACAAAGACATCACAATAGGCCCTCTCCAAACATGTAACTGAATCGGGCACCTAAATACGCTATAGGACAGGAAGGAATTTGCAAGAGGATTCATCTGGGCCTTTTCACATATGCTTGCTTCTGAATCACCAATATATGACTAAATATAAACCATGAGGAGCCATAATTGCCATTCTGTGTGTCCTCGTATTCCTCTGAAAGACCATAAAGGAACAGAAACTAGCAAAGCGTTTAGAAGGATTAGTTCTTCACAATGCCAGTGAAAATCTGTAAAAAGATGGTCTTGCCAGATTCAAAGTATGGATTTGACTGCTCAGTCAAAGTACCAGTAAGCTGCCAGCATCCAAATCACCTTCGTGCTTGGAGAGCTAATAGAAATCTATGAGAGAGATGGGGAACTCCTGGCATCTCCAGCATATGTTCTTCTGCTGCTTTAATACCTTGGTCCCTGATAGCAATTCAAGGGGCAAAAAAAGAAAAAGCTGCATAAATTTACTTCTTTTGGACTAGCTGTGAAAAGTTGATGTCAGCTCCTTATCTCCATGGCACATTCAACGGGCTTTCAATTTACCTTGCAGTAAGTCAGCTCTGGGCTTTGTCAGATAGAAATATTTTGCACGCCTTTAATTACAAGGCAGCCTGCAAGGGAACAGAGAGTCATGAATAAGGGGGCTTGCACTGAATATTTTGTGTCTGAGCCTGAAAAACAGAAATCAGATCAGCATGGCCAAAGCATTGGCCCAAAGCCAACACAGAGCTAGGTAACAGCAGGACTTGTTAGCATTTGAATATTCCATGAGTCTCATGCACAGGGCCAAATGCTTTTCTGTGTTTAATTGATCCCCACTGTCCGTATGTTAGTTACAATTGTTATGACAGTATATACAACACAGTGTCCTTAGGGAGTAGGGGTCCCCAACTGTGCCTGACATTACATAGGTATTAGGTAAGAGATGGGGCATACTCAAAAAGATCTTCCTGTCTAAATGGTTTAGGGAAAAGGAGCAACTAAATGGTGTAATACTGTCCCATTTTATTGCCGAGGCACAGGGATATGTGGGACATCCAAAGGCCATGTGACAGTACTGGGGACGGTCCCCTTGACTCCAAGTCCAATATTTAATTACAAGACCTTCCTTATTGAGTGATCTCTTAACTAATGAAAAACCTTACACAACCTTTTGATACAACTTACTAATAAGCAGAAATGCCAGGACCAGAAGTACCAGCGGGTGATTTTTCTGCTATGGAGGTTTCATGATTGGGGGATGGAGAGGAAAGCTGCATCAGTCTCCAAAACCCGTCACAGCTATATCACAGCTGCAGCTGGCTTGATCAATATGTATTCAGACATCTTCTATGGAAATGTTGATTAATGGTTACTATGCAAAGAAGAGCTCACTACTCATCTTCTCTGAAATCCACTTAGCTAAGTGTTAATGGCAGTTCACAAATCTGCGCAGTTTTTCTTAAAGAGCCAAAGAAAAAGGTAAGTAAGGAGGTGAGCTACAGCAGACTGCAGACAGCACCTTCTACTTCCATTCTTCTTCCCAATACACCCAGAAAATGATCAGTAATCTTCTTGTTGTTGTTGTTGTTTTGGTTTGTTTTTCCTATTACATAATCTATGAGTAAAAAGATCCTACAAGATTACCTGCTGAGTGGAAACAGGGGGAGCTCAGAATTCATAACGACATGTTCTAGCGCGACAGACTGCATTGTAAAAAGTCTGGACTCATTGAACAACTTTTTTACCTGTGCAGGTTTTCCAGTTGCAGAAAAGAACAACTGGCTTGCCTCAGCAATAGCCAAAGCACCGGAACATCCCTCCTGTCACTACTAATACATGCTGTAGTATCCATACCATTCGGTCTGTCATTTCATCTCTTTTGGAGCACCTGAATATCACCCAACGGAATTCAAGGAAGTATTGGAGCTGACACTGGAGCCACACTGCTAGTAATCAGGAACAACCAATGGCTACCACTATATTGCTTGGAAAAATGTTTTTTAAAAATAAACTCTCCTAAACCAAGGACAATCCCCTCAAAAAAACCAAACCAAACCAAAAAAAAAAAAACAAAACCAAATCCACATTATATCTTTCATTACAGATCAAAGTAAAAAAGACATAAATGCAAAATTTTGTATTTTAGCTTGTTTACATACGTTTCCTTAAAAAAAAATTAAAAAGCAAAAAAATTCAGAACATTAAGAAAATGATCACGCACATTACAAGATTTTCCAAACATGCATTTTGTGAAGAATACCAAAATGAGCTGAAATGAAACTCCTCTCACAAATATTGCTGATTTTGAGGAAGAGGCATCTTTTGATGGAAATATGTCCTACAGAAATGTTTGCAATCCACTGTAGAAAACTGTAACATCATCAAATAACAGACTAATCAATAAGCAATAGCGATTACCCCCCAGAATGTTTCTGAAAGTCACCATGCCACCTTCACCTCCAAGGTCAGACTACAAAGATCAATTGCTTTGCGGGTATTATTTCATAAGCATGAAAGCCCATAGTGTACAGTACTAAAAGGAATGTACCTGACAGTACTATTTCTGATACATTAAAATATGAGCGTAATTCAGAGCTTGAGAAATATACAATATATTTGTGGCAGTTATTTAAAGAATATTACAGTGATAAAGTAGATGTTCTAAGTTTGGCTGTCTGACACCAAACAGGACCAATAGGTAAATATCTACTCTGTACCTTTCCATTGTATGTACTGATGATGAAGTGGGATTCAAACACAAAGCAGGTCTGTTCCTCCATCACTGACGAGGGAGCTTGTGCATAGAGCTCCTTACTGTTTAATGACAGCACTACCCTTAAAAATACAAACCCTTTATGAGAATGCAGGTCTTGACTGAGGAAGGTTTAAAACTGAAGCATGGAAAGGGCAAACAGGGTCAGAACTTGGTCACAAATTAACACCACGTTAGTGTTTCACACACTACAAAAATACAAGAGGATTCTTGAGCTGTTTTCTTTGCAATGCAAAGCCAAAAAAAAAAAAAAAAAGAGTATGGGTAAGTACTATTTATGCATAAATAAATCAGACTGGCTTGAAGATTCACAATAAATGCATCTCCCATGCTTCTTTACATATCCTCATGAATCAACATCATTTAGTTGTAGGATTTGCTCCTGTGCTCTTTAACTGTACTCCCTTTCAAAGTCAACATCTCCTTGCTAAAAGACATGGTTGCCAGGGCCAAGAATATGAAGATTTGTTCTGTAGCACTACAGAAGGAGTCATGGGTTCTGCGCATTTAGACTCTTGCTTTCTCTCCACTCTCCACAGCTAACTGTGCCTCATTCTGTTCCTACTATAAAATCAAAACATAATAATGCTCTCTCACCACTAGAAAGTTCTTCAAGCTCCAGAGGTATATACAATTTTCACTGTATAAGCTCTTTGATCAGCTTTTTGCTCTGTGCTTGTGTTGTGATTGCTGCAAGTAGGATCTTTACCGTTAATATGTTGCAGGCATCAAGACTGAGGCTCCTATACCCAATGGCAGTGCACATGATATAAAAACAGTAAATTAAGAAGCACGTAAACATATACTGATGGTGGCCTTTTCCATCAACGTCAAAGTGAACTGAGCTCAGGAACAGATGCAACACTGTGTTCGTGGTTCAAATGAAACTCATTGGCTTGCTCTGTCATTGTTATAAAATAATTCCTTTCTAATTTTGCTTACTGCCATAACTCAAGAAATGATGCCAAGTGCTTGGAACAAGCCCTTAAGACAACTTACGGACAATCGGATTTGTGTACGCCATCCTGCTAATGTCATTGATAAAGCTCAAGTGGTGTCCATATTCACACGCTTTCATAATGTGCATGGTTATTCGTAAAATTGCTTTGCTTTGTTTTTTCTCTTTTTCTACTTATGGGAGAAAAAGCAGAGCTATTTCAAAGTTAAAGTGCATAACTTGCTAGCCAAAATATAGATACAAATCGCAAGATGAGGGTTTCCTCACAGAAGTGAACAAAGTGCAGCAACATGCTGGAAGGCTCAAGGACAAAGTATAAGGACTAGATTCTTCTTGGTGCTTTTGTGGCACAGAGCTGGGTGGATGGGTGGAGCTCCCACCCTGGTCGATGTTTATTCTATCTGCTGAGCTCAAGGGAGTATTTTGTCATTTTCCCACAGGATGGAATGAACTGAAAGAGGTAAGAGAGGAAACATGAAGCTTTATTCTGTCTCTGCCAGAACAGTGCCTGGAATAGAAAATTATTCTGCTAACCTCTTCAGGCCAGAGTGGCTATTGTTATTAACTGCTCTGACCTTCCGTTCAACAAAAGCTGTTGAAGGTCATGCATCGCTGTTGATTTCTGCATCCATATCAGATACCCTGTCTGAGCTGCAGCAGAGCTGGCTCAAGGCTTTTCTCAAAATTAGGTGCAATGCACCATTCTAATGACTCCAGGGAGCTCAGGGTAGTGAGGAATTACCAGAGACCCCAGGAAGGAGGAAGGTCAGCGTAGAGCTGGAGAGCTCTGGATAGGGAGAAAGGACCAGACAAGGTCAGCAAGAGGTTCCAGGCTGAGGGAAAGAGCAGTGAACAGAGACTGGTGTTTTTTAAAGGGCACGGACTTCCCCTCTGTCTCCAGACTAGCTCCTAGAGTGATCTGGTATCCCCTGCTCCATCCTACCCCACTCTGAGGACTTCTTTCTCTTCCCCCAGTCCCATAAAGAAAAAACATCTCCCAGGACTCACAGCTCCTCCCCTAGTTCTCTCTCCTACCTACACACCCCAAGCACTAAGTAATAAAATCACCAGGATTTGGTGTTTTGTAGCTTAATGGGTGCAGGATGGCAAATGAGCTGGAGGACACAAGAAATGAGGGATGATCTTACAATTTCTCATCTATTCAGGATCTCAAATACAACCCAGGTGTAGGAAAGTCACTGACCCCAGGCTATTTCCTTTGCATATAACTACTTCCATATTATCATTTCATAAATTTAACAAAGTCCATCTGAAAAAAAAATTGGCTTTTGCCTTCATTTCTCCTATTCAGTCTGGAGTGAGCTTTCATTTCTCCTTCTTTGTCTGTTATATTAGAAATCACCTTCTTCTTTCCAGGGTAAATTTATTCATAGCCAGTTTATGCTCTATTGTTCAAACACCAACATTGCCTTTTAGCTTAAATAGCTCTTACCTCTTTTGGCTACTCTGCCCCCAGTATTTTTGTAACTATAGGTCTTGTCAACCTTTTGCTGGCCTAGAAAAGTCAGGCTCTTCCAGCTTCCTCTTGCAAAGCAGTTTCCATTCACCTGATCATTCCTGATGTTCTGCGCAACCTTCCTGACCAAATTTAGGTCACCAAAAATGCACATAGCATTCCAGATGAGGCCTTATGGAACTAACATTTCCCAGGTGGTACTGAATGTGCTCCTTCTGAGACTTTCAAAGACTTGCACCTGCAATTTTTATGGCTGCATTACTCTGGTGGCTCAGTAAGTGACACTGGTTCTCTGGCTGATCTTAGCACCCCTAATCTTTCTTTTTTGTTTGTCTTCCCCAACTGATAAATCCCAATCACAACTTTAATTTCTGTGCTATTTAATATCTTTCCATTTCTTTAAGTCAATTTTTCAGTCATCTAGTTCTGTGTCCTAAGCCACAGTCTTGATGATGACGCTTAGGTTGCTTCATTGCTAAATTTCATAGTCTCAGCTCTACTGCTAATATTTTAAATAATCCCAGGACTAATCCTTGAGGAATTCCTTTAAGAACCTCCCTCTTATCTCACACTGCTTATTTACTCTGTTCTTTACTGACTCTGTACATTCACCCTTGTCTGCCCCATCACAAGTGGTATTTTTCCATACAGCATGCTAATGGCTTTTATGTGAAGTTTTTTGTCCAGTTTCAGGGACAGCATCACTGCGATCAGCAGAGTTAGAGCAGGAAAGAAGTAGCCCAATTTGTTTAAAGTTGTTATTCCCTGAAAATGGAGACTGGAACCAGCAGATCTATAGCCAGCCTGCCAGGACTGCAACTATTTTCACATCGCCATAACAGCAAAAAACTGTAGGAGGGTCTCCATGTCTACCTCTGCTACCCTTCTGTTATTATATTACTTAAGACTTGCAATTACATTTCTTTAGCTTAAAAAACTTTTGTCTCCTTGGAAAACATATCCAAGCAAGAGGAAGCTGATGGAAATTGGAATGGGAAAGCGGTCAAGAATCCAGGACCAGCATCTGCTCCATTCAACGTGGGAATCTGGTGACCATGCATGCCCCATACCAGCTGGACTTTTGCTCCAGCCAGGCACGTGGGTGTGATGTCAAGGACACAAAAGAGTTGAGCATTGCACAGCAGACAGGTACTCGCCTTCCCCTTATGGTGTGGTAATGGTGCACCTTCCTGAGAGCACCATCGCACATAAGCAAACAAAAAGACTGCGGTCCAATTCTGCTTTCACCAGGGATAAATTTGGAGTCACTTCACTGACGTCAGTGGAATTATTCCACAATTGCACCAGTGTAAAAGAGGGCAGCATCTGCTTCCTGAAAATGGATGCCATCAAGCTAACTGAAAACAACAGATGCATCAATGAGCAGCAAGAGGAGACAGTAATGTTCCAGTTTTCTTGTAAAACACCATTTAATTTCTCTCCAGAGAACGTAAGAGAATAAACCAATACGTACTCTAAAAGCTGAATCTTCTGTTGGTGTAAAATTGTATACAACCTTTTAGGTTAATGGACCAATGTGTATCTATAACACCTGAAGAGATCTATTCTAGACATCTGCCTTTACAGCCCTCTTCTTTGGGCTTGATTCTTCTCTCACAGTTACTTAAATTAGGAGTCACACTGTTCATATCCTTAAGGATGCATCTATCTAACCTCAGGTAGAGAGCAGAATTGAGACCCCGATTTTCTTTAAACAAACAATGGCTACAAAACCAATTAAATTTGGTAATTTAATTCATAAATTTGGTAATTAAATTAGTAAATTTGTGATTTATAGCACTTTTTGACTAAGGGTCTTCCAAAACTTTATACCACTGAGTAAATATCTTTATATATTACGTGTAGATGTGGCACCTAGTGGCACTTAGGGACATGGCTTAGTGGTGGACTTGGCAGCATTAGGTTTACGGTCGGACTCAATGATCTTAAAGGTCTTTTCCAACCTAAATGATTCCATGATTTTATGATTCTATATCCATTTAGTGAAAGTGAAGCCAAAGAAGGACAACTTTCAAAGATATTTTGTGTGAAGACAAAGGTTTCCCATGAATAGGCAACACGGCTTCAGTATTTTAGGGTGACCGTGGAAGTTGATGAGCACTTTCCCTCCCATAAATCCTTTCTTTCACTAAGAAAAAGTGATACACAGGAAAGTTTAATCTATTGCTTCAGCCCCTCTCAATTTGCACTACACACAACATGGATATTTCCTCCGGTGAATGTTTATCAATGAATGTTTATGCTTTAGGAACGTAAAACCCACACTGATCACAGTTACGTGTTTCCCAAAGCGGAAAACTATGCTATAATATTCAAGCTCTTGTGCCAGCCAACAAGCCCCAGACAGACTTCCCTGGAGCAAGTGAAAACCCAGCCAGTTAGGCAAGGCATATAGAATTGACGTGTACTAACAACATAAACTACACTGGAAATCAATGTTGCTGCAGTCCCTGTCCGCTTTCCCCAAAAGACATTCTTCTGGGTTTATCTCCCTAACTAGAGTCTTGCTTTATTTAGGACCAGACCCTGCATAAGAAGAGCTCCTTCTTGTAATTAACGGGCAATTTCATCACCAGCTGTCTTTGGTGGCAGCTAAGGACACTCAGCATTCACTGGCCATAGTTCATTTTTTCAGAGGATTAAGTCTTTTCATCCTGCAAGCACCTGCTCCCCTCCTTAACTTTATGTGTAAAGCAGATGACTGCAAGTCAGGGATTCGACTGTGAGTCTGCTGATAATATGGCTACAAATGCCTTCAGAATAGGATGTGTCTAGAGTGTGAGCTCCGAGGAGCAAAGATGAAGAGCTCAGACTGTGTTTTCGGTGACAGCAATGTAAATAGAGCTATCTTGTGCTTATAGGGCTGCAGCTGAGGGCAGAATCTCGTTTAGTCTTAAACTTCTCTATGAATTAGTCTGCACATTTCCACCTTTGAGGAAAAAAAATAAATAAAATGCTCTGCTCTTATTTTTGTCAATATAAACTTAAAGAGAAGCTTAACTTTGCTGAGTTTGGTAGACTTACTTGGACTCAAGTCAGATGAGAGCTTTTGGGAAAGCTGTGGTTAACTCCTGCTGTAATCTGCAGATCTTTCCCTGATGTAAACAGGACCTCAAGAGAAGAACAAACAAAAATAAGCATTTTAACAAATAGTACATATGTTTTGACTTGATGCAGAAGATTGAAGTTGGATCCCAATATAAACCAAGGTAGTTGTACTAAATGGAGTTTTGCCAACTTGAATCAGCAGATGATGATGATCTGGCTCATGCTATATTTTTGTAGTTTATAATTATCTTCCTTTCTTCACCTAGAACCAGATTCTCCCTATAGGCTTCAAATCTTAATTAGGAAATCCTTCCTCATTACTTGCAAGAAACTGTTAGTCGTTAATTTCACAGAAGAAAAAGAAACCTTACCTACTTCTGCTATAGCAGCAGATGCTGAAGCTGTTTGTTCCTTTGCTTTTAGGGATGATGCTGTTCTTTCCATCACAGTATGGAAGACACTTCAGTCCTTACCCTGTCTCTTGCTGCCCTGAATTTCCTTTATACTCATTCTTCTTTATCTCCATAGAGATCTCTGTACACTGAACGAGAAGGCCTAGGAGAGAACACCAAGTCCAGTCACCTTCACCCCCATAGCTGCTGTAGCAGTGAATTTTTATCCATGAAAGCTGGATCAAAAAGAACAGGGCCAAACCAGAAAATTGCTCAAAAATCCCAAATTGCAACATTTTCCAAACAGGAGCAGAACAGGAATTTTATCTTGGAGGTAAGTGCAGGAATCCACCAGTAAGGTAGACTTTGAAATATCGCAAAACAGCTCTTCGTGCCTTTCGTGCTTACAGCCTTTTATGTGGTTGATGAGTTGTGGATAAAAAAAGGTGTCCTCAGTAAAATTCTTCCTTTCCTTCCTTCCCCACCTCCAACAAGATGATTTCTGCCCTGTCCTGACTTGGCGCAAAACATCCTGTGGGAAAATTATTTGGGGAACTGATTGTCACAGAACAGCCAAGGGTTCAGGAAGGAACAACAGTCTCTTCCAAAGCAAAACTATTTCCTAGTGAGATTGTTGAAAGAGGAGTTTCTGGTTTTTTAATGTGATGCTTTAGCTCGTATTCCTTGTCACCACGCACCCAGATGATGGATTCACAGGCCAGTTGCCCCTCAGCTCCTCGACTGTGAGTGCTCAGATTGTCCTTCACACACTCCCCACCTCTCTGTGTGCAAGGATATACAGATAAAATCCCTTCCCACCTCCTGGTTTGCACTCTCTGCTTTCAAATGCTGGTAACTGTCTGTCTGGAGTTGGACAGGACAGTTGTATATGATATAAGGTGATGGGATCATCTTCAGTAAGCAAAGAAAACGGCTGTAAAGATAAGGTACTGATATCAGAGAACTGAAAATATTCACCGAGTGCTTTTGCTTGTAGCCAAAGTCACAGGGTAGAGAGAAACAGTCTGGGAGGTTGTTATGGAAACAAGTCCCTGGAGGTGCCTACTTTGCTTCATGAGGATGCGCTCTGCCTTCAGACGGAAATAGCTAGACAGACAGACAGATTTGTATTTTGAACATCCAGGAGTGAGTGCTAAGAGCTGAGAACTTGAGGTAAGATTTTTGAAAGCATTTCTGTGATTTGGTGACACAAGTCCTCTGTAAAGTCAATGGCACGGGTGCCACTACGTGACTTCAGTCACTTGAAAAAAATCCAAAGGCTCCGTAATAAAAATGTCAAATTCCAGAAGATCTATAATGTGTAGTAGTATTGATGACTCTGGGCCAAGCTTCTGTTGGCTTTTTGTATTTCTCTTAGCTCTAACACAGAAAACCCAGGGAGCAAACACCACTCCTGTTTTACACATTTTCATTTGCACTTTCTTTTCAGAACTGAAAAACGTGGATTGCAAAAAAAACTGCACAAAGCTGTCTGTTTTCAACAAAGTTCCTTCACACCGGTGTTTTGTGTATGCGTGTGCATGCACGTGTCTGTGTGCAGATAACACTCCAGCTAGAAGCTCACTGCTGAATTTCACCCGAGAGCAGGAAATCTCTTTATAACAGCACCTCTATAAGACACATTGGGATTATGCTACCAGCAATTTGCCTCACATCCTTTTTTTGCCGGAGTCTCCATGCCCAGCTGTCTGTCATGCTGGTCGAGAGAACAACCTGTTCTGAGCAGGGAGGGCTCCTGCCTGGCAGGGGCAACGGGGTCAGGCCCAAGCGAAGAAACAAGCACAGGAATTTTCTGACGTAGGCTCAGTGTGTCTCATGCCTCCTCCTGTGCTTAACCTGAGTTTTTTATATCTTACTTTGGGGAAACTTTTATCAGCTGATACACTCAGGCATAAAATAACCCCAAACATGGGCATTCTGCTGGGAGACAGCCGCAGCCTTGAAACATCCCTCTTAAATAGCAGGTTCTTTTGCTAGGTTCAAGTGCATCTGCTAGAGCAACATAAAATTTGAAGAAAAGTCACTCTCTTGCACTCACGGGAAAGATTTCATTATAGTGACCCTGAAACACAACTAAGAACAACAGCTTTTTACTGAATTAACTCAAAGACCAAGACAACTTTTTACACAAAATCAACAGAGATATCACCGTGCTGATCCTTCCTCAGTCCCACTTATTCACCGGGATTACTTACCCACTGGCTGGTTACATGCTTCAAGGGATGCAGAATGGCTCCCAAGGCCCAGACCTTCACAGACATTTGCCTCAGACCCAATGAACCAAAGAAGAATTAGGCACCTATGTATTCAGGCAAACTCCTCTCAGCTATAGGGCCCTCATCACAACACACATGTGTGTCCCAGACTGACCTGCAGTAACCGAGACAAGTGGCATTTTGCTACTGACTTCAGCGAGAGAGAACAGAGGTTTTGATATAATGTTTGTGCGCCGACCCCGAGGGAGATCCCTGTGCATTAAAAACCTTTGAGAAGACAATGGGACTCTGGGGAAATGCAGCAGTTAGGATTTACACAAACAACTTCTACCATATGATCAGGGCCCAGATGAGGAGAGGCCACAATAAAAGCCCTCTAGTTATAGAGTCAGATCTCAAGACAAGAAAAACAAGCAGGGTAACAAAGATGCAGACAGATCCTATCTCACAACCAGTTCTATAGTCAATTCTGACTATATTAAAGTAAATGCCTTTAGCATTCTTAGCCTTATGGTTGAAAAGCATACTATCTACATATACATAAAATGTATTATATATATTTTGCATCTTGATATTATGTCTGGTTTATGTATTACATGTGTCACATGCAATATGTAGTACATTCTAATATGCATATCATAGAGTATGACGCAAGGCATTAATGGCTGCCTTTGCTTTCATACACATGCACACATGTGAATGCAGAATATACACTTAGATTTAAAACAAGAAAGACTTTTCCTTGCAAGAAAATTTGCCAGTAGAATCTGAAAGCATCCATTTCCCCTTCTTAGCCACTGGCAGCATTTGAAACATTTTAAAGTTGGGTGTAAGGCAGGGCTGATTAAAAAAATGAAATTACCTGGGAAGCAAAATGTGCGTCTTAAGATGCCAATCTCTGGTCCCTTGGCAAACCCAGCACTGAAGGCCAAGCTATGCGTTTTGCATTGCTAGCATAAGTTGCTCTCACAAAACCTAGTGCCTGCAAAAGACATTGCTGTGCCTTCTATCCATGTAACACCAAGAACTGGCTAGATCAGTAATACAGCAAAAGCATCTCTTCAAGCCTAACTGTTTCTCCCCTCCTTTGAAAGGTCTGGGGTATGCTGTCGGGCTTGTGCAGATGGCTTAGGGAAGTTTGTATCCGTGCCAATCTCAATCTCAAATGTCGACACACTTACCCTGGGGCAATTTATGCCTGTGACCCGCTAAATCAGTGCCATCTTCAGACAGCACAGGTGCAGCTGTCTGTGGTCAGGGTTTTTCAGCAATGTCAACAAAATACCAACATGCAAACTTCCCTCAGCTATACAAATGCTTCAATAAAAATGCAGTGGAGTCAATTGCTCTCACATGCCTGAATACAGAACTGGATATCTGAAGCATAAAGTACATCTCATTAAACACTATTGTGTGGAGACAAACTGCGGAGATAACAAATGAATTTACATAAATGTGCCTTGCATCAGAAGGCACTTACCACTATGAAGATTAAGTTGGTACTATAAAAGCCAATTAACATCAGGGCACCGGCATAAATAAGGCTGAAATAAGCTCAAAACACTGAGAATCTTCACCAAGTCTGTTGATTTCTTTAAGCCTGTTTTTGATAAATGGTATACGGTCACAAGTAGCAAAGAGCTTTTAGATCTATGCACCTTTTTTGAAACATAAACCAAGAGGATCTTTAGCATGCCAAGGGTTGCAAAGAAGGCAGGCATCTGCTTGCTGACTTTCCCATACAGCTGCAGAACTCACTGTGATGCTGGCTACAGCGTTTCCATTATTCAAAGGCAATGGCATGGCAGGCGTGACTGATCCCACAGCCAAGGGCACTGCGCTGGCACAGGAACTAAGGGCACAGCTTGAGCCAGATGTTTGTAGCCCCTTTAACTGTTTACTCCCTGCCGAATCCTTCAGCTGAAGTAGTGGCAAGGGCTTCTCTGCTGGCAGAGTAGAAAGGCTAGGTTTCAGAGCAAATATCGGATTAAAGCAGTCTTGAAAAACAGAGAAAGAAATTCACGAGGGAGTGGGGGATGACAGCTAGCACGCCACGGAATAAAGCAAGAACATTTCTGGCTGCACACGGTAATAAGAAACAGCAAATCAGGACAGAAGAGCCCATTATCACAATCATTCTGTTTACGGTATCACAATTCACAGTCTGGCATGTGAATGCTGAATAGATCCAGCTGCTAGTGGGAAGACGGCTGTGCAGCAGCTTGCAGCTCCGTGTCTGGACCCAGGATAACAAAACCGATCACACCTCTGTCAGCATTTTCTTCTCTTTGTAACTCTGGTTGTTGGGAGGAATGAAGTTGGAATATTTCATGGACTCCAGGTCTTCTGCTTCCAGGAATTCAGATTTGCTGAGAGACTGATTACTGTCCCCCTTCTTGGGCTCAGAGAAGGGTGACTGCTGCTGGCCACAGGTGACGTGGGTGTACTGGCACTGCTCTTCATGATCAGTCTCTCGGTGGTAGAAGTAGTTGAAGTTGGACACGATGACAGGGACAGGGAGGGCAATGGTGAGCACACCGGCGATGGCACACAAGGAACCCACAATCTTGCCACCAATTGTCATGGGATACATGTCCCCATAGCCCACAGTGGTCATGGACACCACCGCCCACCAAAAAGCATCAGGGATGCTGGTGAACAGGGAGTCGGGGTCATCAGTCTCTGCAAAGTAGACAGCGCTGGAGAAGAGGATCACCCCGATAAAGAGGAAGAAGATGAGGAGGCCCAGCTCCCTCATGCTGGCCTGGAGAGTCTTCCCCAAGATCTGCAGCCCTTTGGAGTGCCTGGAGAGCTTGAAGATCCTGAAGACTCTGACCAGGCGGATAACTCTGAGGATGGCCAAGGACATGGCTTGCTGCTGGCCCCCGTTGTTGCTGCTGCTGCCAGGCTGCTGCTTCTGCTGCTGCTGCTGGGCCAGCTCGGTGCCCAGAGTGATGAAGTAGGGGATGATGGCCACAATGTCGATGATGTTCATGATGTTGCGAGAGAACTCGGGCTTGCTGGGGCAGGCGAAGAAGCGGACGAGGAGCTCAAAGGAGAACCAGATGATGCACAGGNGCGGCAGCAGGGCCTCATCACTGGCCGGCGCCGCCTCCCCAAAGCCCGGCTGGGTGCCCTTGGGCTCCTGGCGAAACTCGGGCAGGGTCTCCAGGCAGAAGATGACNGGGATGATGGCCACAATGTCGATGATGTTCATGATGTTGCGAGAGAACTCGGGCTTGCTGGGGCAGGCGAAGAAGCGGACGAGGAGCTCAAAGGAGAACCAGATGATGCACAGGGTCTCGATGAGGAAGAAGGGGTCGGTGAAGAAGGGGCCGGCACCAGCGGCGGGGCNGATGGAGATGAGGATGACCAGCACGGAGACGATGGCGATGGCCCGGGCCGGCCCGGAGCTCTCGGGGTACTCAAAGAGCAGCCAGACCTGGCGCTGGAAGTGGTGCTG
>WAAD01040367.1:212956-271830 GCA_013389945.1 Fregata magnificens | reverse complement strand
CTGGTGCTCGCCGTCCCCCGTCCCCCCGCCGCGGCGGCCGCAGCAGCCCCAGCCCAGGGGCGTCCGGCTTTTGGGGGGGTACCCCCGAGGGGATGCCGCTGCGGGCTGCAGCTCTCCGGCCGGGCGCTTCGCAACAGCTTGCCCAAGGGGTGGCACCGCCCCCGCCAATCTTTTCCACCACCCCTCCACCGTGAAAACCTGCCCCTGTCCCCGGCCCTTCGGTCAAAATCCTGATGGGAACTGTCAAACACCGCCGGCTCCGGTCAGTGCTCGGAGCTCAGCCGTGGGACCCGGGAGACCTCGGTGTTCTTCCAGTCCCTGTCGCAGGCTGTGGTTGACCTTGAACCAGTCACTCCATGCCTGTGGCTCGCGGACCTCCATTTGTGAATGTCATTGCCATGATGCGAGCACGACAGTGGCATCGGACCATCCACAGATGGAGACAACCTGTCACACAGTGAACGGTGCAACCGGGAAAAGACACAGGTAAATACAGTTTCTCTCCTCTCATTTGGGGTAGGCAGAGTTTGCCGCCTTCTCCCAGGCACCAAACAGGTGAGCTTGCTCATTTTTTTGTTTACCACCACACAGCCAGCACTTAGTCTCCCTGGGAGCCAAAACTGCATTTCGCAGGCAATCAGACTTCCAGCTCTCTTGCCTTTAGAAACCTGTGGCTTGCTCCATCCATGGCACGCTTGGCATCTGAAAGCGTAGAGAAATTCATGACGGTGTACTTTCTCCCTCCGAAAATGGGGCTAACAGGTGAGGCTGCTTCCATCCTTCCCAGGACAAAAGTCTGTCTTTCCCTTCAAAGCTCTTTGTCGGTGCTAAATATTATTAAACAGGCTTTTATCATCATAGTATCTGATGCCTTTGCTGGCTGTGAGCCATATGCTTAGCCTACACTATCTTTTAGCAGCACAGACCTAGAAGAAAACATTCCCCTCTTTACCCCTCCTCCCAATTCCTCTCTAACTAGCTGGCAATATTCAGTTACTTCAAGCTCTGGACATTTTGACCGGCTGACTATGGCTGCCTGGTTTGGCTCTGTCCTCAGGAAGGAGGTGAATATGATATAAATGTTGCTTAATCCTTTTTCCTTTCTCGCTCATTAGCATTGAAGATGGCTGTTGCAAAAGGAAGCATATTTTTCCATTTATATGAAGATGGCTGTCGCACAAGGAAGCATATTTTTCTTTCATGTTATACATAATCAGGGTATGGCAACCAGACGAAAAATACTTTGCTGGAGAATATACCTTTTCTTTTAAAAAAATGAATCAGTGTTTACCTTTGTAATAGTAAAATGCTTCTTGCTGAGATTCCTTTTTCAATTATTACAATGAATTATTCATTCACACGATTATTTAATCATAATTATGATGTATTCATTCACGTGGTTAACTATTGAGAGATCCTTTAAAAACAGCTTTTGGGAGGGATGGAAAAGCTCCTGAGGTTTGTGAGAGGATACAGGGCATGTCTACATTGCAATCACTGCTGTGATTGAGCTCATCCTGCACAGGGTTTAAACGAGAGAGCTTCAAGCAACATAGCAGAGACAGCGTGGAGCTCCGCAATGATTTGCAGGATGATTTTCCAGCCCACGCAGACATTTCATGCTGCCACAGCTCTGGTCTTCACGTTACTTGAGCTAGCAGTGTTACAGATAGCCGAGGTGCCTCCATGTGAGCCGCAGTCCCATCTGTCCACGTCTACCCGCTCTGCTCACCTCCTACCACAGTCCATCTCTGAGTAGGCACCCAGGCTGCTATATACCGCCTGTGCTTGCTCCTGAAAGCCCTAACGAAGTCACTGTATTTCCCTCTGTGTACTTATGGTGCACCTCAGATGCAGTATCAACCCCACAAGCCTTTGCAATGTGCAACTAAACTCTTTTTAGCACACAGCCTGTTCCCAAACTGATCTGCACCACACTGCCTTGTGCAGCCACACCCCTCACTTCTATATTAAGAGGTGATGCCAGCTGCCACCGTTCAGCCTCCATGCGGATCGTGCTGGGCCAGCATCTTGCGATGGTACGCAATTTGCAAAACTGGAGAGGAAGGGCAAGGGAGATCCAGAGATGTCAGGGAGGGGCAAAAGGCGAATCCTGAAGCAGCAGTCCAGAAAGCCACACAGCAGTACCATAACACTCCCTGCAGAGTGATTTGGCTGCTACGTCTGAAGCCAACACCACAAGACCAGTGCCACCTAAAGGTGCCACTAAGCTTCTCTTTGAGGTGGTGGCTGTGTTCGTATCTCCAAGCTCAGATATGGCATGTTGCTATGGTTCAAGAGTTTAGGATGACCACATCCTCCCCCAGGTTATATCTGTCACTAATTCCAAGGTGCACACAAAAACCCTCATAGATCCACGAGAAAAATTGTTGTTGGCTCTAGCACAGCAGGCCACCTGATTCTGGGCTCTCATCCTTTATCAGAAGCTGGAGGGGCATCATCCCCCAGAGCTCGGCCCTGACCTGTCAGTCTGCGGCACAGCAGTGCAGCTTCAACAAGCCAAACAGTTCCTTGGATGTCTTATGGGTCAGCATTTTGGGTAACACTGCCATCCTTTGGATTCCCTTTAGCTTCCTTTCGCTGGATTTGATGTGCGCAGCCCTGCAGCTGCCACAAAACTATGGGTATGTACCATTTTCTCAGGAAAGCCAAAGTCAAGGTAAGCATTCCTAAACTGACATACCCCAAGTGGGTATCTAGATTTGCATCTAGCACATGCAGAACTTCTTATCCACTTCCTGCCTTTCTGAGTTTCCCGGTCACTCCATCTTCTCCTGAACTTTCCAATTCTCTCCTCCATGGCTCCTGTGCTAGCCCTATCCCCTGCTTCCCACCTTCAGGTACTTTTCCCAGTTAATGAGCATCTCCTCCCTCTCACCCTACTAGTTTCTTCACTTACTCGCAGGTCAGTGGCCCCCAGTATCAAAGTCAGTATACTTTTCATATCCCTTTTGCAAAAATCCTATTGGGACTGGACCCTGCCCAGTAAGCGGTGAAGATGGTGGCTGACTGCCTGACTCACGAGAAGGAGACATTGGGCAACCAGGAGAACAGCTAGAGATGCTTTGCTCACGTGACCTCTTATAATACTCACCCATATCAAATGAAGAGACCAGAAGAAAACCAAACAATCCTCCATGCCTGCAGTAACTTTAGTGAACTATGGACCTCTGAGATCATGCATCAACACCTTAACACGCAGCCTGGGAGGTACGATATAACCTCCCACAGGCTTGAGGCCCTGAGTTAGAAATCATCTCCCAGGAGCCAAAATATTCCACATGTAAAACAAATCCTGATGGTCTAAAAAGAGCAATAGCCAGGGAAATTAAAAAAAAAAATGTAATAGCTGGCAGAGCATCCACATTTGAAATGGTCATTTACATTTATGCACAGTACCAATTACAGCCAACTTCATACCTCCCTACTTACTCAGAGTCATAAATCTATAAATGAAAGTGCTAAACAGGAGAGGGAAGCAGAATTAGCTTATGCCCTGAAGTTGTTAGCCATACCACAGAAGTTCTCCTGGTTTTGTTCTCTTACCAGAAACTAGGAACAAACCTATCTATTTATTAACAGCCTTCCAGGCATCAGAGCAGCCAACTGATATGATATCAAATGTTAATGGCCAAATTCTTTAGTGCCTTCAGCCTCTTTATCCTAGTCTGCGTGAATGCATAGGTCTGAAACGTTACTCTCTTCATCTGGCAGAATGCTAGAAACACTTATGCTGTGAAAGACGAGTGACTCCACTGAATACGGGAAAGGAAACATCGGCTTTTGTATTCACATTATACTGTAAGAGGGAAGAAAATATACGAGGAATTCTCAGTGTAACTTCAGATCTCAGAGCATCAGATGGCAACAGGGTGAGTAGGGTTTGGGCATCTAACAATACCCTCTTTGTGTATCCAACACGCTGCAGTTTCCACCATTGCCACAATAGGCAGTGATAAGACTTCCCAGTTTTCCCAAGACAGAAGCAACCCTGACTATTCTCTGATAGGAAAGCATCTATCCCAGTTCTCTGAGCTTCTGTCACCTTTCATTCTTCCATATCAAGTTCCCTCCTTTCCCCATTAGT
This sequence comes from Fregata magnificens, assembly GCA_013389945.1. Lineage (NCBI taxonomy): Eukaryota > Metazoa > Chordata > Aves > Suliformes > Fregatidae > Fregata > Fregata magnificens. The sequence continues at coordinate 267,722 of WAAD01040367.1, read as the reverse complement.
TACACATTTGAAGAAAAGCCAGCGAACTCAGTGGAGATGTTATTATAGAGATATAACATCAGCAGTAGCACAATGAATTCACACGCGTGCACAAATACATGCATTCACACATGCACACTTGAACAAACTGTCTCCCTGTACCATTAATATTACAGTTGTAATTTCATAACAAAACAGTGTATAGTTTCCAATGCTCTCATATTTACAAAATGCTACACAGGCTCTCTCTACACTATGCTTTGAACAGGACGCTTGTGCTACCGTTAACTGATAAAGAATTACACTTCCATGTTGAAGATGATAGTCTCATTCACTATATCACCCAGGACTGTTTCTGGAGCACTATCTTTTCTTTGCACTGAATGAGGACAGGTTCTTGTACTGGCAAAAATATACCACTGTGTAACTAAAAATTGTGTCACAATACTGAAATAAAGGGAGAAGGGAAAGGGAAATCAGGTTGTACCAGAATCTTTCATGCAAGGATTTCCTAGCTTTCAAGTACTTACCTCTGTAAACCTAAAGTGCCTTTAATGCTGTGTTTGTCTTGGGCTTTCAAAAAACTAAAATTGAAAATAAAATCCCCCAACTTTTATCCTACTGATGAATAACTTTTAAGCCTCTCTTAAACATCTTTTAAACCTCTATTTCCAAATCCCTTAAGTATTTTCCATGTAAACCTGTTTTTTCTCAGATGCCTTCCAGAGAGAGAGACCCCCTAGAAGTATTCCAGGGACTCCAGGGCTCTATTTATCACAGGGTGAAAAACATGTTGGCCTGCCAGATGGTCACAATTTTTAGGCTCACAACACAACCCTATGCTGTGTGAGCAAATGAATGAGTGGGACAGAAGATAACAACAATATGCAGATCCATGACCAGAAAAAAGATGGAGGGTTTCGCAACTATTTTCTAGGCAGCTTAGGATTACTGAGGCGTACAATCGTGTCCAAATTCAGGTTCTGCAGTATCTGAGGTGTCTGTCCACCCTTCAGCTGGACTTTGTGCTCTTTTGGTTCCATTCAACCCCTTTTGCTACTGCACTCCGTCATTCAATTTCCATCCCTTAATTTATTTCTGCCCTGCAGTCCCTGAGCTGGTCCCAAATGTTTATCCTGCCATCATGTGCCTTGGTTCCTGCCCATGTCCGCTCCTCCTGTTTCCACCTTCTATCCTCTCCCAGCCCTTTCAGTTCACTGTTCTTATCCTACCTCATTTCCCAGTCCCGTCTGTTCCTGATCCTTCTATCTAAGTTTGGCTCAGCTCCCCAAATCCCAAATATTTCAACACAGCCCCCTTCCATGCAAGTGAAGGGCATTATTTCCAAAATGACAAGCAATTCTTTAAAATCCTGCTGTGGCATTTCGTACATCTCCTGCATTTGTGTGCAAGTGATATTTACAGCTCTCCTCGTTCTTCCAAATGCATAACGAGGAAAGTGATTTTAGCCTGGGTAGAGAAGCCCTTGCTAGGAGTCCCGGCTAATATCAGATTGCACATGCTGCCAGCAGCACCTCTAATGCTCTTTAACTGGCAGCGTTTGCAACAGGAAATTTTATAGTAGACTTGTGTTTGCATGCATATCATGCAATGGAGGTTTGAGAGAGCAGTATCGTACAAAACAACACTACCAGTTATTCATTATCGAGCTAATATTAACAAAGTGAGACTATGCAGCTCTATTTTGAAAAAGAGAATTAAGTGACATATTACAGAATCACAGAATCACAGAATGGTTGGGGTTGGAAGGGACCTCTGGAGATCATCTCATCCAACCCCCCTGCTTGAGCAGGTACACCTAAGGCAGGGTGCACAGGACTGCGTCCAGGCAGGTTTTGAATATTTCCAGAGAAGGAGATTCCACAACCTCTCTGGGCAGCCTGTTCCAATGCTCTGTCACCCTCACAGTAAAGAAGTTTTTTACCTTGTAAGGGATTTTTTACCTTGTAAGGGATCCTGTAACTTTCTCCTGAGTGGTCCTGTTAATGACCCACCTCAGTGCCATGTACCCAGCGTAAGGCTATGTGGAAGGAGAAAGCATCTGCTTCATTAAGGTCAAGGCCCCTTTCAACTCAAAGGTGATAAAGGGGAACAGAGAAAGACACACAGAGACACAAATCTGATAGACAAGGGATAATGGCGGCGATGACAAAGACCAAAGGTCTTCAGCCACTAATTGATGGGCCATTAAGAAACTCCAGGCACAGCTTTGGAGAGGGTAACTGATAAGAAGGGGGCAACAAGAGGAAGAGGAGGATTTGGGATATTCGAGGGGGGCCTGTGGGACTGTGCAAAACTTGTTGAGGGAAGTTTAGGGGAAGGGAGGTGAACAGAGAGGAGGGAGTATAAAAAGGTGTGGGTCGTGTGTGAGCAGTTGCTGATGGTGTGTAAGCACTTGTCTGACCCAGCCCTGCACCTGATCACCGCAGCCTGTCCTGGCTTCTCATTAAACCCTTCCTTCACTGTCTCTCCCTGCAATCTCACTCCCTGCCCCATGTACATCAGTGCTGTAAGGACGAGGTGCCAGCAACGGGGGGCACCCTGCGGGTGGATGTGGTGCCGGCTCTGGAGTCAGAAGGGGGTGCAGGACCCTGTGCAGTGGTGCCAGGCGCTGGGGCAGCCAAGGGACTCAGCACAGCCCCTGGGTCATGACCGGGGTGTGTGTCCCGGGTGCAGCTGCTGGGGGCGGGGTGGGGCGGGGGGAGAGGGAGTGAGGGGCTCAGCGCCAGCGGCTGGAGCGGGACCACGGGTCACAGGCTGTGTACCTAGCTGGTGAGTAGGGGACCCATGGGTCTGGTACTCAGGGGATCCATGAGTATGAACTGCATGTGCTTGTGAACCTAGAGAATGCCATGTGTGCCTTCACTAGTGAACTTCAATCCTGAGCAGCCAGAGAAGAGGAGGAAGGGGACTTACCTGCCAATAGGTATGTTTTCTGTGAGTCCTGGGAGAGTTACATGTGGGTGTTGTTGAAGGCAGCACCTTGCCTGTGGCAGTCTGCACAGCCAGCCATGTCAGTGTGTTTGTCACTGGGATACACACTCAGCCCCGCTACTGGTTCAGCCTGCAAATGGAAAAGCAGCAACCATGTTCACTGGCCCAGGATGGAGATCCCTGGGTCTCTGGGCACATGGGGCTGGGCTCAAGCATCTTGGCAGGAGGAATCACTGGGTCCTGGAGCTGCTGGGGATGGCAGCCACTTCTAGCATCCCTTAACACTCATCCCCAAGAGCTTGGGGTCAGCCAGTGGAACTTCCACTGAGGGCATGTCTACAGACACATGCACATGCAGCCTGTTTAAACATTATTAAGAAAAAAACCCAAACCAGAAACAACCCCCCCAAAAACCTGTGGAAACTTGTTACATTTAAATTTTTTACTTGTTACAAGTTATAAGAGGTTGTTAGATGTTGTCTGTACTGTAACATGTCACGTCCTTTATTTTATGCCACCACTGCATGTCACTATTGAGAGAGAATGATAAAGAAAGATTTCCGTGAGATTTGTATAGTTCTGATGTGAAGGGATCTCACTATCCTTAAGGTAAGCCCCTGTCCCGTGTGCCCCCCACACACGCGTGCACAGTGCTGGGAAGAATGTCCTATCTGCACAAAGATCTTCCCCCCCCCATGGTTCCACACAACTCATTTGTCCCCCAAATAGCACGTCTGTCTGTCCTCATCCTACTGATAATCCCCCTGTACATGTAAATACTGTGCCTCTCAGCCCCACATCTGCCCTGACCTGTAAGGCATCTTCACTATCCTCTCTTTGAGTGGAGTGTCTCTATAAAGGTCATCTTTCCATTTTTCTCACTAGGCATTGTTAGGGTGAGTGTAGGCAGTAGACTGACCAGTTGCACACAAGAGGGAAAGCAGAAGGGAATACTGCTCCCTGGAGCCACACAGCTCTTTCTGCTCGCTCTCCCTGTCCATCCCAATCCCCCCTGCAAAGAGGAGGGAAAGAATTTGGCTTTTCTGTAATTTCTAGCTTCCCTTCACAGGGATTTCTGTTCACCCCTGCAATGGAAATTATGAGACTTCTAGCACTCATCTGGCCAAAAAAGGGTCATGTCGCTACCCGTGAAGCCAAAGCTGACAGCCCTGTGTTCCTTCTCTCATCTCAGGCTGCCTCTCCCTTCATCCCACTCTGTGCACTTCTACACCTGACACATGCACCTTCCCACTTCCACAGTGTCCTGCCTGAGGGCATGGAGAGCACTGGAGAAACAGCTCTCAGGTTTGGTACCTGTTATCCCATCCATCCTGCACAGACAGGAGCAGCAAGATCTTGGTTAGCCAGTACAGCCCCTCCCACTGACGTGGAAACATCTGGTCTTCTCAGTGCAAAGAAATCCTCAGGGATTTTGGTAGTAAATCTATGAGAAGTCTCTAAAGAAATACGTGTTAGAGGAATGTATTGAGCAAATTTCTTCAAGGATGGCAAAAAGCACATCATGACATCAGAACAGCCTCCCTGCCAAATTTTCCATCTCTGTTCAAAAAGTAGTAGAGCCTTGCAGCAAAATGAGTGTAATAATTTTTGACAGGGAAAGCAAAACATTTTCCACCAACTTTGTTTCAGAGGCAGCCAAATAATTTTTTTTCCTTTGTTTGTTTTAGCAGAAGCTTTCCAAATAAAAACAAACAAGCAAATTAGCCCTGAGGTAGACAACCAACAGGAAAAAATGTTATTTGAACAGTCTTAAGATCAACAAGAAACCCTCCAGCTGGAGCGGAGAGGGCTCTACCAGACTCTTCTAAGATAACAGTACTATGATCATTGTGCTTAGTGACAGTATTTTGGGACTGTTTTCGCTGAGTATAGACCAAATAGACACTAAACTCAATTAAAACCCAACAGAGGAACCTGATGGACAAAAACCAGTACACAGAGTAATTCCATTCACACAGTCCTCCCATCTTAATTGCTATAAATAACAGAAAGAACTTCCCCTCTTCTTGACCACTGGAACAATAAGATGATCTTCAAATACGAAGCAATAAGAAATGGATGTAAGCATCAGCCTTGTAACATGAGCTGCCTCTTCCCCTGGATGAAAACTGCTGAAAATCAGTGGGGCATTGCAGAGAAGCTGAATAAAAACCATAAGGGCCACTAATAAGGTGAGGATGAAATATCTGGTAGGAATTACCCATGCAAAAACATTTCCGTTCACTCCTGGGCTTTCTGGAAACCACTGGAGAGCCACAGGCTTTCAGTCTGACTCAGATTTCAGGGCAATGAGAATGGGCTCCGTAAGTAAACAGGCAGAAAAAGGAAAGCTAATAGATAAATGATCCCATTGCTCCATGAGGCAGGGGAGGTAGGGACAAAGGACAAGAGAAAGACTGAGGTATTCATTGCTTTTTTTTTTTTTTGCATTAGTTGTTACCAGCAAAGTTGGACCTCAGGCCTCTAAGGACACTGCACCTAATAGCAGAGTCTGTGGGAGTGAAGCATTATCCACAAGAGAGGAAGGTGGAGTTAGGGAGCACTTAAGCCAACTGGACATACACAAGTCTATGGGATCAGTCCCATATGATGGTGCTGATGGAGCCTGCTAATGTCATTCAAAGGCCAGTTTCTATCAACTTCAAAGGTCATGGTGACCAGGGAGAGGTTCCTGTTGTCTGAAAGGCAAATACAAACCCCATTTTCAAGAAGGGGGATTCAGGTAGCTGCAGGCCAGTCAGCCTCACGGCTGTCTCTGCGAAGGTTACAGAGCAAATCCTGCTTGAAGCCATTTCCAACCACATGAAGGATGAGAAGGTGATTGGGAGAAGCCAGCATGAATTTATGAAAGGCAAATCATGTCTGACCAACTTTATTCCCTCTTATGATGAAAAGACTGGTTCACTGGAGGAGAAAGCAGTGGATGTTGCCTACCTTGTTTTATCAGCAATACAGTGTTCCCTCATGCTTAAATGTACATTACATAGGAAACAGCAGCCATTACCCTTTCCTCGCTATATATACCACCACTGTGCTACAACTTAATGAATCCTGAAAAATGTGTTAAATAGCAATGGAAATAGAGAGCTATACTGCAGATCTGTCTGATACAAGTCCTCCAATTTTAGGATTTTTCAAGATTTGGAGCTTGGAAGAATCACAACCTTAAGCATTAGATGCAGTTTAAAGCCTTGTGTGTTAATCTGGGAAGCAGATCTGGGATAACTTTGTTACAAATCTTCCTAGAGAGCAAGGAGTTCCAAGGAAAGGGTATATTCTCCAAGCTCTAGCTGCTCCTTGCAGAGCATGTCTACAGCACTGATATCTAATTATCTAACTGGAATGTGGTCAACATGAGACATTCAGGAAAGGCTCCTCAAAAGGGGAGGAAGAATTTCAGGATCAGCAAGAGCAAAGGAAAAAAGCAATCTCTCCTAGTCCTGGTGTCAAACTATAGATATGTAGTTTGGCACCTAACACCAAATTAAACCAAGTATTTGAGCTTTGTGCACAGCTCAAAGCAATGAATCACACTCTTTCCATGACATCTCTCCTATTAGAGCTGTCTTATCCACTTATATTCAACAGTTTCCTAATGGCTGCCAAACCAAGCCTCAGCTCTTGTGAGGAGAAATAACAGCAGCACTACTCTTTTTTTTAAAAACCCCTGAACAGGCAAAAGCTGCCTGCAAAATAAAACTGGGACCTTCCTGAGTCACCCTTCTGAGTTTAATGAGATATACATACAGTTAACCTTGTATATCCTTGCCAGGTCAAGGCTTGCTGTGAAGATGTCAACACCCAATGGATTATGATTGTAAAGAAAAAATATTTCACAATCTTGTACTCATGAGAAGCCTTATATAGTAACTTAGGTACCGTTGTAGGGACAGGCACAGGAGCAACTTTCCTCGGCTGGTGGAATCCTGCTAACCTCTTTGGGATCACTCAGAGGGAGCCCAGCTTGTCAGTGTTTGTGGAGCTAGGCTCTCACTTTGCTGAGGGTTTTTCTGATGAGCAGTCTTGTAAAATGCTGTTCCAGCGCAGGGGATGTGCCCATAAAGGTGTCAAACAAAATTCCTTAATTATAATGTTGATACTTGCTTCTTTAGAAGACACGGGAAAGAAAGGAGGGGGAACATCTTCTTAGAGCCTCTGTTCTCTCTCCCAAGACTGAAGAGATTTTAATTTTTTACTCTAAAAACCAGAACTATAAAAGTCTTTTTCCTCTCAAAGTATCGAACATCTTTTTAATAACATGTAATGAAGAGGCTGTGGTTAAATAATGCAGTTCTTTTCCCCAGTTCTGATACTTTTTTTATAGTGCTCATCTAAGTCACTAAAAGGAATTAATATTTTATTGCTTTCTATGAAAAATGCATAATGCCTCTCCCATAACTTTTCAGCAAGGTTTCAAACTCTAGTCACGGCAGTTCAGAACAGAATTTCTTTCTGATTTTGCTCTCACTGGAGTCAATTACCCCTTGTGGGAAAATCCCTAAATTATTTGTTAAAAAATTAAAAGGAGCCTTAAATTTGTCATGGAAACTGGTTTTGAACTTGCATGATTAAGCTACTGTCATGTTTCAGTTTCACAGCCCTGAAAAAACAGAAATTCCAGTTTCTGCTTGTACATGTCATCATATACTGACCCTTTCTAGAACTCTGGATTGAGTAGCCCCTGATTTTTAGGAAGGAGACTTTCTTTACAAAAATATAATCTCCTAACCTCTTTCTGTTATATCCTGTCTGTGCAATAGGCCAGGCAAACCTTGAGAACTAAGTTTTTGCAAACAAGGCTTCATCAGACTAACGCTGTCAATTAAGCAAACATAACCAAACTGACAGGTCTATGTAATCAAAACTATTGTTGACATCTTGACGTTGGATGAAAAATAAGCAACCTCACTTGATTATATGAAGAGTTTAAGCATCCTTAAAGCAGCCAGATTAATTGCCAGACATCTAAAAATAAATTAAGTATTCCAGGCTTCTAAAAACAAACAAAACCCCTCTCATTTCCAGTAGGTTCCCAGGAGCAGATTCTCTAGGATTTTTCCCAGGGGAACCATTTCACAAAATGATAGTGATCCTAATCCTGCAGTTTTTTATCCAGTTGAAAAGTGCTCCTTTAGCCTTTTTAGCATAAATAGCACCTAACATGAGGAATGGTTTGACTAAATGATTGGTAAATGTAGAATTCTGGACTTTAGATCTTTTGTAGAGACGTTGCTATTAATATTTAAGAATAATAAAAAAATCCCCCATAGATTAGCTCAGGACAGAAATAGCATTAACTGTATTTCATCTTGTAAGGCATTTTGAGCTGTCATCAGAGCCAGCTATTGGAATGGAGCCTTAAGGATCCAATCTATTTTTGTGAGCCCAAAGTGACCAATAATTCTGCAATTGCTGAGGTAATTCTGCAAATGCTGACGTATTTGCAACACCTGATGCCCAGGCTGTAGGGACCATTGTAGCCCAGTAAAATGCTCGGTGAATGCTCCCCAAACAATGTACGAGGAAGGTTAAACAAGAAAAATATTTCCCAAGCCTTCTGAGGAGGGCCTTTGCACAAATTTGTTTTTCTGCAGCCAATCAGTGCTCTCTACCAAGCAGGAGTACCCACATCCCACATGAACGTTGTAAGGATCAGACTGCTTTCCACTCCAGTGGGCCTCCTTGGCAGATATTTCTGCAAGGTAATGCAAGTACTTGTTCTGAAACAGGACTGCTCCTCCTCCAATCTCCTTGACATATTCTATGGGCAACACTCAGCTGAGATTCATTCGTCCGCCTGTATTATTAGAAGGACATCAGTGCTACTGAAAACCCATTAAACGGATTTGCTTCCAGCATTCCTTCAATTACATGTAAGCCTATCCAGTTTATACTGGTAGATTCAGAGACATCCATGGCCATGCCATATACTGCTATGAGGAGATGTCTCATCGACTGTTTATTTCTAAGTTATGTGGAAAATTGCAGATGGATCTAGCTGAGGCAGAATACTGTAGCAACAAAGCAATATCAAGCTGCACAGACTACTCCTGCGTCATGTCAGATGAATTCACCTGACCCCTTATACCCAACCAAATGATAACCTGAAGGAACACCATGTCTTCCACTTTTTCTTAGTTCTCTGCATCAGAAATACAGTAGTGGAAATTCTGACTTACTAGATGCATGCCATTAAGGAGTTCGGTGCCTTATCTATGCATTTATTTCTTCCCCCATTTTCCCTGGCTGCTTCTAAGGAGAAAGAGAATTTGACAGTAGTTCTTTATAGGAACCATAAGGCTGAGCAACAAAGTCCCATGTCTTTCTGCTTCTCCCCTTTCCCAGTGCCTGGCTGCCAGAGATGCTGCTGAGTGGGGCAGGCAGGGAGGTGGTTGCTGCTCATCCCCACATGAGAATTGCTCCTGAGTTTCACTGTTCCTCTGAAGCTGGAACCTTGTGAGCAGACAACCAAGGATCCCTCCCTCCAGTCGTCCCGGGGGAGAGAGGGGACAATAAAAAGCTTTCTCCCCATAAAATCTTGGTGTCTGACAACATGTGTTTTCCATGGGAAAACTGTTCTCACAGGAGATTCCCAGTCAGCCCTGGTTAAAATGTAGTTCCCAAATCCTCGTAAATAAAGGACTACCATCTTCATTGTTTGAAAGAAGGGTTGTCTGATCCCCACTTTTTAATTCACAGAAAGACAAGTGAAGGAGGCTCCAGTAAAGAATCACTCAGTTTCTGAACCTAGATTGTTATTGATTATCCCTGGGTAAACATGCAGAAGTTTGACTGCAGCCATCAGGATTACCGCAAGTCAACATTAGTGTAACTGAGGTCCAAGAGACCCACAGAGCACTGGGGAAGACTGCACAGTCCCCAGATGATACCCGTATGTGGAATTTGATCCGAGATCAGAAGTGAAAATGAATGGACTAGGACCTTCTAGCAGACACAGATTTAAATTAAAAATATAAACTAGATAGTTATTTAAAGCCTGGCAGGGGGCTTTCTCCAGAGCCCAGCCACAGCAGCTGTTCTTTTCAAGGGTATTATAACAGGTAGAATTTGTGGTAAAGTTACTGAAAACCTAAACACTTCTGAGGGTCAGCATTTGTGTGCTCCAAAATCATAGTGGTGAGTGTAGTGCACATAAAATCAAAGGCACAGACCAATGTTGTAATTCAGATAAATGGGTGAGGAACAAAAAGCAGGGCTCGTCATGAAATGCATTTCTTTCTCTGCTGTTCCCAAGTGATCGCCATTAACTGCAAAAGCAGAACCACACCAGGGAGTTCCATAAGGACTTCCAAGCACTACCCATTGCCAAAACACCTCATTGATTTCTTAGGAAGCATACCAATGTCTCCACAGGGGGGAAAAAAAAGAAAACAAGAAGTCCAAAAAAAAAAGCAGAGACTTACTTTTTTCCTTCTATGCTTATTAGAGAGGCACTACACTCGGTCTCAAGTTCAAATTCTTACCCCAGACACAAAGAATGTTGCTTCCAGAGAAGACTGAACTTACGCATGAGCTCATTAGTACATTTCCACAAGGAACTGCTGCGTTTGTGTATCCTTGGTACCCGCTTTAAAAAGGAAGTCTGATTTTTAAAACAGGTTCTTACCACTTGTCAGGATCACACTCTTCAAGGTGCCTGACTTTAGACATTCAAAATGAATGCATTTCTGAATCATTAGTCCTTTTTTAAAAAAATGAGATGCACAAATCATCCCAATCTGACTGGCATTAAAGGGAACATTCTGCCGAGTACAAAGATCTTCTGATCAAGTTATAAAGGAGGTAAAACACTTTACCAGTAAAGTGACAGGAGGTGAATACCTCAGGCTTAATGTAAAACAAAAGGTGTATTGAGCCTGAATGCTTCAGATGAAAGAATCCTTTCATTCCGGGGTAGTTTGGGTACAAATTAAGTGAGTAAGCTCTTTCTCAGAACATAACCATCTTTTCTCTCTCTGTTCTATTCAGTCAGGTCAGATTCAGTATCGAAAGTTTGCTGGAACTGTCTGCAAGTCCCTATTTTTTAAGGGTCTTTTTAGAAATGATTATTCCATGTTTCAGTGATGTCTTCCACCCAAACTTCTTGACTCACCTTTAGAATTGCTGTCAGATTCACCTTTACTCTGTCCAGATACATGGGTAGTTATTAAAGCCAAATAACTGTAGCATTTGTACAAATCTTTAGGTGTATGTGGGCATGTTTACATGCACGTGTTTGGTTGCAGGGCTGTGCTTATTCACAGATTTATTCACTGGTTGTAGTAATATGAATCCTTGTAAATTTATGCATGAAAATGTTTTTTAATCATTTAGGGAGTTTTTACACAAGGTATCTGAAAATGCATGTTCAGAAATGTTGCATTCACTATTCTCTCTTCATGGATTACATTCCTGCTCTAGTGGTTTCAGACATTGGAGACCAAATGACCAATGCATAGCAAGAACAGTGAAGGGCGGAAGGCTTACCGTAAAGCAAGCAGTTCAGAGACAGTCTATAGAATAACATGACTTCACATCTGCTTTTCACTGTGAAGTTTCAAACATTTGTTTCAAAGAAATCAGGACTGGATGGCTCCAGAGTCTGAGGTAGATTTGTTCTATAATTTACTCACAGAAAACAGCTCAGTGAGCTTTAAATCAACGCTTTGGAAGATGAACAGTCATGTTTTTGGTGCAGGGATACTCAGCACTCTCTGTAAGTTAGCCCCATTGTAATCTTCTCCAGACAAACTACCAAACCCCAGATGTTTCCTGAAAAAGCATACGGCTTTGGAACAGGCCAGCCTTAGTGATGGGTACCTTTTTGTAGGTGGGGAAAAGACCCAGCAAGCTGAGGGCCCAAGGACACAAAGCACATCAGTGGCAGAGCACGACCCAGAGCTGAGATTATCTTTGTCTCAGTGCAATACTCTAATAAACCCATATCCATGTGTGGCAATGTGCCATCACCCTCTTGTCACATAGAGCACATCTCAGCTGGCCATTCTTGGATGCAGCATTCAGCTAAGGGACCTCCAGCTAGAGGGGTGGAGGCAGATAGAGATTTGCATCTTCAAAGTGGATTTGTTTCAGAGAAGAGCTTATCCCAAAAAGCCTATCCCCGCTCCTTCCCCCCCCCCGCCCCCCCCGATGCCCTATTCTCCTCCTGGAGATCCCCAACTTGCATGTGTCTTTCAGGCAGGGAGAACAGTAAAATACTATAAAACTACAGAAATCTTTTCCATCCACTAATGCAATCAGAGGGAAAGTCAAGAAATTAGAGACTAGAAGCAAGGACCTGCATTCAGAGAAAGATGCAATGTTTTTCCCATATGACAGATGACACCTGCTCACACTTACACCAGCATCACTCAGAAGTAATTCACCTGAAATGAACAGAGCAACATAAGTGCTGAACCCACAGAAAACAGGATCAGGCCCACAGGCTCTTTAAAGGACAAAGGCAACAATATACTCTGAGACTCAGCTCCCATTTCACAACAGCCGGATGGAAAGAAAGCGAAGCCTCCAAGTCTGACACGCTTCTCAGAGCTTCAGAGACACAAAAGAGAGTGTGAGAGTACCAAGTATAGGTTTGTAATTTAATTTATGTTTATTTTGGTCCAAGGTTGAGGTCAATGCACAATGAGGAGGTTATCAGATGACTCATATTAGCCCTAGCGCTGTGCTGGGATAAAGTTAGTACTGTGCCTACTGGGAAGATGTAAGATTGTCAGATGGCCAGGGTACAGCCTTATATAATTCGTTTCTATTCCTGAAGTAATTTTCTTGACCAAGTCTGAGAAGGGAAGAAACATTCTTTTGTAATGGTGTGGGGGGGAAATCTGGGCTTTACACATAACGTGCTCAGCTGAATTGACAGGAAAACTCATTCAATTGCATTATTAATGTAAATTACTTGCACTGTTTAACACTTACCGTGACGATAAGACATATACAGCAATATCCAGATTTTTTTTTCTACCTGACAAAACACAGATGTAGGTTTCTAAGCAGCAGTTCCTTGCTGTTTTGCCTAATTAATAAAACAAGCAGTAGGAGTAGGACAAAAACTTAAAGAACCCAATTTTTTGGCTTCATTTAAGTCCAAACCAAAACCTCTGTGTCTTCTCCATGGAAACAGAATAGGACTCCTCGGTGTCATGGGGGAGACACAAAAATAAAAAGATGACCCACACAGGATGTCAAGGAAATGTGAACCAGATGCTGTGCTCATCTATTTGACCATAGACCTATAGGAAATCCAGTCAAAATGGTTTAGCCATGATTATGCATCCTTTTAGATGAAACATAAAAAAAGACCTAAAGCATAAATAGCTATTTTAGGGAATCTTTTAAAAATAGATTAATGTTCACCGGAAAGCAATACCTGCAAATACTATTTTTTTAATCAATTGGCCAGAAAGTGCATTGCTTTGCTGCACTGTAGTCAGGGTCGTCCTACTACACGGACGGTATTTTTGCGACCAGGTATTATGCCAGACTCACAGGAGCAAGAGCTTGAAGTCTGCAACAGGGATTTCTCTTGTGTAATGAATCTGAAACTCCCCAGGTGGGGCTGCTCTTCAGAACTGGAAATGGGACAGGTCTGCCATCTCTGTGAGGAGCTGCCCTCTCCGAAATTCCCTGACTAGACCCATAGAGAGCTTTTGAGTATTTGGAGATACTTCTTACTTCAATGCCATGCCCAAGCCTACCACATAAGTAGTCTTTGTGTGTAGTGTGTCACCTTATAGGCTTGCACAGGTGAGTGCACTTAACTGTATCAGCATTGGATGATGTTGCACCTGGTCAATTCTCATGAGATTGACTTTGCTTGTGGGGAATGCACCAAAATGCACAGTGCATGGAGCACTTTCTTTCACTGCTTTCCATATCTGTTTCTGACCAGAAGCTTCACAACCCTTCACTTATGTCCCAACAGGAGCCTTTGGAGACCTCTGCTATACTGGATGTTGTCCCGATGGTTTGATTTTACCTAGCTGCACCTTCTGACCATGTCCAGTGCAAATGATATCTCAAAGACTCACACAGGGATGATGGGCAAGGTGTGGAAGGAAACTTAATCCATGCAGAGGTGAGGGCTCCTTAGCAGAAGCGTTAAATATGAGTGAATGATCAAGTTTGCTCTGTTTTGAAAAAAAAAAACCAAAAAAACAAAAAAACAAACAACCCACACAGTGAATCTCTTTCTGCTGTTTGTCTATACTACAACACCATATTAACTTTTTCTTAGGTTGTGTGTTTAAAGGATAATCTCCACAAACACAAAGGAGCACAGAGGAACAACAGCAGGTGGGGAAACCCCAGTAACCTGAGCACAACCACTAGAGCACTCTGACCCAGCTCCCTCAAGGGCTGCCACTGGGCAGTGACCAGCCCCATTTTCGGGGAGTGATACCTACCAGATGAGTCAACTGGAGAAAATCTCTGGGTCATCTTATAGATGAAGAGGAGTTACTGCCTATGGGGGTATGGGACTCTTTACGGGATGCTGTGAAGAGTATTTTGGGATTGTGCAGGACTGGAGTGGGGCTGCAAGCCTCAGGGGTTCATATGCCCAAGTGCCAGCAACTGGGAAGACTTGATGGTCCAGGGTCCAGCTCCTGGATAGACTGGGTGTCTAAGACCTGCTAGTGGAGTGATCCATATTGTATATGTATTTATACATGTAGATATTACCCATTAACGGCCTTTCATTATGAACAGGGAACAAGGGGAGCAGGACGAAGCTGTGGATGCTGTTCATGCTTGCATGAATGCTATGTTTTCTGCATGTGTTGATTTGTGTGGCCAGACATGTATATGTATACAGGTATTGTGTGTATGTGCTTGCGTGCCTCATACACACTCAGCCTTGCTACTGGCTGGACCTGGGGTTATGGAGCTGCTGTTGATGTGAGGGGATGTTACTCTTTGGCTCTTTTTTGATGAGTAAGTATCACGGCCTACGTCCAGAGCTGGAATATGATTAGCTTCAGTCCAGCTGCAAGGAAGGAAATGAAGTCCTGGTCCAGAAAATTGCTCTTCTTTGCTCTGCCTATCCTCATCTTCACAATGCCTGGTCCCTCCACCCCAAGCTTCACAGCTGCTGAGATACAGTATGCCTTCTTTGTCTTGGTCTTCATCAACAAGATCTTCCCGGCCCCTGTGCCTGGAGAGACAGGTGAGGGACACACAAGTCATATATCTCTTGAGAAATCTCAACCTGTGCAAGTCCATGAGACCAGACTGGGTGGATCTGAAAGTGCTGAGAAAGCTGGATGATGTCATAGTGAGGCCGGTCCCATTATGTCTGAAAGGCAGATTGGAGGGTTTCATGGCGACTGGAGAGAGGCAAATATTGCACTTCTACCTTCAAAAAGGATGAGAAGGACTATACAGTGTGCTACAGGTCAGTCAGTCTCATTCCAGTCCCTGGGAAAATCAAGGAGCAGGAATCCATTTCTGGGCTTATGAAGGAGAAGAAAGTGACTGGGAATAGTCAGCATGGATTTACCAAGGGTGAGTCAAACCTGAAGAATCTGATTATGTTCTGTTATGAAAAGACTAGATATACAGCAAGGGGAAGGCCATGGATGTTGTTTATCTTGACTTTCGCAAAGCTTTCAATGTGTTCTTCCACAACATCCTTGTATCCAAGTTGGGAAGTTACAGTCTACATGGGCGGACAATTAGCTAGGTGAAAAACTGGATGTATTGTTGGAATCAAAAGGGCTGTACGTGGAGGCTGGTTACAAGTGGAATGTTGCAGGAATCTATTCTAGTCAATAGCCCTGTCCTGTTGTGTTCAATGTCATCTTCATCAAATATGCGCAACAGGAGACAGAGTGCACCCTCATATAGTTTGCAAATTATACCAAATCGGGGATACACTTGTTACACTCAAGGGCACAGCCACTATTCAAAGAGACCTAGACAGGCTGGAGGAAGGGCCTACAGGAATCTCAAGGAATTTAACTTAACAAATGAAAAAAGTCTTGCACCTGAGCTGAACTAACTACCTGCTAAGGTTTGACTGCCTTTGAAAATGAACTGGAGGTCCTAGTAGACAATGGACTAAGCAGGAATCTGCAGTGCACTTTGACCATGATGAAGGCTAAGAGCATAGTATGCTCTATTAACAGGACCATAGCCAGTAGATAGGGGAAAATCATTTTTCCTTTACTAGGTGCTCAGGAGACCTCATCTGGAATACTGTTTCCAGGTTTGGATCCTTCAGTGCAAGAAAGATATTGACAAACTGGAATGAGTTCAGTGGAGGGACACCAAGATTGTCCAGGGGCTAGAGAATTTGTCCTGTGAGGAGAGGCTGAGGAGATGGAGCTTGATTATACTGAAGAAGATAAAGCTTTGGAGATGCCTTAAAGCCACCTTCCAATTCCTGACAGGCTGTTACTGAGAAGAAGGAGCCAGGGTCTTAGGTGCCCAGCTATAGAACAATAGATAATGGTCATAAATTGAAGCAAGAGAGGTTCTTACTAGATGTAAGGGTGGGAAAAAATGCACAGCAGTATAACAAAGCACAGGAACAGGTTGCCCAGAGATGTTGTGCAGTCTATGTCCTTAAAGGTTTTCAAGACCCAACTTGACAAGAGATCTGCACAACCTGGTCTGCCTTCAGAGTCGATCCTGCTTTGAGCAGCAGGTTGGACTACTGACATCCAGAAATCTCTCCCAACTCAAATAATTCTGTGATTCTAAGCTATGGCCCTGAATCATGCCATAAAATGGTAGCTGCTTAGAGGCCTGTGCAGGACTGAATTGTTTTGTGTTCTGTGCAAACATATGGACACTAATAAAGAACAGTATATGGCTCCCTGGCTTCCGAGGCTTCCCAAAAACACCACCTGGAAACACAGAGGACACAACGGGAGACCAAGGCCACAAGGATTTTTCTTGAAACAATGCATCTGTAATGGAATACTCACACTTTCAGGCAAAACAGTAAGGTTTTAGGGCTTTTAAAAGACAGGAAAAAATCTGAGCCACTCAGTTTCTAAACAATAATTAACTCCCCTGACCCATTCTGCATGTCCTGATCTCCAATTTGAGGCCTGATTATCCCAAGGATCAGTGGAACAAAAGCCTTTTAATCTTTTCTAGAAGTATAGGTGCCAAATATAGATCTGGCTTAAACTATTGAAGTATAACACGCTAATTCATTTTAAAAGCAACAAACCAATTAATCTTTATTTCTGCAGTTGTAGGCACATTCTCTTCTTTAATCATGGATTCCTGCAAAGCTACTTCATGCTACCTGTTGTGGGATGAGGAGTTAACACAGATGACAAGGTATCATTTTCAAGGGTCCTGTGTCACAGAAACTCCATCTTCAGAGGTCTTCAAGATTCAGACAGGCAAAGCCATGACTGATGTGACCTAGTGTTGGTTGGCAGTTTGCCCTTGCAGGAGGACAGACTAGAAATTTCCAGAGGCACCCTCCAGCCAACACTTCTATGGTTTTTCAAAAGCCCCTCAACATAACTCTGGTAACTCATTGGTCACAGAGAAGTGCATATTCATAAAATGGACCTTTGAAATGTCTGTAACCACTCCACTTACCATCCTAATCACAAAAGTCCTTTTCTCCAACACATGTATTTTCCAGCAGTAAGATAGGGAATCAAATCTGCATGGACAAGAATAAACTCTGGAGCCAAGGGACTGATATCTCCTCATGCAGTCTGTTAAAGAATTAGATAGAAAAATTGCTGTGCATGTCAGCTTGAAAAAGGTCTTTTTTTGCTAAGTTTCCTTGCCTCCAATGAAAAAAAAATACAAGTAGAAAAAAGTGCTATTTGAAAAGTCTCTTGGGTACATCTGTATAAAACAGATTATGCTTTTTTCATTAATTTCAGATCAAAGCTCTTCATTTTTTAAGTAGGGAACCAAAGGGATCAGGTAGAGTAAATATCCTCTTCTCTCCAATTTCCTGTGCAAACAACTGCATTTTCAGGCTGGGAAGACATGATTTAGTAGTTTTACTGCAAAAGAAAAATCTGCATTTATATCCTGTTCCTCACATGGATGCCTTTGCCCTTTCTCATTTTTTTAGTGTGATGATTATATCTAACCAGAGATGGTCTGGCTGACATTGTCACAGTCCTGGAGACCACTGCCAGGGACAGACTGAATAGGAGAGAAGGGAATAGACTTGTACAGTTGGAGCAGCTGTCATGTGATGCTTTGTACTGGTCACTGCTAATGGGGGCATAAAGTCCCATTCTCACATATCCATACATACACTTCCTCTCCCTTCATGTAGTCACATGAATAATGCCTCATTAATTATAAAAGCATTCCTGGTTCTACTTTTCTATCTATAGTTCAATACCTTTTCTTCTGTTTTCTGTTCTGTCTGCCCCATTGTCCATCCTGTGGAAGGTAGCCTGCCTTGCACATAGGACGTCACATGGCTGATCAAATGAAGTAATGTTAGAGGGGTTAGGAAATGCACAGCCATTTTGTACTGACAAGCTGTTATGGCCAGCTCAAAGGGGAATATATTTTGCTGTGTGGCACTGTCCTAACAACTGTTTGCTCATGTCCTAGGAGACCGAGTTGCAGCCTCTGCCAGAGCTGTGCTGGGACATTGTGATTCCACATCTGTTAATACTCTGAGCTGTTTCTGTAAGACACCATCCTCTTCCAAGCTCTTAGTAACTCCCTAAATACTCAGATATCCCAGAAAGATTTAGGTTGGAAAGGACCTCTAGAGGTCTCTATTCCAACCCACTGCTAACAGCAGGATCAAAGCTGGAGCAGGTTGCTCAGTGCCACGTCCAGTTGAATTTCGAATATCTCCAAGTATGGAGATGCCACAGCATCTCTGGGCACCTGTTCCAGTGCTGCACCACTCCTGCAGTATAGGTGGAAACAGTGTCCTTCTGTCTGGTGAGAATTTCCTTTGTTGTAGCTTGTGCCCGTTGCTTCTTTTTCCTTTCACTGTGCACCTCTGCAGAACCTGGCTCCTTCTTTGCTGTAACTCCCCTCCCTTTCCATTTGGTAGAGGAGAACTGCAATTACATCTCCCCCAAAACTTCTCTGCTTCAGCCTGAACAAGCCCAGCACCCTCAGCCTCTCCCAGTGCATCGTGTGCTCCAGCCCCCAACCATTTTAGTTGCTCTCTGTTGGACTCACTCCAGTTGGCTGATACCTCTCTTGCACGGAGAGGCCCAAAACTGGGCACAGCATTCCAGAGGTGATTGAGTGCTCAGTAGAGGGGGATGATCATTTCCTCTGAGGTGCTGCCTATGGTCTTGATAATACATTTCAATGTTCAGCTGGCCTTCCTTGCTGCAGCTGCTGACTCATGTTCAACTTGTTGTCCAGCAGGAATCCCAGGCTTTTCTCTGCAGAGCTGCTCGCTAGCCAGTCAGTGCCCGGCCTGTAAAGGCACATGGGGTCATTCCCTCCCAGAGCTTCACTTTTGTCTTTGTTGAATTTAATGAGATTATGTTCATGGTTCAATAAGTTCCTAGGCTTAATACAGGAAGAACTAGATGAAGTGTCATACCCACTATCATTAAGCATGTTAGACTAGATGTACTATTCATTGCCATCTGTAAAAATAACATGAGTGGATACTTCAAGTCCATATTAAAATATTGCTCAAAGGTCCCAGGCAACATGCAGGCTGTATTATGCTCCAGTGCTATACAAACACTGACAGAGACTGTTCCTGTCCAAAGGAGTCATTCAGATTTAAATCCCACGCAGCTGAGGTCTCTCATACTCCTATTTTGAAATTTGTCTGCTGATGAGAAGTGCACAACCAGTCAGGTCTTGCTCCCATCAGTTGTGTCAAAAATAAAACTTTGATCATGAGGTCAGACCAACATTTTTGTATCAGCTGCCAACCTTGAAAGAACTTTCCTAACCAAGGCAGAAAACCTTAAGACCAAGGATTTATAACAAGAACCTTATTACAAAATTTTACTCCACAAAAGCCTGGAGCTCTTCCCACCTAGAAGAAGGGGACTATACAAGTGCATTGTTTGCAGACTCATAGCTTCAATCTGAGCACTATCATTATGGAGCTGGATTTGTTACTGGGAGTGGGGGACAAGTCCATTTCAGACATGTTATGTTATCCAAGCATATATTCCTCATCTTTTTACTATTTTGATAATAATCTGCTAATGCTACATTTTTTATGTTGGCTTCCAAAGCTGTCAAAAACTATCGTTTAACACACAGATAAGTCCATGGCCTTGTAGACAAAGTAACATACTCCACTGAGAGGCCCTCTGATTTATTTGGTAACTGAAATGTGGTAATCCTGGAAGTTACACAGCAAGATTAAAGTGAAGATGATCCAATAAGCCACAGATTTTTCAAGTTTATTCTAAATAGCATGGTTTAGGAGAAGATAGGTCCAACTTTCAATCTGGCATACCTTATGTTACTATAAACTGTACTTTACAATAATTGAGCCTGTCAAAATGGATGTTTTTAGACCAGTTTCCCACACTTAGCAAGAACATATGCAAAGTTACCATTTGTCCGAGAATCTTGAGGCACCAACCACTTACAGCTGAGCTCCAACAACTTTTCCTATCTGTGAGATGAGAAAGGGGTGCCCAGGAGAGCTGATACTCCCACACGGGATGCGAGGGGTTTCTGTAAGACGCTGAACAGCATCTGAACAAAATCAGCCTTAGAAACCATCATTGGTTCACTTCCCAGTGGCTCCCATGCCAGCGTGTCTACAAACAGGTCATAAAACATGGCCTCAGAGCAGGACCCATGCTAAAAATGTCAAAGAACTGCTTTTTTACTCAAGTGCCACCTGATTTCTCTCTGACCAAATGGCTGCCCTTGTCTGTCTAGCAGCCATCACTGCCACCACTGGCCAATTTCAACACAACATAACAGAAAGGCATAAATTTCTGATATAGCAAGTTTCCACATTTTCCACGGAGGAGAGAAAACCTAGAAATTTCCCTTGAAGGAAAAAACCTCAACCCTTATTAACACAGAAGGACCCTTACACAATTCATCCTTGGATGCATGCATAGGAATTAAGATTTGGTTGATTCCAGTGCTCAGATTGCTCCTGATGTGTGTAGTGGTATGTTTGTATATGTGTTCCTTAGAAAAATGTAAGGTTTGTAGTGGTTAGACAAATGGCTAGTCAGCATGAAAAGCAGCACACAGAGCCTGCATTTTGATCTGTATTTAAGAAATTCAGCAAAGGGTTTTCCTGCTGGATGGACACATTTTAAGCCTTCTGTGAGCTTGTGTAAGTAAGTGCTCTGTTAATATTTTTGAAAGCTAGGGAGACACATTTGGGGCTAAATCCCTGCCTGCCTATTTCACTGCATGTTCCTGGCTTTAGTCAGTGGGTGAATATAGACAGAAGGGGGGGCAGGGGGAAGGGAGGAGATACAACTCCACTATTTGGAAACCAGAACTCTTTTCTGATGAATTATGTTGCTTTCCTGTATAGTTTTCAAAAAGTACTGACAAGGAATGAGTGGGAGCTGCATTTCTCAACCTGAAAAGATGTTGTCCCAGAGGGGAAAGACAAGGTGAAATCCCTCCCCACACACAGACAGGCAGACATTGCTTTCAAAGCTGTAGGAATGATTTCTGAAGCACAGGGATATCACTTGGATAATTTAATTTTTATCTGGTAGTAGGCTTATTTTCTCATCTAAAGGGCTGTGTAAGGGGACAGAAGGAAAAAAAAGAAAAAAAAGAAAAAAGAAAAAAGAAAAAGGGAAAAAGAAAAAAGGAAAAAGGAAAAAGAAAAAGGGAAAAAGGAAAAAAGGAAAAGGGAAAAAGGAAAAATGGAAAAAGAAAAAAGAAAAAAGAAAAAGGGAAAAAGAAAAAAGGAAAAAGGAAAAAGAAAAAGGGAAAAAGGAAAAAAGGAAAAGGGAAAAAGGAAAAATGGAAAAAGGAAAAAGGAAAAAGGAAAAATGGAAAAAGAAAAAAGAAAAAAGAAGAGAGAAAAAAGAAAAGAGAAAAAAGAAAAGAGAAAAAAGAAAAAAGAAAAAGGGAAAAAGAAAAAAGAAAAGAGAAAAAAGAAAAGAGAAAAAAGAAAAGAGAAAAAAGAAAAGAGAAAAAAGAAAAGAGAAAAGAGAAAAGAGAAAAGAGAAAAGAGAAAAAAGAAAAAGAGGGAAAAAAGAAAAAAAAAGAAAAAAAAAAGAAAAAAAGAGAAAAACCCACTACTTTATTTTTAAATTGTCCAAGTAGGATTTGGAAAAGTTTAACACAACCCACACACACACAAAACTTCATGGAAAATTAAAAAAAAAAAAAAAGGCACTTCTGCATGGAAAAAGAAAATAACAAAACCAACCCTGCCATCAATACATTCTGAAGTTCATCTAGAATTTCTGGAGCAAGCGTATCTCTTCAGTATCTACAGTAAGCCATAGTGCTAGAACTAAGGAGATTTGTCAGCATATTCAGCCAGGTGCACTAAACAGCAGGGATAAAAAAGCACTTCAACACTGAGCACTTTTAATACCCAGCTGATCCCTCAGAAATCTGAAGATAAGCAGCAGCCGAGGCAGAGCAGTCCCAGGGTGGTTTAAAGTGATTAAACAGGAGCACAAAGAGCTAGGGAGAAAAGAAAATCTCTTAAATGAGGAGGATGGCTAGTGAGCTCTTTAATAGGTCTGGTTTTTCCCTTGAAGGGTGCTGGAGAGCACGGGCAGAGCGCGGTGCCTGTCCCGGCCTCGGGGTGGCACAGTAGGTATGGGAACCCCATCTCCTGGGTGAAGTCCGGCTCCCCGTACCCAAAAGCAAGGTTTTTGGGGCTGCGGTTTCTGTGCGTGGTTTAGACTATTAAACGTAAGCTGATAGCTGGCCTTATTACCTCTGCCCCATCGGAGGAAGCCTGGAGCTGGCTGTCACAACACTGCCCTGGAGCCAGGGATGGGTGGGCTCAGTCTGGTCTGGGGGGTCAAGAGCACCTCCAGGGCAAGCACCAACTTAGGCAGGTACACAAGCAAGCTTCATGAATGCTTGCGCAGTGAGAACTCATAACTGGCTGAGGAAGAGACACTCACCAGGAGGGGGGAGGCGTCTTTTACTTTTTTCCGTTTCAGTTCTTTAGGACGCTTTAGTTTAAACTCCATTGCACTGCCTCTCATAAAGAAGGGTATTGCATACGGCAGAGCTGCTTTGTCATCCAGCAGCAGCCTCCACCTGGAGAGTCTAAGACAAAAAATGGGTTCACAGAGCTCAGTTTCCTCTCTCAGGCAGCACCAGTGAAGAATTGTATTAGACTGTCCTCCAACTTAAAGCCTGCACCAGCTCCTGCCCTCACCTGTTCAGCCATCAGGCTGTCTCACAACTGTACAGTGAAAACATGCAAAAGCTGTCTAAATTGTGGTCTAGAAACATCTTCAGACCCTGTTTAGACTCTTAATGGCTCTGGGTTAACCACCCATTGCAAACACAGATGTAGATGTCATTGTTGGGTACCTAACTCCTTGGTTTCCTAGCAATCACAGTAATCACACCATCACTCAATACATCACAATGGTTTGATTTAAATTAAGCTTTTTCAAACGAAGAAAGTAAGCAAGGTGGTACCTTTCCTTCCTGTAAGAGCACACCCTACGGGGCAGATAACTACACTGTCAAGGGAGGGGCCTGAGCAAGAGGCAGCGGCTGTACAACAAAGTCACTTAGTACTTCTGTGGGAATTAAGGTAGGAAGGGACTTCTTGAGGTCATGATTTTTAAAGATGCTTTTCCTCTCTGCTAAGGCCATGACTTATTTGCACACTGAAAATGTATCTGCATACTGCATCCTAGTTGCAGACCTGCAAAGGCTCCCTCACACAGATACCTGGTGCAGTAATGCAGGCATCATGACTCTGATGAGAAATTCTGTCTTTACTCATAGCCTTGGGAAAGTCACCGTGCTTCCTTAGTTTGGATTGGAACCTTGCTTTTGAAGCTAATCTCCTGATCATACCCACTCACTGTACTTTTGAGTCACATCATGGGACAGTCTCACGGAGGGTGAATCTAATTCCTTCCAGATGAGACTTAATATTAATGCATTCACCTGCTGCCAAGGCTGCCTTCAATCTCCACATCCCCAAAAAGCCCTTCCTTATTTGTGAGCATGCGGTCCAGCAGAGCACCTCTCTTCATTGGCTCCTCTACCACTTGGGTGAGGCACTTGTCATCGGTGCTCTCCAGGAACCTCCTGGATTGCTTATGTCCTGCTCTGTTATCCCTTCAGCAAATATTGGGGTGGCTGGAGTCCTCCATGAGGACCAGGGCCTGGGAATGTGCGGCTGCTCCTATCTCTCTATAGAGGGCCTCATCCACCTGTTCTTACTGGTCAGATGGTCTATAGCAGATGCCCACTACAATGTCACCCTTACCTGTCCTCTCTTTAATCCTCACCCATAAGGTCTCAGTTGGCCCCTCATCCATCCCCATGCAGAGCTCCAGGCACTCCAGCTGCTCTCTCTCATAAAGGGCAACTCCTGGTCTTCCCGGCCTGTCCTTCCTAAAGAGTCTGTCTCCCTCCATTGCAACACTCCAGTCATGGGAACCATCCCACCACTTCTCCGTGATCCCAGTGGGGTCACAGGCCTGGAACTGCACACATATCGCTAACTCATCATGTTTATTCCTCACCCTGTGTGCATTGGTGCACAGGTACTTCAGAGAGGCATGCTCATTTCCCAGGAAGGGTCTGTTCCCTGCCTCCCCTGCTTAACAGTGTCTTGTGGGAACTTCCTTGCTTACATGCAAATGCTTGAGGTCACCCCACTTAAGCCTCGATTTATTGATTTTGTCTTCCCTTTTGTACACATCACCCCAGCCCCTTTGCTCATCAGCCCTGTCCATCACTCTCTCACAGGGCTGCTGTTAACTCTCCCTCCCACATAATTCCTTCTTACCAGATCAGCCATCCTGCTGGCAAAGATGCCTTTGTCCCGCTTAGAGAGGTGGATCCCATCTCTCCCAAGCAGATGTTGATCCTCAAACAGGGTCTGATGGTCCAAACCAAAACCCTGTTGCTGACACCACCTCTGCAACTGCTTGTTGACACATGGTCCCCTCCTCTTCCCCTCAGCAGCAGGACTGAAGAGGACACCACCCGGGCCCCCATGCCCCTGACTATCTTTCTGTCTCTCATCCTCTCTGATGCTGCACAGCCACCTGATTTCCTCCCATCACTCCTCCACTCGGTGATACAGCCCGTCAACAACAGCAACACCTCCTGCAGGACAGGAGGCCATCTCTTCCAGCCTCAGAGAAGCCATGGGCACTCCCTGCAGCCTGGGACTTGCAGGGCTGCATTCACCATCCAAACCTCCACCTTGGTAGAGGCCTCTGCCCTGGCAGGAACAGCTGCTTTGTCATCTGCTGGGGAAAGTGCCCTGTGGCACATCACCACCATACCTGAAAGTGTTTAAGCCGATCTCAACTCAGATGATGAGCTCTTCTTTGCATCTGTCTGAGCAAGCTGCTGTCTATTGACTGTACTCTAGACCTGGCTCTCATATAGATCTCTTCCTCACATCAGCTGAAAGGGTGCTTGACCCTCCCTGATCGGGGGCAGCTACAACAAAGCTTCAGGAAGCCTTGAGTCAAGGGCAGCTGACCAAGTTTGTTAGAAGCTGCTAGAATTTCTAACAAAACAGGTTTTCATGATGTGCCTGCAGAATAGTTTGATGCAATGAAATTTGTATTTTCTGCTGGAAAACTGTTCTGCTAACACACATCATCAACCAAAGATATTGTGGATGATTGATAAAGTGTGCAACCTGAGAACTGCCTTTTGCGGGTTTTTTTATTTGTATTTTTTCATATGGCTGATAATATCAACTTTAAAGCTGTCAAGAACATAAAGGAACCATTCAGAGAAGAAAAAGACAAATCTCCAGGTTACACAAGAATTTAGGCAATGTAAAACTTCTGTAGATGCGAAGCAGCAAGGCCTCTGTTTTCTGAACGTTTCCATAAGTCTTGCAAATATTTAAGTGTTTTGCTTTGCATTTACTCCACCTGCACTGGGCCAACCTGTTTGAACTGTTGCCTTGCATTCACCTAAACTTACAGTGACCTCCAAACATTTATGTCCCTTTTGGCAACTGGTGGACTGCACCAGTTAGCTGATGAGAGTCCCCACTCTGACAATTCACTCTATACTTTCTCCATGTGGTGCCTGTTAGTGCTAAGGAATGGAATTACCTTCTTTTTCCATGGGATCTTTCTCCAATGAGAGCTGGCTTGAGCCTGCTCATTCAGCTGTGCAGCATCCATCTGAGTGCACACAGCTTTTCACCATCTCCCTCCAGTGGCAGTGGTAGCTGGCCTTGCAGCAAGGAGTGGGTTGCAGCAGTAGGGTGGGTGGTTGTGTTAATAACGGAAGAAATAAGGGAGAGCTTTTTAAAGGATATGCTAAATGAAGTCTCTAGGGAGCAGATTTCTTCACTGCAGTTTGTCACAACCCAAAATTCCCCAGCTGGAAAATGTTGCTGTTTTGTGCAGAATTTTTCATTTTGAAATTAAACGTTTCAGTGACACAGTCTGAATTCTGAGCCTTACCCAGCTTTGAAGTGCCTCACCCACTCAAGCATAGCACAGATTTTCTGTACCATGAAGAACTGATCCAAAACCTCCTATGGCTTCTGCTGTGGAGAGTTGCCAGTAAGTAATAAGGAAACCCTCTGCCTTTCCCCTTGAGATAGGCCACGAAGTTTGCCCTAGAGCCATGGACTGCAGGATCCAGAGGGCTCCAAGCCTCGACATTGGGTTGAAGCGAGGCCAACTTCTGCTTATGTTTTTGCAGGAGTTTTCTGAAAGCAATATGCCATCGTACACTGTATTTTCAAAGCTAATATTTTTCTGTGAAAGCGTGGTTCCTTGGAAAATACTAAGGCAGCTTTCTTCTTGCTATTTCTTCTACAGAAAAAGGTCAACGTTCCACCCCCCAGGAAACTCTAGCTACACTGGCACAGGAATGACTGATAGGAATGCTGCAGGCTCAAGTATTTACATGGGTAAAAACTAATTTTGCAAAAATCGATAATTCCTTCTAAGGTTTCTCAGCCCTATTTGACAATCAATTGTAATGTCCTTGCCTGTGGACTCAATAGGCATTTCATTCAACCTGGCAGAAAAAAACTCTCCTTATACTCCAAAATTGGCTCAGGTAGATGCTAATTTGTATGTTCCCCAACCTCCCTGCCCCCATAACCTTATTTTCAAAGCTGATGAACACCCAATGTTCCCACTTCAAATGAAGCCAAACTTTTTCCAGCCCTCTTTCTTCTTTAAGTACTTATGTACCTTTTAAGCTTTTTCACAGACAGTGTCTTGCATAAAACATTGTTTCTTCAGGTGAAGAGGGCGAGGGGATCTGGTTGCTTTGTGGTTTGGTTTGTTTTTTTCTCATTGCCAAAAATATCTGGAGTTGAAACCAGAAACTGTCACTTCTAGAAGGACTGCTTATTTGGCGGTGATAG
Organism: Fregata magnificens; assembly: GCA_013389945.1. Taxonomy (NCBI): domain Eukaryota; kingdom Metazoa; phylum Chordata; class Aves; order Suliformes; family Fregatidae; genus Fregata; species Fregata magnificens. Next base: position 240,289 of record WAAD01040367.1, on the reverse strand, counting down.
TGAAGAGCCATATCATTATTCCATTAAATAGGTTTCTTCAGAAAGATTGAGAAATGAATCAAAAAATTGGGTGAACTGGAGGACTAGAATTATAGAAATGAGATGAAAGTTCTGTAGTATAAAGTATAAGAGTGTATAGTTAGAGATCAATAATAATTTCTCCTCTCTACTATGTGTTCATGGACTGGAAAAGAATCAAGATGAGGACTCCATATACTGCTTGATTACAGGATGATTACGAGATATCAATACGACAAGCCTATGAAAGCAGTTAAGAAAATCCTAGAATGCATCAAGAAAGGTATTTCCAGCAAATAGTAAAATACAAATTACTTTACACTAGGTATTGGTAAGTCTTCCTTTGCAGTACTGTGTATGAATCTAATCCCAGTGTTTGAAGAGGATGAATTATAGCATAGCAAACACAAGTGGGATGATCTGGGAAGGAGATCATATGAAAAGAAACCGAAAAAAAAATGTTTACTTTATTTAGCCTAACAAAATGAAGTTGAAAAGGGGATATGATTGCTTCTTTATTTTCCCAGGAGGGAAAATACAAAGGAGAAGGAACTTCTAAGCTAAAAGACAATATTGGCAGAAGAAGATATGGTCTGTTTATACTCCCCAAGGAAGGATGTGGGCTGAAAATTTGGGAGAAGTTTCTAATGATCAGAACTATGAAGTTCTGGAACAGCCTTCCAGGAGTGGGGGGGCAAAGGAGCTATTTTTGATACGGAGCTTGACCAGTTCTTAAATTGCAGGATTTAAGAGACCACTTGCAATACTGTGAACAGATACAATGATGAAAGGAGTCACAGGAGCCCTTGTATTCCTGCTCAGACTTCTGGTCCTCAACACTGCACTGGAGTTTTAAAAAGTGGGTGGATGGGGACAGGAGAAAAGAGAGAGAGAGGGAAGGAGAATAGTGAATGCTTTAACTTTCCAAAAATCATGCTTTGAACACCACCAATGTTTCTTAGTGGCAGGTCCTTTTGTAAATAACTTCGCTTATTAAGGTAAAATGAGTCAGAAAGCATAGATGAAGTTTTTTTATTATTGTTAATAATATGGGCCATGTGTATATTTTTATAAGACTGTAGCTGAGAAAAATTCAGGCTGGTAAAGGGCAAATTAGCCAACCATCACACTTGAAGACAACACTTGAAGACAACCTGCAAGAACAAATCTCAAGCATAATCTGATGCGCTTTTTCTGTGCACTCCTAAGACTGCAAATACCACTTTGCAATCTAGCAGTGGACAGAAAATAGCAAGAGTGGTGGACAACCTTCAGCCAGGCCCTAGTACAGTTGCTGCCATCTTTCTCCTTCCACTTGGTCTCTCAGCCTTTTCCTTCTGCTTCTTTTTATCCCTTTCTTACACATTTTTTCTTTATGGGGTTGGCTTTTTGGAGTTTTCCCCTTTTGGTCTTCTCTTGCTGCAAAGCAATTTGGAACAGGCAAAAATGTCAAAACTCATATGGAGGAAAAGAGGATCACGAGCCTAGAGCAGATGATCATAGGCCTACAGGCTGTGTGGACTGTGTGTGCGTGAGAAAGTACTGTAAACAGTATTATTGGAAACTGCTATTGAGCAGAGCTGGGAAACACTTGCACAGGTTTTTCCACATTATGTTTATCAGTCAAACTTCACTGAATCTTTCCTGTTACTACTAATCTCCTTGAGGTGATGAAATCAGCAGAGCTAAACAAAGGTAAGACAGGCCCTTTGCCAGAACTGCTACATTTTGACTAAAAACATAGTAGGAAGCAAGTGAAGTCTTTATTCAATCTACAATGTAGATTAACATGGTTCTGCCTAATGTGCAAATATTTAATGTGTGTGACATTTAGTTAGCATTCTACATAGTGCAGCACTTTGAACGTGAAAAGCAAGAAATTTTGTACACTACCACCAGTCTCAATTGACCAAGAATGTGTACACATTGTGTACACATAGTAGACCCCGCAGACAAACACATCCCAGGGCAGCATAATATTGATATTTTGCTAGCAGAGTCTCATACAAGGGTATTAAGTGTGGAATATCAGAGAGGCAGCACAAATATAATAGGACATTTTTTTCCAGAAGCAGGTTTCCTGTGAACTTGAATGATTATTTCTTTGACTAGAGAACAGAAAGGCTACTCTTCACATGAACTTAAATAACCCAAAGGACTGAGAAGTAACAACATTCAAGAGGCAATAGGAGTTCCCCAGGAGGAACTAAGACCCTACTCATTGTAGAGAGGCTGCCAAGGCTTGTCCAGTCCTCAGACTATTACCCTTGCCACTCTTCCATGTGAACACAGATGACAGTGCCAAGGGAAACCTGAAGCATGTCAAGTGTGACCACATGGCTCAGGGGGCAATGATCAAGGGCATGGGGCCCCAGGTTCCCCTTGATCCTGACAGTTAGATGGAAGGGCTTGAGGAGGAGTAGGTGGATCCTGCAGGTCAACAACAGTTTGTACAGCTGGTGTTGGCAACAATGTTTTGGGTTCTGTGACTATGGGGCCCTCTCTGAAGGTCAGCAGTAGTTTGGAAGAGACAAGATCCATGTGACCAAGTGGGGAAAAAGTATCTTTGCTAACAGACTGTCCAACCTGACAGGAAGAGCTTTAAAGTAAGAGCAAAGAAGGAGGGAGAGAATGACCAGCAATCAAGTGAAGAAGTGGTGGATAGGGTTAGCCAGCAAAGAGTCTGGGATGATGTGAACAGAAGGGACCTTGTAACCAACAAAACAGGGCTGAAGTGGGGTCACCTCAAGCATATGCACATAAATAAGGAAGTGTCTATGGAACAGCATTCTGTGGAAAGCTCCCATACCTTTTCTGGGAAATCAGCATGCCAGGGTGCCTCTCTGCTGTGCCGGTACACCAATGCATGCACCACAGGGCACAGCAGGAGGAATTAGAAGTCTGTGTACAGTTACTGGGCTACAGTCTCATTGGTATCACTGAGGCATGGGATAGCTCACACAACTGAAATGCTGCAAAAGGAGGACCCAGGCTCTTTAGGAAGGACAGGCCAGGAAGGTGAGGAGGAGGTACCCTTTATATGAGAGCGCCATGGGGATGCATGAAGCTCTGTCTAGGAAAGGGTGATGAGCCAGCTGAGAGCTTATAGGTCAGGACTAGTGGGCAGACCAACATGGGTGACATTGTTGTGAGTGTCTGCTACAGACTGCCTGATCAAGCAGAAGGAGTATATGAGACCTTCTTTAGACAAGTGGAAGAAGCCCCACGTTCACAGTTCCTGGTCCTCATGGGGGACTTTCACCACGCCGATAGCTTCTGGAAGGACAACACAGCAGGGCGTAAGCAATCCAGGACGTCTCTGGAATGCATCAGTGACAATTTCCTAACATAGGTGGTTGAGAAGAAAACAAGGAGAGGCACTCTGCTAGACCATACGTACAAAAGAAGAAGGATTGATCAGGAATGTGAAGGCTGGGAGCAGTCTTGCCTGCTGTGACCATGAGAAGGTAGAGTTCAGGATTCTGAGAGGAGGGAACAGGGCAAAAAGTACGATAACAGCCCTGGACTTCAGGAGAACAGACTTTGGCCTCTTCAGGTATCTACTTGGAAGAATCCCATGGGATACAGCTCTGGAAAAAAAGAGAGGTCCAAGAGATCTGGTTGATATTCAAGGATCACCTGCTCCATGCTCAGGAATGGTCCATCCTAACAAGCAGAAAATCAAGCAAAGGCAGCAAAATCCAGCTGGAGGTTAGTTGCTAGTGGTGTATCCGAGGGGTCAATACAGGGTCCAATCCTGTTTAACATCTCCATTAATGACCTGGATGATGAGAAAGAGTGCACCCTCACCGAGTTTGCAGATAATACAGAGCTGGGAGGAGAGAATGATATATCAGATGGTTGTGCTGCCATTCAGAGAGACATGAACAGACTGGAAAACTGGACAGAGAGGAACTTCATGAAGTTGAACAGAGGGAAATGCAAAGTCCTGCCCCTGGGGAGGATAACTCCATGCACCAACACACACTGTGGGTGAACTGGCTGGAAAGCAGGTTTGCAGAGAGCATTCTGGAGTTCACGGTGGGCAGCAGGTTGACCATGAGCCAGCAATGTGCCCTTGCGGCAGAGAAAGCCAACAGCATCCTGGGCTGCATTAGGAAGATTGTTGCCAGCAGTTTGAGGTAGGTCATCCTCGCTCTTTACTCACCACTGGTGTAGTGATCCTGACCAGGAGAGCACTGTACATGGAGGAGTTAGAGATCCACATGCCAGTTAACCTGAGGAGGCGCAGGTCTGTGCTGCATTGTGCTGCATGTGCAGTGTGGCCTTCAGGCCAGGTCATGCTGCACAAACTCCTTGGCCGCAGGATGAGCTCAGCCAGCTCATGGTAACAGAGAAGCCTGCAGGCAGCTTCCACTTGGCACTGGCGATTGCACCACCTGCTTGGCCTTGCCTTTATCTAAATGTGCGGCAAGAAGTTCTTGTGCAAACATCCCTTTTGTTTGACGGTAGAAATGCTGAATAGAGTTGTTTTCTTTTAAAGAAAATCTTATAGCAACTCAAATGACCAAAATGGGGTAACCCTTTCTATGGATGGGGTCTGCATGGCATGCTGATTGGAAGCCCATTTAATACTGCTCAGCTTGGGGTTCCCAGCCTCTGAAGGGACCTAAGATTACCTATATTTTCTCTATAGCATTAGCTCTAATAAATAGTATTTTAAATCGTACTTTACAGAGTCTGAGTACCTTTCTTACTGGGATCACAAAAAACCAACACGTCCTGTTGCAGAACAACTGGTGAAGACATATCTGCAGTGCTGTGTCCAGCTCTGGACTCCCTAGTACAAGAGAGGAATAGACTTACTGGAGCAAGTAGAGCACAGGGCCACAAAGATGGTTAAGGGACAGCTCAGCCTAGAGAAGTGAAGACTTGGGCTGGGGTGTCTCATCGCTATGTACAAATATCTGATGGAAGGGTGCAAAGAAGGCAGAGCCAGGCTCTTCTTAGTGGTGGCATGTGACTGGACAAGAGGCAATGGAATCAAATTGAAATACAACTCTATCTGAGGGTATGAAAAAACTTTTTTACTATGAGGGTGGACAAACTCTGGAAGAGGTTGCCCAGAGAGTTTGTGGAGTCTCTATCCTTAGAGGTATTAAAAACCCAGCTGGACACAGTTCAGGGCAACCTGCTGCAGCCAAAGCTGCTTCGAGAAGGAGGATTGGACTGGACAATCTCCAAAGGTCACTTTCAAACACAACCGTGCTGGGATTCTCTGAACTCCCTGCTGGTGACGTGACAGCACAAAGCAGTGCAAGAAGGAAAAAGGTGGGATCCTATCGAGGCCACAGAGCTTCTGGTGAGCTACAGAGCTGGTCTCAGCCACACTGTCCCATGAAATATCTGCCAGTGGACTCGGGTCATGCTCTGGATACAACCTGGAAAAGGATGGAAAGGCCAAGGAGTCTCAATGTTTCCTTTCTGGATAGGCTGCTCTTTAGATGCTCCTCAGTGTGTCGCAAGATTAGGATGGTTTGAACAGTTGGGAAACTGAGGCCTTTCGAAAACTGTGGGGCATACTGTCACAGAACAATGCAGGAAAAAGCCATGGTCTGTTGCATGTTGAGAGCAACATCAAAGCACTTACAGAGATCAAGAACAACAAAAGAAACAAGGTGCTTTTCTGTATCAGCAGGCATCCTAGACCAGCAGGAAGGATAACTTGGGACAGTCTGTCTGAGTAGACAAGTCAGAGACTGAGAGATGAAAGGAGCAGTTGCTGAAACAAACTGATAAAGTAAATAGCTACAAGCAGGCATTTAAAACTCTGAAAGGATTTAAGGATTAAGTGGCTGTGCTTTTAATGAAAGCGGGTAAATCTCATTTAAACTAGTGGCACTGCTATAGAACAGGTAATATCAAACACTGTACTTAATCTCCTGGCAAGGTGAAACATGCCCTGGACTCCAGTGATTAAGCGTTACATTTTAGCTAGCAATTATGGTGATAAAGTTTTACCTGGTCTCCTGGAATAATTTTAATAGGTCTGATTAAATAGCCTTTATTTCTTCAGCTATCGGGACTGAATGATTTAACTTCATCAGGAATAATTGTATGAGTCATGAGAGTAACTGACCAAAGGTCCAACAAATGTCCAGCAAGTTTTACAAACCAAAGGTGTGTAAAGCCACAGAAATACCTCCCACTTCTTCCTCGCCAGAGGTACACCCATACTTCATACACAGTGGAGTGATGTCACTGCCTCTTTCCCACCCCATGAAAGGCACAATCAATCGGCATCTTTTGTGACCTGCAAACTATCCATGGGTGGCTTACTGCCGAAAGATGAAGGCTTGTGGCATTACACCGCTGCCAGAGACGGCTTGAGACACCTGCATTTGTCAAAGCCCTGGCTCAAGCTATCTTCCCATCCACAATGCAACAAAGCAGCCCCTTTCCTCATCACAGGTTTGAACTTGCATGTTGGGGTTTCATGAGTTGAGCCAGGAGAAAGTGAGCAGACCCACCAAAGGCAACCTTTTGGGTTTTTCCCCTCTTATCCCTCATGAGCTGCTCAGATACTTTTTCCTTGCAACACTGCTGTGAGGTTTCAGCACTGCTCTTTTTCTTGTTTTATACATGGGGACATAAGATGGGGTGATTTGTACAATGGTAAACTGCAAGGGAGCAGGGGATTGAATCCAAGCCCCAGACCAGCACCACAGTCTCCAGGCCATCCTTCTGGCTTATCTTCCTGCTCCTGCACCTCTCTATGCCAAAAACCGTGAAGGAGGATGCAAGGTTTCTCTTACCATGTCACTCCTGAGGGGAGAGTGGCCATTTTAACAGGGCTTGTTTCGCTCACTCATTGCATTTTGTCATCCTGTTTCCTTAGTGATTCTGTCTCCGGAGTGTTACTACTGCCCTTTGTGGGGGATTTGCAGAGCCATCAACATATGCAATGCTGGTCAGAGTTACTGTGCTACCAACAGTTACCCCAGGCCTGGGTAAGCCGAACAGAGTAAGTGGAGCGGGGTGGACCGTAGTTGTCCCCAGTTCATAAGTTGTAACTTTTTAATTGATGAGAAGGAGAACCATTTCAATGAGAACTAAGCCTCCTGCAAACTCCCCATCAAGAAGGTACACAAGACAGTGTGAAGACCATGACCTGTGTGGGACCATCTCAGCCTCCACTGATGCATCCAGAATCAGAAGAGACAAAGGAGAGCAATAAGGAGGAACAACGGAGGCAAAACAGGAGGGTGGGAGAAAACACAAAATGCATACAGAGGTTGGGGAAGGAAAAGGAGGAAGGAAGCAGTGGGTGGAAATAACAGGCCTAGAGAAAGGGAAAGATGGAGAGTGAACAAAGCAGCAGCAGGATGATAGACCAAGTAAAAGGGACAGTAGGAAAGAGAGGAGAGAGTGGGAGAGCAAAGCAGAAAAGGGAAAGGGCAATTCAGCTGTTCTCACAGGGGAATACATTTAGAGATGTGCCAGCCTGTAAGAATGCCAGCTCATGCATTCAGTGGGTGGACCAGCACCCCATGCAATTTGCTGTGGCTATGCCTGTTGTAATGGATAAAGAGCAGCCACCACACACGCACCTGCCAGGACGCCCCATCTAACCAGCGTTGCACTTGATTTCCCTCACACAGAGCATTTTTCCCAGTGGGGAAAGGTGACCTCCACTAATGTTGACCACAAACAGGAGATGGCAATATTTTCACTCAGCCTTCACTGTGCAGACTGACAGCATACCTGCCTTCTCAACCCAGCCATAAATCTCTCAACCAACCTCACACCTGTGTTGCAGCATCTCCAGCTGCTCAGTCCTGAGAGCCCGTTGTTCTCTCGGGGTGTTACCACATGCATTGACTTCCCTAATAATCTGCCCCCCGTCTGGGGGCAGACTGAACTGAATAGTCTGTTTAGAAACATTTTAATTTTTGTTCAATTAAATCCACATTACTGAAATATAAATCTAAGTTTGAAAAGAGGTGTCTAAAAGTGGAAGTGCTGGATACAAATTTGCGTGGGAAATTAAAGAAACACTTTGCAACAAAATAAAGAAAATGCATCAAAGCTAGAGCAATTTTTTTGGAGTAATTTCTTCAGGAAACAAGACTTACAGGTGCACAGTCCACATGCAAGTTAGTGCAGGCATCTACATGTTCCATCATTCTTTCCAATTGCTTCTGGGCCCATGGACAGTTCCAGCCTAGTCTGATACACATTTAAAAGTTTCAATGTTAATTAAGTCCATTCATCCTTCCTGAAAATAATCAGGAAGAAAAGGGCTTTGTCAGGACACTCGCTGAGAAAACAGACTCTATAATCTGTAAACATTAAAAAAAGAAAAGGACAATTTCTGTTTCTTTCCTTAAGTTTATGCCTCTAAACACAGGGGTTACTGTTGGGAAATGTGTTTACATTGTCCTGAGCCAGATCCATGATAACTATAATTAACATTAGAAGTCAATGTTAAAATACATAAAAGAGCACATAAATATGTTCTTTTACACACAAAATCCTAACTTGAAAGAAACAAGACAAGCATCAAATCATCAAATCATCAGTTTGCAGGACCAACTTTAAAGTTTAATACCCCCTTTATTAAAGCATCATTTAATTGTCCTATTCCTTAACACACTATGTAGAGTACATGTAGCGTACCCCCACCTTGGGATATATTCTTGCAATATATTCTGTTTGGCCTGTATAACTTTGTACTTACCTCACAATATTATTCATGGTCATGCTTACTCTATTATTCTAGGAAGTCAAAAGAATTTTCCTTCACAAAATATGATCAGTAGACGATGTCAAAAAATATTAATAGTCTAATATCATTCCAGTTATAGTGAATGAGCATGTCAGAACTTTTATTACCTTGCTACCTTAGAGTAGCCAGAAAAACACATGCTTTGTATGTCATTGGAATTTCATACCATCCCAACCTAATCTAATAAAAATTGTCAAAGTTTTCAAGCTAAACAGAACTTATCACAGTCCTCCAAGCCCTATTTTCACATTTTTATATAGCTAAATTTATATATTTTTTTTTCCCATTTATATGTATTTTTTCCCATTTTTATATAATAGCAACAGAAAATTAAAGCTCACGTCATCTTCAGCAACTAGAAACAGCTTTTTACAGTTCTCACAGAATAACTTATTTTCCTTTTTAATGTATCTAAGAGTTCTAGGAATAATTATGTGGAAAAGAGAATAGGATAAAGAGCCAAAGGATTAAGAGATAGATAAGCAGTCCACTTGATAAAATTAATCTTAAAGGTATGTCTCTAGACATTGGTTGCTGAAGCCAGTAGCTAAAATATTTAATAATTAGCTCAGTGCTGCCGTGGAAGTTGGTGTGATTAATGGTTAAAAAACCTTATTAGGTATAGATTTTTGTTAAAAACTCAAATGTTATACTTTTGTCTGTATAGTAGGATAAGATATGCAATCATACATAATATTGAACCAACTAGCAATTTATCATAGAAGATAATATTGTTTGTTGGATTAATCTTACCCAAGGCAGCAGAACTGGAATTCTAACAAGAGTTCAGGAGGGATGAATGATAATAAATACCTAGAGGTGTCATAGAAATTGTAGACTGACATTTACTGTACCACACTTAAGCAAGCTTCAGTTATATTCGCCGAAGTAATATTATATTTTGCGCTAGAGCTGGTTGGAAAAACTTTGCCAAAGGTGTTGGTTTTTTGGGTTTTTTTTAAAACAAAAACTTCTGATCTGAAATTATACTGAAATAAGAAGACTTCTTGCAGTCAGTCTTTTTTTGTCTTCTTTTTTGGGAGAAAAACAGAAGCAAGTTCCAACAAATTGAAAATGCGTGATTTGATGTATTAGAACAAAATGTTTCAGTTTTATTTCGAACTAACTTTTTTTGAATAGTTTTATTTTGGTTTATGTTAAATTTAGAGTGAGATATTTTTAATGAATAACAAGCTTTCTAAAAATTTTCTTTTGCAGAAAATCTTTAAATACCGAGCTTGCGATGATTCTTTTTGTCATTTTTACCTTGCAATGAACCCCTAAAATTTCTTAAAGTAAGTGAGGAATAAACATTTTCTGCCCACCACCAGCTGTGTCTAAGGCAGCTACGATTAATTAGAAGCAGCCTAAATATTTCACAGAGGGCAACCAATCTCCTCCGGTTTGTCCACTGTGTCTCTCTGACAGTATTTCTTGTTTTCACTGGTGTTTAATATTATTTTCTGTTTTTCTCCCTCAGCCTTCCTAGTGGTTTCTAAAAAATTGGCGTTCTCCAGGATTTAATTAAAAGCGTACGAACAGAGAGGACCCTCAAGTGAAAGCGGCCCTTCACGAAGTCATAAAGTCCCATAATTAAAGCATAAAAAGACTGAGAAAGTTTAACATGGATCCAGATTTCAATGTATTCAAGCATACTGATGTATAAATAAATAAAACATGGTCTGAGTTAAAAATACAGAAGAGTGTCAAAATAAAAATAAGCAAAGTTATGTCTATTAATATTAGAATGCAGAAACACTGGCTTCCTATGGATTTAAATTTAACAGTACGTTGACTTTTTAGCACTTGAGAGGTGTAAACTAGACTGAAGTTTTCCTTGTGGCAAGGTACCTTGTGCATGTTCTCTCCCTTGTGGTGCTTCTGGTAGGTGAAACCTTCATTTGAGACACATGTCTCCCTGCTCTCTATGTGATTGTTTTCACAAAACTTGAAGGCTCTTAACTGTAAGACCTCTGTTCCTCTACGTTAGATCTGTTGCAGGGTCAATGGACACTGAGGAGCAAAAGCACATAGAGCCCGACTTTGTGAACTCTCTCTCCACAGGAATCAAGGAAAATTGCATGGACTGACTGAAAAAAATTGTTTTTCTCCTGCCAGTATGTTTACATTTCTTGTAGTTTAACCCCAGCCGGCAACTAAGCCCCACACAGCCGCTCGCTTACTCCCCCACAGTGGTAGGGGGGAGAGAATTGGAAGGGTAAAAGTGAGAAAACTTGTGGGTTGAGATAAAGACAGTTTAATAGGGAAAGCAAAAGCTGCACACACAAGCAAAGCAAAAGGAGGAATTCATTCACTACTTCCCATCGGTAGGCAGGTGTTCAGCCATCCCCAGGAAAGCAGGGCTCCATCACGCGTAACGGTGACTTGGGAAGACAAACGCCATCACTCTGAACGTTCCCCCTCTCCTTCTTCTTCCCCCAGCTTCATACGCTGAGCATGAGGTCATATGGTATGGGATATCCCTTTGGCCACTTTGGGTCATCTGTCCCAGCTGTGCCCCCTCCCAGCTTCTTGTGCACCTGGCAGAGCATGGGAAGCTGAAAAAGTCCTTGACTAGTGTAAGCACTGCTTAGCAACAACTAAAACATCAGTGTGTTATCAACATTATTCTCATGCTAAATCCAAAACACAGCACTATACCAGCTACTATGAAGAAAATTAACTCTACCCCAGCTGAAACCAGGTTAATTTTAAATAAACAATTATTTTATTTCTTTGAAAATAATTTGTTTTCCCAAAGAGAAAAAAAACCAACCTGTGAGAGAAGGGTACCATTCTCTGCATTCACATGCACACATACAGGTTTTTGTGAAACTTTTCACTGTTATTTTCTTTTGGAGGCATTGACATGTCAATTAAAAATTGACAAATTTTTAAATATTGACATTTCTCAGTGAAACGCGCAATACTCATCTTTACAGTATCATAGCAAGGTCTGTACAAATGCAATCTGCCATATTTGCACCAGCAAGATGTTGTGAAGGTTTCTTCCTTTCCAGTGAGAAACATTGGCTTATGTTTCTGATATGTTTAAGACTCTGGACAATTTGATACGGTCCTTGAAATACTGCTCATTACAGCATCATGCTTTGGGAAACACCCCATCTGTAGAGGCTTCAAGCAGTCAGCCATTTTTACAGTTTCTGTACAGGAGGAAGCAGAACAATATGAGAAAGATAATTTTTATGCCCATTTGTTCATCTTGTTTCAAAGAGAAGGAGGGAAGGATTTCTCTATAAAGGATCAAATGACAAAAGAATAGAAGGTGGATATTGTTTTGTGCCCTGCATCTCAGAGCACTATCTATCTCAACTGCCCTGATTGGAGTGTCAGGTAAAACAGTGGTAGAACTGGTAAGACATTGTCTGCTAGGGACTGGAAGGTGGGATGCTGGGGGCAGTGGAAGACAAAGGCAAGGTATGAATGTAGACTGGCTTCTTTTCTTTCATGGCATAGACATGCTGCTGGGTAGCCAAAGAAGCCACCTCAAACCAATGCTTCACCTCTGCACAATACCTTCTCTCTTTAAGAAATGTTAAGCTTGACTCCCTTCTATTCACCTTATGCACCCTTTTGGTAATGTACTGAGCTCTTGGGACTTGCAGATGAATTGGAAAAAAACATGAGAGTCACACCGCAGGGTCTCAGTATTACAGAGCTGGGATAATGAAGGGGAAGCCACAAAGTAGCACATCTGTTTCTACTGTTCCACACATTCAAGAATGCATGCGGCAGCTATGAGGCTGTGCCCATGAGGTGTAAAACATGGCAAACTAAGCAGGTTCTTCTCTTCAAGTCCATCAAAATAGATCAAAGCGTCCAACTTTCAGAATAATTTCAGTTCAGCATCTTCCCTATCGCCAAGGAGGAAGGAAGAAACTGTTGCTATTCAGTTACCTCCCAGTTCCCTTGGGTCTTTGCAGTCCTCCACCAGAGTAAATAAAATTCATATTGATTAATTTTATAATTCTACTGCAACACACTTGTCTGATGATAATAGCTTGAGTTCGTCACAGCAGGGCTGGACCAAGCCAGGCCTCCCTCAGAAAGTCTGCCAATTTGCGGTCTCTGAATCATGGCTGCTAATAACTGTATCGTTTATCCAAAAATGCCACTCTGATTTTTTTATGCGGATGGATCTCTGTTGAAAGCAAATAGCTTGATTTGGTGCCCCATTTTCTCTAGATAATCATGTGTTTTCATATTTACCACACAATCACCAGCTTCCTTACTGTACCTGAACATAAACTTATTTGAATTTCAAGCATCAGGGAACTGCCAAATTACAAAGCTAATAGTTTATCTTTTGTCTAACATTAACAGACAAATAACGGCAATGAACATTCATATTGCCTTTACTTCCTTAAACTTCTACCTGTAGCTGCCAGCACAAGGTAAGTGAACTAAGGCAACTCTTGTTTCCTTGTTCTAGGGAGCCCTGCCTTCTTTTGCACTCCCTTCATAGGCTTTAAAGACTGTCCAACAAGCAGCAGTGAAAGTCATTTTAATGTTTTAGGAACCGATACTTTCATTCCAAAACATACTATTGTTTTAGAAGAACAGTGTTAAGGCTATTACATGTTCGCCTACACACACAAGCAGTACCCATCGCACACACAGTTTTAAGGCAGATTTAAGGTGCATAAGGAAGATACTTTGAAGTGAGGTATACTGTAGAAGAGCAAGTAACAGCATATCTGTCCATGTGAAGTAGGAGACAATTTATCCCTCGAGGGCAGGATATAAGCTATCTCAGTATAGCGCAAGATCTTGCAACCAGACAGCTACCCCAGAACTCACATACTGAAATTTCCTGTCTTTCCTTATCCCACAGCAGTAAGTGTGTGTGCCATCATCACCTTGTTCTCAGGGCTTTTTCCTTCCAAGCCCAAAGGCATACTTTTAATTGGGGGGTGTTAACCACAGACATTTAATAAACAGTGATTACCTGAGTTTTAATCTGTTCTGCAGGTTCTTCTAAAAGGAACTCACACCTTCAGGGAGAAAATCAACCTCCATGATGCTTTTCTAAGTTATAACCAGAAGAAATTTTTTTCTCTCCTAAAGAACAACAAGCCCTGACACAGTGTGACATAGGTTACAAACTGTGAATCTAATTAAGTGTGTAATTATACAGCAGATTGCAGCACAGTATGCTATTACTTAAATCAAATGACTTGCACGCCAGAAGCATGGCAGTCCCAGAAACATGGCACTTGATGCAGACTGAGCTGAATGCATTAGGGACCATTTCCAGTGGGGGTGAAGAGTAAGCCAGGCTCAGTTAATCCAGGCTAATGACATCTGCAAGCATCTGACAAAAAAGATGGCAGCCACACACAAATTCAAAGTCTAAAGGAGATGCAGAAGCAAACTTGGGCAACCCTGTAGTGCGGCATTTATCACGCAGAGTTTCCTTGCATCATAGGTTTGCACATATTTGTCTCAGTCTCTTTTGGATGTGGCTGTTGGTGTAGAGCTATAATGCTGCATCTCTTTTCCTTGAAATATGGTGAATTGACAATACCTTTTCAAAGTTGTCTATATAAGACAAGTATTTCCCCTTTATCAAACTACTCTTCCCAAAAAAGTAGCAGTTTTGGGATGTGTGCCATTACACCATGCAGTTCCTAGATTTGAATACTGACACTTGCATAAATAACACTTACAGTGAGAATTTCTGCTAAATAATCTACACAAAACTGACCTACATTTGCAAATCTCCTTTGAACCACTGTAACAGAAATGCACATGGTATTAAAAGCAAACAGCTATCGTGATACTGAATTCAGAGCTCTGTGCGTCCACCACAGCAGGGCTCAAGTAAACGTGGTTTTGCTTCAAAGCTAGTGCCACTGTCATTGTTGCTTTGGGCACTTAGCAACAGATGGCACATTTCTGGGGAATTTTGCGGGCAAACACACACACTGTAAGGCACCATTTTGCCTTGTCTGGGAGAGGAGGTTGGGAGGACTAGGGACTGCAAGTAAATTCACAGTGAACAGATGGAAAAACATGCTCTGAAGTAACAGCGAGTCTCCCAAAAATCAGCACAAGCAGCCTGAAACCTAATCTGAGATTACAAACATGACTGATAATAACTTTCCAGGCACGAAGGACAGGACATGACTCTGATCTACCCCGTGTGATTGATGGACCCTCTATCTCATTGGCAGTCTTCAGGCTTGCACGGTTTACTGAGGGTTTCTGAGTGACTGTGAGCAGCTTTACCCTTTGGTCCTCTCAGTGCTGGCAATTAATTGTCGATCCGGTGGATGTCCTCACCTCACCCAGATCTTTCAGCAGAAGGGAAAACTCAGGCTCCCAGTCTGCTGAAGATTTCAAAAAACATGCATGCATAAGTTATGTAGCAGAAAAAAAAAGATGAAAAACACACTGTGCTGGAAGATGTGTGCAGGAAAACAGGTATATAGCAGCTTAAATAGGGTGAATAAAGCCCAGGAATATCAAATCAAATGAGAGAACAAAGTGAGCTACTTGTGTCTTGTGTGGGAATGGAAAAATTGTGCTGTGACAGGGATATGCGTAGTGGCAAACAGGTGAAACCAGTAGTAAATCATCTAACTTTCTGAAAATTATGGTTTTTCTGCCAAACTTTTCTGTACCTAATAATCTACTCTTTCTTTTGATATGACAGATAAAATCTAAATAATAATTTGGTTAAATGTTGCCCACTGATCCTGACTGGATTCCTCTCAACGCAAGCAGAGGGCTATACCCCACTGAAAACACATACACTTAATGTTTCAAAAGTGCTAATTTAACAAAGAGGGGGGAAAATGAGGAATTAAATTTAGATGGGAAAAGTCAGGCGAAAAAAAAAGGTGAATGAAAGCAATGGGTTTTTTTTATTATCCACCGTAGATGGTTTGGTCAGAAGTAAACAAATCCACCAGTGACAGACTGAATGATTCTGTCTGTTCTCTGATTTAGTTTCCCCTTAAAGAGACTGACAATCAGTAGTCCCTTAAATAGATCCTATCTCCAAACTGGATCTTCTCCCCATTCACAGAATCACAAAATGGTTGGGGTTGGAAGGGACCTCTGGAAATCATCTTGTCCAACAACCCTGCTTGAGCAGGTTCACCTAGAGCAGGGTACACAGGACCACATCCAGACGGGTTTTGAATATTTCCAGAGAAGGAGATTCCACAATCTCTCTGGGCAGCCTGTTCCAATGCTCGGTCACCCTCACAGTGAAGAAGTTTTTTCTCATGTTCAGGTGGAACTTCCTGTGTTCCAATTTGTGCCCATTGCCCCTTGTCCTGTCGTTGGGCACCACTGAAAAGAGTCTGGCCCCATCCACTTGACACCCACCCTTCAGATATTTATAAGCACTGACAAGATCCCCCCTCAGTCTTCTCTTCTCCAGGCCGAACAAACCCAGATCTCTCAGCCCTTCCTTGTAAGAGAGGTGCTCCAGTCCCCTGATCATCTTTGTGGCTCTCCGCTGGACTTGCTCCAGCAATTCCCCGTCCTTCTTGAACTGTGGAGCCCAGAACTGGGCACAGTACTCCAGGTGTGGCCTCACCAGGGCGGAGCAGAGGGGGAGGATAACCTCTCTCAACCTGCTGGCCACACTCCTTTTGATGCACCCCAGGATACCATTGGCCTCCAGCCAGACTCTGCGCCGTTGATCACAACCCTCTGAGCTTTGCTGTTCAGCCAGTTCTCAGTCCACCTCACTGTCCTCTCATCTAACCCACACTTCCTAAGCTTGTCTATGAGGAATGTTATGGGAGACAGTGTCAAAAGCCTTGCTGAAGTCAAGGTAAACAACATCCACTGCTCTCCCTTCATCTACCCAGTCAGTCACGCCATCATAGAAGGCTATCAGGTTGGTCAAGTATGATCTCCCGTTGGTGAATCCATGTTGACTACTTCTGATAATCTTCTTTCCCTCTGCATGCCTGGAGATGACCTCCAGGATGAACCGTTCCATCACCTTTCCGGGGGTGGAGGTGAGGCTGACTGGCCTATAGTTCCCCGGGTCCTCCTTCTCGCCCTTTTTGAAGATTGGCATGACATTTGCTTTCCTCCAGTCCTCGGGCACCTCTCCTGTCCTCCATGACCTTTCAAAGATGATGGAGAGTGGCTTGGCAAGAACATCCACCAGCTCCCTCAGCACTCGACATTAAAGAAAAAAAACTTTTTCCCTCCTCTAATTCTTCCTCCCGAGGTGGATTCCTGTTGCACATGCAGTAAAGCCAAGCTTGCTTGAGCACAAAACCAAGGAGGAAGCTTTACTGTTCTGCAGCGGCCAGTAGGGCCTACTTTCACAGTAGTATGTGCCTTGGTCATTTTGTTTCTATTTGCTCTGAATTAAGCTGTCCCATTCCCTCGCAGCTGCACACCCATTAAAAACTCCTGCCTCTTATGTTTTTATTTATTACCTGGTTTCGGCACATGGTACTGCAGTACTCTCGTGTCATTTTGCAGGAGCTGAGGTGATCTTCTGCTTTTCTGAAAGTTTGGCTAATGACTGGTTTTCAGGTCAAGAAGACATCCCACTTTTTATGCTGTGCTGCAGTCATGGTTGCCTTCTTGTGATACACCATGTCAGTAGAGTCCTACCTCTGCTGCAGACTTGCTGAGGAATCATGCACCAGTTGCTTCATCACATAGTGAATTTTCAAGTTCAAAAGTATCACTAGTGAGAGCAATGTATTACTACTGTAGCACCAAAAACATTGAGTTGTTATTTATGTCTCATCAAGCATCACCAGAAAGCACTAGTCTGAAAACTGAGTTCTTCTCTTGTGGCTACTATCTTTCCTCATTACAAAATTAGCCAAAGAGCAATGTTTGTGGAGACGCTTCAGGAAATTAAAACAACTCATACTTGAGATAAATGAAAATATTTGAATCATTTTGTTTCAGTGTTGACTCCTGTGTATAACCAGAGGCCATACATTAAGAACCAGAAAATCTAGACTTTCTGGAACATTTTGATGTTTTCCCAAACTCTAAGTTCAAAGCAAAATTGTCCAAATATCCACTACATTTTGATTCTATTGAAGTGGCATATGAAGATGGAAAAATGATTACGTGAACACTTTTTATCCATCATCACCAGTAGTCCAGATTATCCTTTTAGTTGTACTGGCAAAATTCCCACTGTCTTCATTGTGCTTGCCAATATACTAATCCTTTAACTTTGGTAAGACATATTGTTGAAGATGCAGAAAACCGCCGGTGTTCGGTGGTTTTGGCTTTGACCCAGGACATGGGGATAAAAGCTGATTTTAGTAGTTTAAATTCAATCTGGATTAAATGTGGCACTTTTAAGAATCATTTTTCAGAACAGAAAAATACAGACGCTAAGGAACAAAGACTGTCCTATAAGAAGAGCTTGTCCAATTCCAGTCCTGAATATCAGGGCCAGATTGTTCACATCAACTTCACAGAGAAATTAGAAAGGAAAAAACCAAATCACATTGGATTGTATTCAAACAAATGTTCAAACAAACCCTGAACACACTTTCTATTCAGATAAAATGCTTGGCACCCTTTTGATAACAAAACAACTTTGGGCTGAAACTCTATAGAGTTTCAATGAATTTATTTTACAGAAGTTGCCTTTAACAAATAAGCATAGGTCCTAGAAGCAGTTACTCTAAGAAGTAGTACAGCCAGTTCCACCTAACCCTATTTCTACAAGAACTCATATTGTGTCTACCTGGAAGTTGCCTCCCATTAGCAACTCATGCCGTATTTTACTCAGTTTCTTCGACAGACATATGCTATTGCATTGGCCTTGTATTAGTTTGTGGAAACCACTGGGTTGAATCCCTTTGTTTCCAAGGGGACTTTATCCATGCTGTCAGCTGGCTAGCACAAACTAACTTCACGTAGGTAAACATAAAATAGCCTCAATGTGGCACACTGCTGAATCTAATAAACTTCACTGAGAAACTGAATTATGTCTAGGCAATTTATAGGGACAGAAGAACAAGGATGTATTTCATTTCACCCACTAGCACAAAAATATCTTGATAAGAAGTTTTGCATTATCTATATGACACAAGACAAGAAAAATGGTCCAATTCAGACTGAGATAAACTCCATGTGCAAGAGGAAGTCAGACTCACTTTCATTTCTTCTGAACTTTCGTATTTAACCAAAATGCCAAAGTTAGAAAGCTAGAGACCTTACACCAGTCTTTCATTAACGAGCAGAGATAGGCACTTCCAAAGGACAACATAAGGGACTCTGGTGGGTTGAAACACTCTTAGACCTAACAACTTCTCTCCAGTGATAATAAAAGAGAGCAAAGGTAATCCCTTCCTACTGAGGAAATTCAGGGGTGGTGATGCCCCAAGAATGCGATGAGATGAACTTGCACCTTTGCATGAGTAGCTCATAGCACCTGCAATAACTACTACATTGTAAAATTCCATGTAAACAAACTCTTGAAATCATTGCTTTTAATGCTGCGTTATGAACATAGCAATTTTCAAGGAAAAACATCCTCTAGTCAATGCTTTCAGTGCTGTCTCTTCTGTTCCAGGTCTTTTGTCTTTCCCCAGTCCTTAACCGTGTGTTGGATATTCCACCTTTGTCCTGTGCAGGTCCGCATTACAAGTCTGTATGAAACTGGATCGTCTGCTGTGATTTCGAGGCATCTTTTAGTGCTCCTGTTGATTACAGCTGATCCCTACAAAAGGAAAGGAAATATGAGGGAAGCTGAGGGCTTATAAATTTAGTGCTCAGTCAGGAAGCAATTCTCTTGGCCTCTACAAATGTGGCTGAGAAACACCAGTAGGTCACAGACCTGAAAGAATAATGTTGCGTTTTCCTCAGGCTAATGACACTTCACAGCTTATTGGAACTCTCTAAGGCATATTAAAATATATTTAGAGGTTTACTTTGTGTCTGTTTTGTTGGAGTTGGGGAAGAGGGGGAGTGGTGTTTGGTTTTTGTGGGGCATTTGGAGTTTTTTTTACAGTTCAAAAAATGATTTTAGTAAATTTTAATACTGCATCCTGTTTTGAAAGAAGAGAGCTAATAACAGGTAAAAGAATATTTGTCTCTTGTCTCTAAGTCAGTATTTCAGTACCAACTATTGTGAATGGGGTGGGGTGTGATTAAGTCAACTCACCACCCTGGAAATGAGGATTTTCATAAGGGGTTGGGCTTCAGAACAAACAGGGTCTTAACCAGCTCCTTCAGGCAAGCCAGTTGTTTCACTATGGTAATGCTCAATGCACACAAGGAACTGAAGGTTTACTTTTAAGGCAGTTCTAAATCTTCCAGAAACGTACCTGCAACTTTTTTTAAGTTTTGTGGTTACAGACCTGACTAAGATAAAGGAAAGCCCATGTTAGTGGAATGTCTGCAGACCATGTAGGTCTATGTTATTTGGTACATATCACTGAAACCTTTGTCTTTCACCAATTCAACTCCTCTATTTTCTACCTCTCTCACACAAGATTTGTCTCCTACTTAGTTTTTTACTGAGGGAGGAATACAGTAAGCAGGCCCATACATTACACATAAAATTAATTAATTATTAATTACATAAAGCTAATAAGGTTTGAACCGGCTGAGAGGGGAAAAGTTGCATGGCTTCCTTTCCCACCTCTCCCTCCATCATTATTGCTGCTGCCTGTTTATCCTGCCCCAGCAGAGGGGCAGTGTCTGTCTTTGACTGACTGAGCTATTATTATCATATTCTGTATTCAGAGGCACTGAATACAGAATATGAAAGTATCACTTGGGATCTTAAGCATGTCAGCATCGGCTGGCATAAATCCTGCACGAATGGAGACAAGTGAACATGGTGTGAAGGCTCTAATCACCAGCTGTAGTCTGGGCTCTGAAAGGATGAACCTAGCCAGATCTCCAACAAGGATTTCCATGCTCAGACGCTGGTACAGAAGATGGTACCAGAGAACGAGCAGGATGAGACATCAGCCCACTTTTTTCCCTAAGACCAACAGGTCCCATGAGGAGGCTGGGAAGGCAGATGGTGGACAGTGGAGAGACTTCACAATGTATAGTCAGACCATCAAAAGCAACAGAGGCACCTGGGCTTGCACATTCCTTGCCCATTAGCTGAACTGTGATAACTGAGCAAGTGAATGTTTTTAGTTGGCCCAGCTAAAAATTAAAAGACTTAAACCGTTAAGTAAAAGGCTTAAACCAGCTGATTCCACCAAGACTGACAGACAGTTGGAGGACAAATACGTGGCTACGGTTCAGACAACAACTGAGAACTCGTTAAATTCTGGTAACTCAGTCAGCTTCAGTCATGTGACCATCCCCTTGTTTTTAACATCACACACCCCTGAAGACTGATTCAGCTTCACTGTAGCTCTTGCAGTGGCACCTGCAAGTCTTGAAATTGAGGCAATGTTATTCAGAAGCAAACTGCTTTGCAAGGAAAGTGTCTAAGGACTCATTATAAGGGGAAAGCGTATTGAAATATGGGGATATAGAAATCCACCTACCTGCTTAAAATCCCAGTGCAAGTTCAGGCTTTTATTCACAGCTGTGTCACATTGCTCTAAAGCTGGCAGGTCCCCATTCCCAGGGTCTGTTAGGCATCTATCAACTGTATTCCGTCGGGCATGTAAACCTCCTACATACATTTCTCCGGTGCTGTGATAAAAGATGTGCTGAAAGGGAAGGTGACACCCCTGTCAGTGAATTAAGATACCAGCAAAATCTCATCAGCAGATAATAACAGACAGTTCCAAAACTGATATTAAGAGATATCAGCTGTACAGCACCAGCATTCACTGATCTCTCAGTAACTAAACCTGGATGAATTTGACCCTATACATCTTTCTGCTTTTCAATGAAAAAAAGCAAGATGCTTACAACTGAATGGTAAACCTTAGCTTCCCTCCTACTGAGAGGACAGGCAGTGAGGTGTGAGGAAGAGCTCCACCTCTCTCCCATTCATCCCACTGATCTTCTGTTAATCAACAACATCAATCAGTATCAACACGATGTTTCACAATTTTTTGGCAAGGCTAAACCAAAAGCCTTAGTTTAGTGCACTTAGATCTCCACAGGAACTTGCTCTGCTGCCAGTTGCATTGGGGAACAGAATTTAATAAAATAAAGGTTAATATTCCCCTTTAGATAGCACAGAGACAATAGTTTTGAAGTGCCTATTTTATGGCCCTGTGGAGGCTTGAAAGGAACAGTTAGCAACAGCTCATACGTGAAGATCTGATCAGTTGCTTGCATTACCTGCGGTGAGTATGCATGACAGGGATACATAATTGGTGTGTTTCCAGTGACAGGGCCCTGATCAATACAGATGTCTTCTTTCAATGTGTTTTTCATCTGCAGAATAAAACAGGAAATTTAGCATGAGGAACAGGAATCCTGTTTTCAACTCCTCACTGCTAATTTTAGAAACTGTCCTGAGAGCAAGACTAATTTATTCCGAGCTCTGCATCGAATCCTGAAGTGGAAGATACAACATGGGTTTAGAAAAGAAATCTCAGATTGCCTTTGTAGAAATGATTCATCACAGCAAAAATCAAAAGCAAATCTAAGGGTCCTTCAAAGACTCATCGACATCGTGCCATGCGGCACCGTGTCAGAAGTCACCAGGCAGCTCCAAACAGGTGAGTACCACTGCCCAGCTCCAGCAAGGTATGCAAGCTTGGGTCTAGAAAATGCCCACCTATATTAAGAAGCCACTGCAGCCTGGATGATTAGTTCTCTCTTTCACAAGCAGTGGCCTGACTTCCAGTGTATTACATGCTATTTTGATTCATGTCTGCATGATTTCCAAATTATCCTGCTAATCTCTGCAGAAAAAAATCCATATATTTCACTGAAAAATTCAGGCTCTTACAAGAAGATACTGATCCGTTCTTGTTGGTCAATAGATGAATTTTGCATGCAGTTAAAAAATGCATTAAGCACTTTCCCAAACTACTGTTGTGCTCCCGTCGGTACATACACAATAACCACAGTTTAGAAATTCTAGACTGACAACTAATATGAAAAAGACTTTAGAAAGCTTCAGTGTCTAGAAAGACATGTAAAAGTCTTCTTAAAGTTTCTAGGAAATTATATCATAATCAGCAAAACAGCGTTCACAACAATTCTTCATAACAGTAGAGCTAATTAGTTGTTCCATACTTCAAATAAACAGACTCAATACTTACTGTTCCATAGCCAACAATGTTGGGAAGAAATATTAAATTAGGATAAATGTTTTTTATGTACCAGTCAAAGCCTTTACAGTTCAGTTTTTTCCTTAGCTCTCTTCTGGAAGAAACATCTCCAAAGTCTATTCCAGGATTCTGCAAGAACAACATATTTAATTTTAGAACATTAAGGTGGTCTGAGAAACTAGGGAAAATACAGACTTATTTCTCCATATTGTCTATCAGTAACACAAAAAATATATTTAAAAGTTCATTTTTTTAAAAAATGTATATTTTTTAAACTTCAGAATTTCAGAACATGTTTGCCTAGAGATGCCAATGAATTACTGAAAAACTAACATGTTATAACTTCATAAATACAAAGAATATCAAAGTTAGATACGGCTAAGAAGTAGTTTTCATACTGACAAAAAAAATCTACCTCAAAGTGAAAAATAAGACAGAGCTTGTTAACAACCTTAGTTTGATCAATAGTCTGTTGACTGTGATGCTCATCTCATAAGGGATATTGTTTCCAAGACTATATAACTACTTAAGCAAAGTGGAACAGCTCCAGCAGGAAAGTTTGACAGAAATCAGTCCAACAGGAGCTTACACCCTGTCTTTGAGCAGTTCTGTAAAATGCAGTCTGTGACCTGAATAAGTTAGTTTAGGAATTTCAAATAGACTTGTATGTCCCAGAGAAAAGGGGTCATTAAAGATGAACAAGTTTTACTCAAGTTTCATTCAGTGCTAAAACTGATACTTGTGTTCCTACCAACAGCTTAGTTTTTGTTGACTAGCATTTTCAGACAAAAAAATCCAAACATTTACAGTAAAAGTTAATTAACGGGGAAGGAAAGTTGATTCTTCTGAATTTATGCTATATCACTACATATTTTAATTTGCTTCTTTAATATCTATTCAAGAAAACACGTGGAGATGGGAGGTTATTCTTCCTTTGTTAAAGATTCATAAATCCACTGAAGTGCAGGCTGGGAAAATTTGTACAGTTTTTTTTACTAACTGAAGTTATCAATACTCAAAAGACCTGGTCTTGACACTTCCAGTATCTTCAACAGTTTGTGCGGGAGAAAAGTTAAAACCATATCCAGAAGTACTGAAGTTAATCAAAAGGAGAAAACCCCCTATAATTTGAAGGACTTAGATTATTATTGTCATCAAAGGAAAGTTCTTAATTTCCTGGTATTACCATTTTTCATCCTCCCAAGGATGCTATAAGACTTTCGCCTTTTTCTTCCAGGAAAACAAAAGCAGAACTTTGGGCTGCAGAGAGGAGAGCTCATTTAATAAAAGCCAATAAATTCAGAGATGAAGAGTAATTGAATTCTCTATTTAAAGTTCAATTTTGCTTACTTAAAAGATATTCAGGGACACCCAGATCACTAGAGAAATGCTCCTTCATGCAAAATTATGAATATTCCAGGTAAAATATTCCCTACCCTAAAATTTAAAATACATGTTAAACAATTTCATTTCATGTTCTTTAAGCTAGGCATCAGCTCTTGGTCTGAGCCTAAGAGGATCGTGTCTATGATCATGGCTTTTGGATGCCATCCATATAAATAATTAGTAACATATCAATATTAGGGGTTTTTTTCACAGTGACTCTTATAACCACACTATGGCTCTTTTTGTGTGACCACATGTTCTTATTTGACCACTTTTAGACTTTGGATTCCAGTTGGAAACACAGAGAAACACTGCCACCTCGACTGGAAGATTCCATGCAAAGTAGACCATGTACTTGTAGTCATCCATCCACACTTCGGCTACCCGCAATGCATTGTGTTTCACCATGACGCTCACGTCTGGCAAGTAAGGCTTGTGAGCTCTTTCCAAATGAGCGATTCTTGAACAGGGCAGCACTTCTACTTTACCTCCACACTGCCAGGCCTAGGTCAAGAAGAAAGAATTTGAGGCAACGTTGCCTATTTATTCAAACTCTTTGCACTTTTTGTTAAAGTGCTCCCATTTCTGCTCCCCCCACTCCTTCACCAGATGAACCAGCAGGCCCTCAACATTCAAAGCTCTGTTTCCTGGCTTGAGTGAATGAAAAGAATTTTTCAATACCTTTCACTTCTACTGCGTGTAGCCCTATCACAGGTCCAGGACAGTACAAGCATGTTCTTTCTTCTTTTTCTTTGCCATCACCATTAACACCACTACTCACCAGTTTCCTGTGACAAGGCACTCAGATCAATTGGCATAGATGCACTAAGGCAAACTGGTACATACCTCCAACTGATCTCACTAGGAGCTAGACTGCTAAATACTGTGGTGGTTATGGGCCTGAATCCTTCAGAAGCAGTGACATTGTCGGGGACATGCCAAGAGCAAAACTGGACCTGCAAAATCTTGCACACAATTCAAGGGACAATTCGAGAGAAAGAAAAAAATCCAGTGGATTCCTGGAAAATATCTACATGGAATTCAAAGACATAGCTAAGCAGGCCACAACCAATGCTTCAAAAGTACTGAAGGTCCAGAACAAACACACCCAACCTGACTATACATGAACCAGTGTAAGTGTGGAAGCTCTTCAAAAGGCAAGCAGCTATGCAGAACTGAACTCAAGCTGGCAAGTCCACACAGCACTGCACAATGCAGATTTACTGTACTAGTTTAGGGATCACCACACAACGCTCCACTGTGCTATAAACTTCTTTCACATCTTCACATGAAATTTTCCAGGGCTGGCAGCTGGCTAAAGAGACTGCTTGCCTCTCTATGCTTAAAACCTAAGAGGCTGCTTGCTTGCTAACCAAGCATATTTGACACAAGAAACTCTCAGGATGCAAATAAAGAGAGACCTTTAATACTATTTTTACAGTCAATTTTTGCAGCAGCTTTGTGTTTTAACTGAACTGTTTCTCCATTATTTTCACCTCCAGCATTTGTGTAAATGACTGCAGACATACATTGCCTCCACTGTGAATGGTGCAGGACAATAAAGGATAAGGTGTAAATGTATTTTCAAGCAACAGAACTAAAATATTAATTCACAACCTGCCTCACATGATGTGAGGTCATGACATGTGACATTTCCATCTCACAGGTATAGAATCTGAAGCATGGGGTCTTTGGCCAAGTCCACCATGAGTAACGGAGAAATGTGTCAACAACTCCAATATAGTATCAACCCAGGTTGGTACGTCCACATGGCTCAGTGTGGTGCCTCACATGCAGGGGCTTTGTTTAACATCGGATTTAGCATGTTTGGAAGACTGTTGCTATATTTCCTCTTGATCATCTCTTCTACAAATCAGAAAACTTCATTTAGGCCTATCTCTGCTATGTCACATACTGCAGAAACTCTTATTTGTTCTCTTTCCTTTTCTTCAGAGTCATCTTTCCTGATGTATGGTCCCAGAACTCAAAATACAACTCCAGAAGAGAACTTAACAGTAGAAGAGAAGGATCATCAATGCCATCCTTTCCCATCCAGCTGCATGGCCATGTTGACCCATACAAAGTCTGTTACTCCCAGTTCTTTTCTAGCTGGATGTTCCCCAACCTGCACCTCTGTAGCTGTTTATTCCTTATGTTTCTCCTAATTACTGCTGGTTTTCTTCTTTGCATAAAGCATGCTACACTGGTATAGAAAAAAACTTAGATTGTTTGACATGTGTTCAGACAAATGTGTATTGTCTCTATTATCTTTTATGTGGTTACTAATAGATAGAAGAACAAAAATAAAAAGCTGTAAGAACATGAGAAAATGCCCATACCAAACCAACAGTCCATCTAACCTAATATTCTGTATCCTGCAGCGACTGCAAACTTATTCCTGGGGAAGGTTAAGAACAAGACAAGTACATATGTTACCTCTCACAGCCCCCAATTATTTTCAGGTCAGGGGACTTTCTGCATATTCCTGTGATTCACTTTTGCTTACTGACTCTAAGCAGGTTTTTCTTCCATAACTGTTCAGTCTCCCCATGAATGGCTGCAAGTTTTTAAGCCCCACAATACTCTTTGGAGGCAGCTCTGCTCCTGGTCTGTTGGTCTGGTCCGCTGCTGGAAGAATGAAGTACCTCCTCCTCATGTTCATTTTGAAACGCATTACTAACTTCTTTCAAAGCCCCCTAGTTTTCAAATTTACAGAGAAAGAGAATAATCAAACCCTTTTTTCCTAGACGTTTAAGTCTTGCTAACAGGTTTATAATTCTCACGTCCTACCATCCTTTCTCTTCTTTATAGAGATAAGGACTGTATTCATTTTTTTTCTTCTCAGGTCTTCTAGAATATCTCCAACCACCATTACTTTTAAAAAATAATCATTAGAATTTTTAGTGCTCTCACATGTTCCCTCATAACTGAAGACACTCCAGAGAAAACTACAACTACTCTGGGGAGGGAAAAAAAAAAAAAAAAAAAAAAAAA
>WAAD01040367.1:188141-212924 GCA_013389945.1 Fregata magnificens | reverse complement strand
AAAAAAAAAAAAAAAAGGCCTCCATTCTTGATTTGAAGACATCCAAAGTTGAAGAACACATTACTTTCTAGGGCAGACAGACCTCTTTCTGGTTTATGTTTTGTTGTTTTTATTTTTACTAATACATAGCTTCATTTAACTTGATCTTATCTTATTCTTCTGCTGAGCCAAGAGACATATACCTTAAATTTCTGCAGAGAACCACATCTTGCAAGATTCAATATTTCCTCACTGAGCTAGGTTTTTGTGTCAGGAGTCAAAATCCTTAAGAAGTATCAACAAAAGCCTGCTGATGAGCCTTAAACACTTTTGGAAAACTATCACTTCCCTTTGGTACCCAAAATAAAACAGAATTTTTCTGAAATATTAACCTATGCTTTGGACAACAACCAGCGGCCTGAGTGCTTTCAAAAAAATCACATACTAATTTTCATTGTCTTTCAGAAAAAGATTCAAAAATAGGCTTACCCTCAGGCCAAGTTCCACATTTTCTCCTCCATATATGTGCATTCCACCGTCTAGTACACCAATCTCACCCAGAAATTTCCTATCTGCAGCAAGAATCCCCATTATGGATGGGCTCCTGGAGAACCAAACAAGTAAAATTAGAAAGAAGCAACAATGATGGAAGTAAAGTCAATTAGCCATCAATCACATCTTGAGCTTCCAGAAGGATTCCAGTCGTATCCAAGAGAGAGTAACAGGCCTAATTCAGAACAACATGTGGATCAACATTAAAGAATCCAGAAGACAGCAAATAAACTTGATCAATGGTCTAAAAAGCAGGATCTAGTATTTTTTAAAGAATTAGATGTATTTTGAGAGGAGATGTAGCAACAATTTTCACATATTTAAAACAAGAAGAAAGAAATCAGATTAAACTGCAGCAAGGAAGAATTAGGTTGGATACTATGAAATTTTACGTAACGTTAAGGAAACTTAAACACTAAAGCCCGTTGCCAAGGAGGGTTGTGGAATCACTGTCAATTGAGGTTTTGAAAGAGAGATGAGACGATTGTCTGGCAGGACCACTTCCACTGTAGATGAATCCACCCTAGACATGGGGGAAAGGGGACTGAAAGGGGATTTGGTGCTTTTTTGATATTCCCATTCTCTATGATCAAACCCGCTTCTATTTTCTCTGGTCTAAGAATTGTGGACACCCCCCCCATGAAACATTCTTTAACATACATTTGGCTTGCTTTCATTCCATTCTCCTGCACAAACCATTAATGCTCACTACATAATGTTTTTAACACATACAGGTGCCAATTTCACCCACAGTTCTTTATATAGGTATCTGTGCAGCCTTATCTCCAATGCTTGGCTACCAGGTATAGTAGTATATGAACGAAGAAATCTGCCATCTCATCTGACAAACACAGTACATTATTCTCAAATGTTTTCACAGTGCCTTTCCTCCTCAGGATCTACATAGTATATTTTAAAGCCCTTTATATAAATAAGGATGGTGGATTAACCTTGGCTGGCTGCCGCCACGTGCCCACGAAGCCACTCTCTCATTCCCCCTTCTCAGCAAGACAAGGGAAGATAGAAAGATGAAAAAGTTCATGGGTCAAGATGAGGATAGGGAGGTCATTCACCAGTTACCATCACCAGCAAAATAGACTCAACTTGGGGAATACAAATTTTATTTATTGCCAATTAAAAATAAAGGAGGCTAGCGAGAGAGACAAAATCAAAACTAAACCACCTTTCCTCCATCCCCCCTTCTTTCCAGGTTCAACTTCACTACTGACTCTTCTACCTCCTCCCCCTGCCCCGAGCAGGGCATGGGGATGGAAAATGGGCGTTCTAGTCAGTTCATAACACTTCATCTCTGCCACTCTTTCTTCCTCACACTTTTCCCCGGCTCCAGCATGGGATCCTCCCATGGGATAAAATCCTTCATGAGCTGCTGCAACACTGGTCCTTCCCATGGGCTGCAGTTCTTCAAGAACTGCTCCAGAATGGATCCTTTTTCCACAGGGTACAGTTCTTCAGGAGAAGAATGCTCCAGTGTGGGTCCCACACAGGCTGCAGTTCTTGCCAGAAAACATGCTCCTGCCTGAGCATTTCTCCATGAGCTGCTGCAGCTCCTGCCAGGAGCCTGCTCCAGCGTGGGCTCTCCACAGGTCGTATCCTCCTTCAGGACATATCCACCTGCTCTGGTGTGGGGTCCTCCACAGGCTGCCGTGTGGATATCTGCTCCAGCGTGGTCCTCCACAGGCTGCCGTGTGGATATCTGCTCCAGCGTGGTCCTCCACAGGCTGCCGTGTGGATATCTGCTCCAGCGTGGTCCTCCACAGGCTGCCGTGTGGGTATCTGGCCGGCGTGGTCCTCCACACGCTGCAGGGGGGGCAACCTGCTTCACCATGGTCTTCTCCACGGGCTGCAGGGGAATCTCTGCTCCGGTGCCTGGAGCACCTCCTCCCCCTCCTTCTTCACTGATCTCAGTGCTTGCAGTGCTGTTTCTCTCATATTTCTTCCTCACTCCTCTCACTCACAGTTGCTGCACAGCGTTTTTTACCACATCTTAAACATGTTATTGCAGAGGCACCACCAGCATTGCTGATTGGCTCAGTTTTGGCCAGCATTGTGTCCATTTTGAAGCCAGCTGGAACTGGCTGTGTCCAACACGGAGGCAGCCCCTCACCTCTTCTCACAGAAGCCACACCTGCAGCCTCCCCCACTACCAAAACCTTGCCACGTAAACCCAATAAAATAAGATAGGACTAGAAAAATCTGATGACTACCTCTTATCTCTTGTTAATTTTTTTGATCTTGTTTGATAGATGGTTGTTAAAATTGCTAAGCGACAGTCAACATCATCTGACATCCTTGTAGAACAAGGAAACAAATGGGTTTACATATTCAGCACGAGGTGGCTGCTAGTGTCATAGTACCAGCAACCATCTTGTGTTGAATACATAAACTAATCTGAGCAGTTAAGGAAGGTATCAGGAACGGAAGCAAATACTCTAAGCCTAGCAGTAAGGGGTCACTTTAGGTATAACAGCTGTGTGTATTGTGTTCATGTCTTTTTCTTGCTTTTATGTGATACACAAGTGATAAGGGTTGAAAAAGGCTGCCCAGGATCACTGGAATCATATGTCCCTCCAACATCTCCAAAGAAAGAACTTTATAACTCAAACCCATGTGAGTCCTCACAGCTCAGACATTCAATTGTCCAGCAAAGTTGTGAGATTCACTCCATATTTTTGGGCAAGCATGGAGAGGGGCCACAGTTCATCTTGTACAGTCAATAATATTGCTACCACACTCCTAGCTGAGGAACATAAGACAGAAAAATCAATGACTCGGGGATTGCCTGAAAATCTGGCAGCAGGATCAGCACAGGGCAGATTCTGTAATACAACCCTGCAACTGGTGTACTGAGATCTTCAGGGCTGCTGAAGAACCCACACTTCCAAAACAACTCTCTAGATATAATGTGCTTTGTAAGTATCTATCCCACCACCTACAAAATATCTTCTTCCCTCTGCTAGCTCTACTTTGGATATCATGTATCTTGGCTCACTCTCAAATGTTATTCATACTTACTGGACTGGAGCTGTTTCATCTTTCAGAGCATACCATTCAGCTGGTAAAGGTTCATAAAGGCACCAGAGTGCCCAGTCAAATCCATCTGCAGCCACTGAATACTGAAGAAGCTCGAAGTCATCAAAACGAATATTGTCAAATACCGGTGATATTATAACAGTGCGATCTTCTTTTAGTCGAGACAAAATAGGTTCAGCCCTACCAAAATTAACAAACAGAGTCTATTCAGCTTGAAAAAGTGGAAATTTAATGAACAGTAATAAACTTTACCAACTGTTTCTAAAACTGGGTTAGCTACTTTATTTAAGTCATTGACTTTGGCCTCTACAAAAAGTTATATGCCACTCTTGCAGGCTACTAACCCAAATTGCTAATGCCATGGCTCAATTCTCCCTTCCATTAGTCTGCTTCTGCATTTTGACTGTCACTAATCAAACTAACCATAAGTTCCATGCTTAACTTGCTGGGTTTATTGCTACCTGGGTCTGCTTCCTGCAGGCTCTAGAGTGTCTTCACTATCTGCATGAAGAGACAGGAAGGGAAAAGGAAAGGAAGGAGACCCTAAGGGGTGCTGTAAGCCCTGAAGTTGATCATTCACCATCTTTGCCCTGTGCCTTGGTGGCACAGCTGCTGTATGAGGGAAAGGGTGTGACCCATCAGTGAATCCCTATGATGGAAGAAGGCTCAGAGAAGATAGGCAAAGATGTTGTGCTCATAAAGCTCAGAGAAGAATGTAGGGAGTGACCACAGCTATCGTAAAGGAAGCTGAACTTATCCCAACACCAAGGGGACTGGAGAGTGGCCTTTGTTGCAGATAAACAGCAGTATCAGTTGAGTGGGTCAACTGGCTATGTACATGGTCTTCCTAAAATAATCAGCCAGACAGACCAACATGTGGGAAGTGTATATGTGGCTCAGCCCAACAGAGTATAAAAATTGAACACCCAGAAAAATGAACTTTGAAGAGAGCAACATGCTTGAGTTGGCTTCAACCCATGTATTCCTTCCCAGCAATTAGGGATGCCCAGCATCTTGACGGTGAGCATATAGAGAGCGGTAATGTGAATCCTGTTTGTATTGTGATTCAACTGTATATTGCAGTTGCTATATTGTGCTTGTGTTGTGATTTCAGTATATTGCTGTATCACTTTTCTAAACCAAAATCCATTGTCACTTCAAATAAGTAAATTTAGAATTAAAACATTAAACCCTCCTCATGTAGAATATCTAAAAGAACCTGGTCAGAGGGTATTGGACTCTGACAGAAGGAGTCTTTTTGCTGGACCCCAATTGTTGTTAGGCATAAAAGAACTGACCTTATCTCTCCCTACATACTCTTGACAGCCCAACCTATCCCAATGAGTCCTGAAAGCCATGACTAAAGGACTTCAGCATTACCCTTAAGACTGTAACAGCTAGGGAGTGTCAGTTAGCGTGTTGTCGAGAGAGAAAGAGAGATCTGGACCACACAGAGCCATTTTGGCCCAAGAAGGGCTGGGAGAAGAACCTTGCTCCCAGAAAGTGAGACAACATGGACAATAGTCAGCCAGTGAATTCAATAACCCAGAGGGGAGAGAATGTAAAGAGATTTCACACAAAACTACCATAGACATCACTACCTAACAGAATGTAAATATCCATCATCAGCCACTTGTTTTGTCTCTCTTTGCAAAGAGAGTCCTACAGAACTAGGATGCACTGTTAAACTAACAGGCAACAACAAATAAACATTAGCCAGAGTTGGAATAAGAATCAAACCAATTTAAAGTCATTGGGTATTATGGCTGTCTAATATGCTTATAAAGGGCCAAAGCTGCTGGCAATGGAACTAAATAACCTGCATCATTCTTATGTTATTTCATTGCATGAAGTCTTTTTTCCTAGAAATGTAATAAATATACAGAGAAGGTAGGCATTTCTCTCTTCCTCTTCGCTAAACACCTTACTCTGTTACCTGTCTACTTTGCTATTTATTTCAAACAATTGTATCCCTTTTCCCCTCAGAAATAAATGACTTGGTGGTAGTTAATTAACATGTGGCAGGCCAGAAACGAGAACCACATACAGGATGCCTGTCCCAGGCATCCCAGTTATAATCCCAGTCATACTCCTTGTCCACCTCTCTCTCCCCACTTCAGAAACCCTCCAGTCTTTATAGTCTTACCATGCCATGTTCACTTCAATATGGGCATCCAACAGTGCAACAACATCTGCAGTTGATGCCTCCCAGCCAGAAATCCGGGCTTGTGTTAGGCCTTGTCTTTTCTGATGTCTGATGATCTTCAGCAGTCCAGGATGCTTTCCATTGTAATTTTTGATGTGTGTTTCCAAAGGTCCTTTCAGATCATCTAAAACCAGCCCCCACATTTTAATGATTTAAAAAAAAAAGTTAATCAATATTAAGATATGGGAAAGATTATGTAGGTAATGGCTTTCTAGCTTCTCCCCGTTCCAGACTGAAAACTGATTTGTTCTTTGCAGTAGAACAGGTAGAACTATTCAGGTACTCATGAATTCAAGAGGCTTATTTTTAAAACCAGCTTCCATTCCAGGAGTTCAACTAAGTACCTAAATTTCATTTACATATAGTGCTATTGTGTGGTTTCTAAATTGTACACAAATACATCAGTATGTAGAAACTTTAGATGTGTGCCATAGCAGCAATCAATTAGCTGTCTTAGTGCAGTAATTTTTGTGTGTATCTTCTACTATGTGGAAAGGAAAAGAGAAAGTTAACAAACCCTGAAAATGTAAAATGTGAAATGTTCCTATGTAGGCATGCCAACTCCCTCCCCAAAGAAGAAAATATTGTCAGAGAAAAGGAATAGAAAGTTGGGACCTCTTGGTATTGTTTTGGAAATTCACTTAAACTCTTGA
Source organism: Fregata magnificens (assembly GCA_013389945.1). Classification (NCBI taxonomy): domain Eukaryota; kingdom Metazoa; phylum Chordata; class Aves; order Suliformes; family Fregatidae; genus Fregata; species Fregata magnificens. Next base: position 206,483 of record WAAD01040367.1, on the reverse strand, counting down.
TCCACCCAAACTGACATATTTTTCTAGCAGCTACAAAGCCTTAGAAAAATGAGAAATCAAATACATCTCATCAGGCAAGGAAAAAGGAAAAAAAAAAAGAGCACCCTTAAGATCAGGGGCATGACTGTTTCTTACAGATGATTTTACAATGTTTTGTTCAGCTCAATTTTAAGAGCAACGATGCACCCACTGCTTCCCCTAGGAGTATTTTCCACAACCCAAGACACCACTCTTCAAGGAGTTATTTCAGATACCTACAGTGATAGTTTTCTTAGCATACTCTTACTTTGGTACTGGGCCTGATGAGCCAGTGATAATAGTCTCCCACTTCAATTTTTAACGTTTTCAAATACTTGCAGAGCAACATTCTGTTCCTTATTAGCTGCCTTTTTTTTTAGGCTATTAAGGTGTTTGGGTTTTTTTTTTTTCCCTTTACTCAATTTACTCCTTAATTTTGAGCGGTCTACTCTGTGTGCACCCAAAAGGCCACCAACAGTCATTTAACACAACAGCAGCATAAATTAGCCTTCCCTGGGTCACTTACCATTTGAACTGTAATCATCTACCAGGATGATTTCTTTCAATAAATGAGAAGGTGTTCGGTTAATTATACTAGTAATTGCACGTAAGATGATTGACAGTGCTTCATTCATAAATATAAGTACAACACTGACTGTTGGAAGGTCTTTCGGATATGTTTTCATTTTACAGCTGTAATAGAAGAACAACTTTAGCACAGTTTCTAAAGAAAATCAAAGAGCAAGGCAGCTGCAAAGAAGGCAGAATTATAATGTTGGGCTTAAAACATATAGTGAAAATCAGCATAAGAGTGAAAAAAAGGAATTCCCAAATCCAAGTTTCATTATTCATTTGAGTTGCGTTATGTATGTGTATAAACCGTATGGGTAAAGTTAAAATTTCTCTTAAGGCAATAAGAAAGAATAATTACTGTTTCTCAATCCATAATGCTTATAAAATATTGAAACTAAAGAATACAGTTGACTCAGCCAGGGATGATTAGCTTACAAGGCAGTGGACATGTGAGTGAAATTTGGCTTTCTGCATTTACAGAAGGAGATGACAATAGCCAAACCTGACAGCAGACAAAAGCAAATTAGACAATAATCCCTTTGTATGTGCAATGAAGAAGAACAAAGTAGGTCTAGCTATACTTAACTGACATGGGAGAAGGATTCCCTTGGACAAGGGATCTCTCTAGAAATTCTTGAAAGAGCTTCAAAAGTCCTTCTTACAGAGTAAACCAGGCCTTGTGGAATTCCATGCTACCCAGCAATAAATTGTTTCCAGCACTGAAACAAACTTGTTTTGTGCTAGCTTGAATACTTCTGGACTTCCTGCTTACCGTCAAAAGGTTTTTTAATTTTTTTTTTTTTTTTTTTAAAGTATGTATTTGGGATATTTGTTAGCTCTGCTAGTTAACATCCTGGCCACCGGGCAGATGGTGAGGACTGGGTCTTCTTCATACTGTTAAGCACAAACTCCCTCTAGAGCAGACAAGAGAGCATAGCTGGATTCTCGGGCTGATCATTCCCACCCCTTAGAAACACACTCATGAAAGCAATACTCAGACTGCAGGAGTTGTGGGGCTACATAATGCAGCCCTCTGAGACCCAGGCTTGTGCTCCAAGCAGACCTCTACAGTGGTAATTGTGCATGAATGGATTGCATTTTTGTTGGAATTTCTCCACTAGCTGTATTATCCATTAGCGCAAGAGCCTGAGCGAATATCTGCAAAAGGTGGTCTCTGCAAATACATCTTCGTAGCGAAGCAGAAGAGCACCAAGCACCAGCCTTTCTTTGTGACCACACAGACTAATCATGCACTTGCTCTAGCCACGTCAGCAGTGGCTGCTCCGTACAATTCTCCCCAAAATGATCCGCCAGCAGAGCGGGGATCATTCAGCTCAGGGCTGCCTTAGGAAGATCCGTGGCTGGCTCACCACTTTGTGCCCTCATACAACTCTACACCCTCTGCCTGAGCACTCCAAGACATGATGCACAGAAAGCCCCCTGAAACTTACTCTGGAAGCTACTACACAGCCCTCACACTACTTCAGCCACCATGAACTGAGAAGCACATGCAAACTGTCATTATGTGCCAGAGTTAAGGCTTGATCCAAGACCCAGAGGACACCCACAGTCAAGGGCAATGTATTACTGTCTGCCCTAGATGGAACCAGCTCCATCCAAGCAGTACGATAAGGACCCAGCTGCACAGCCTGCTCTTTACATCTTCTAGAGGGCTTCCAGTAAGACAACTCCCCTTTTCCCAAGTGTGACACTGTTAATTCATGCCCAGTTTGCAATCCACTCTGCACCGCACATCCTTTTCTGAAACGCTCCATCAGATTTGGTACAAGTGACCATAGGTACAAAGGTGTAGGCTTGCAGTATATCTATGACATTCTTCCATGTTTACACCAGTTAATTCCTGTAAATCTTACTATCACCTTTTGCAATAAAAAATTGTGTCTCTTACCATACTATACAGAAAAAAAAAAAAGTGTTTGCTTTTTTAACAGATACTTGTTCCTAATGAGGATTTTAATGGTTACTTATGCCAGCTCCCATAGTACCACTGGTCTGCTTAAAAAATTGGCTTCAAAAACCAACTAATTCCTGGAAAATTCCTTAAGCTTCCTCTTATGAAGTAGTGGACTGCTTACTTACATCTTAATCCTTTAGGTGTTTACCCCAGTATATTTCCCATGTAATTTACCCTCAGACTCTTTGATAACTTGACAGAGAAACAGAGAGAGAAAACAAGGCTATAAGGAAACTCACAAGGTCACTGGTCCCTTATGGCTATGCCTACAATACTAAAGATAAGAGTGCCAGGGGATTCAGCTCAAGTGCGGAATCTTCCCTCACCCTTCATGGGACTCACTGGCCAAGAATTAGTTCCAGCCACCTCTCCTGTTTGATTTCTAATCATCTTTTAAGATTATTACACCTAAGCAGTGTAGGTATTCCCCACTTAATGGTCTGCAACATAGCTAAGAAAAACAAGCATTTTGTTAAAAGGACAGAATTTTATAATGTAGGGGGTTACTTCTTCATTGATTATATTTTGGGGGTTTTCCAAATGTGGGATGTGGGGGGAGTTAAAAAACACCACTTTGGATATCTCAGCGTATAAGAGGCTTACAAAAGACAACATAAGAGACAAGAGAAAGCATGCTTCAGATGTCCTGGGTTTTGGGGTTTAAATAGAATGTAAACAGACCAGAAGGTCTCATATCTTCTGAATACTGTGGTTAGTTTTTCCCATTTTTACTGAGAGTTGGAAGTCCTACAGCAATTATAATGTTAACATTGTATTCTTTTTCCTAAGTGTCTTCTCTACCCTGTGACTTCTTTTCACAGTCTTTGGAGTATTACAAGTCTGAGCAAGATTTGGAAAAAAAATGACAGGAAAAAATCCTAAACAAACAGAGCACAAATTGAGATCTGTTAGTAGATTATTTTAGCTTAGTCTAAAGCAAAGCAGATCCCTTCCCCTTTAATTTCATGTCTCCTTGTGAATGTAGAGAAGGCTTATACTGCACCTGGGAGATCTGGTGTCTCTGATAGGTCGATCCAGAGGTAGATGATCACTGAGATAAACATTATACCCATAACTTAAGAACAGATTCTGTGCAACAGTTTGCTCCTCTTCCCTTAAATCTGCACCCCAGCGTTTGAACAAAACTGAGTCTGGGTACAGCAAACGGTGTACAATCTTCTTTTCCTCCCTTGCATTATCAGCTTTGTGTACTTCCATCTTGGAGTTATCTTGCAGCTTCAGATCATGTTCTATTTGTTTTATATTTTCACGGAATGCTTCCACTGATTTTGCTGATTGAAAATAAAAAAAAGGATTGATTATAATAGCAATTGAGAACACTCTCCATTATCATAACTGAGCCAAATTCTCCTTATAGCACTGCAGGTCAAGAGATCCGTGGTTACAGCTAAACCGATATTCACATGAGGATAGCATCAGACCCTCCCTCCTACATGAAAACAGTTTTTAAACATCACATTTCACAATACCCTGCATCAGATTCTGCTCTCAATTGCACAAGTGCAGAGCAAGGGACACTGCACTGGCATCAGTGGAGAAATCTGGCAGTAGAGGCAACACGCAAATTGTTAAATTGGGCCCAAATCATTTCCATGATGTTATACTTTAGTTAGATTGATGTATTAAGGACCCATAACGGGATTCCCATCTAGGTCAGGTTGTTGATACCATATTGATCTTGAAGGTGAATACAGTAAATGAGCCCTTTGCCATCTCCTTTAATAAGCTTACTGGAATCTTTTGACTTCTGCTTAGAAAGACTTGAACAGGGTGAACCCTAATCCCTCAAGGTTTTGTTAGGTTCACAATATTGTGCCATAAAGAAAAGGCACAGATAGCTTGTGTGAGGTTGTTTAGGACATATTGTTCTTGAAGGCAAATATAATAAATGAGCTCTTTGCAGCATCTTTTGAAAAGTTTATCGTCAGTTTTGACTTCTGCTCTGTCAGAAAGCTTTGAACAAGGTGAACCCTAACCTCTCAAGGTCTTGTTAAGTTTACAATATTGGACTGTGCCATATAAAAAAGGTACAGAAAACCCGTGTGAGTTAAAGCTTTACATTTACTTTTTATTTTACTAATAAAGTAAAATTATTTACTTTACATTTACAATTTAATTTATAATTAAATTACTGTCTTGGTGAATGAGGATAGAGGAGGAGATGATGATTAAACTCAAATAAGGCTTCTGACCGTGCCTCTCAAGCACAAGCTGAGGAAGTACACACTAGATAAGTGGATAGCAAGGGGGATTGAACTGCCAGGATCAGAAGGTTGTGATTAGTGGCACAAAGTCCAGATGGAGGCCAGTCACTAGTGGTGTACCCCAGGGGTCAATACTGGTTCCAATACTGTTTTAATAGAGTCATTAATGACCTTGAAAATGAGGCAGAGTGCACCCTCATCGAGTCTGTGTATGACACCAGACTGTGAGGAGTGGCTGATGCACCAGCGAGTCCTGCTGCCATTCAGAGGGACCTGAAGAGGTTAGAGAAATAGGCCAACAGGAACCTCATGAAGTTCAGCATAGGCAGATGGAAAGTCTTGCACCTGTGGAGGAACAAACCCATGGACCAGCACTGGTTGAAAAGCAGTTTTGCAGAAAAGGACCTGCGGGTCCTGGTGGACACCAAGTTGAACACGAGCCAACAGGGTGCCCTTGTGGCAAAGAAGGTCAATGGTACCCTGGGCTGCATTAGGAAGAGCATTGCCAGCAGGTCGAGGGAGGTAATCCTTCCCCTCTACCTAGCACTGGCGAGGCCACATCTGGAGTACCGTGTCCAGTTCTGGCCTCTTCAGTACAAGACAGACATGGACATACTGGAGCAAATCCTACAAAGAGCCACTAAGATGACTATGAGGCTGGAGCATCTATTACACAAGGAGAGGCTGAGAGAGCCTGAGAAGGCTTGGGGGCAGGGAGGGACTTATTGATGCATATAAATATATTATGACTCCTGGTGTACAGTGAAAAGACAAGAGGCAGTGGGCACAAGCTGAAATACAGGGAATTCCATTTAAACATAAGGATTTTTTTTTTTTTTTTTTAACTGCTGGAATGGCCAAAAACTGGAACAGGTAGACCAGATAGGTTGTTAAGTCTCCATCCTTGGAGATATTCAAATCCCGACTGGACAATGTCCTGGGCAACCTGCTCTAGCTGATGATGCTTTGATCAGGGGAATTAGAACAGACCACCTCCAGAGGTGCCTTCCAACCTTAACTATTACGTGATTCTGTGACTAAGCATTGAAGTGAAGACTTCAGCTGTCTTTCAAATGGCTCTAAAATAATCAACAAAAACTATGCCCAACTATTGATGTCCATGAGTGAAGACACTGACAGCAATAACAGTGACATTATGGGATAGGGGATATTAAATATGACCAAGCTGTACAAGAAAAATTCCTCATCAAGTTCAAGGGTGTCCCAAGTGGCATTTCACACAGCTAGTTTCAGGCTTGGATGATCGAGACATTCTAAGTTCTTCTTCTGTTCTACCTACCACACAACTAGCGCTAATGTGAGGAGATGTGGACAACATGACAGTCAAAGCAATGCCAGCCAGCAGGGTTCTGCTTTAGCCCTCCTACCACTGCCATGAGGTGATGACATTCAAACGACATGAAAAAAGTGGGAAATCAAGGGGTCCAAAGAAAATAAAGAGGTAGATTCTTCAGCCCTTATTCAGATGGCTCTATTGTGCCCACTTCCTAACAGTCCAACCTACAACAGATACCTGAAAACAAGGTAAAAATTCACAAACCCTGCTGTGAGAAAGAAAAGGCCCTTCCTAAATTAATATTGCTCGTATGCAAGCACATATGCTGGGATGCTGTTAGCCTTTCACTGTTGTGGGATGAGAGACAAACAGTCCTGCCAGCAGATTTCAGCTAATGCTGCTTGGGAACACAGTCCAGTAGAGCAAGTGATGTAGAGTTCATCAACGTCTTTTCCCCACAGCAACTTTGTTGTGTCTATGCTCAAGGTACAGGAAGGAAAAAGACTGAGTGAGTCACAGTTCCCCTTCTTGCTCACCCACATAGCAGAGGCAGAAGCTGAGGAAATGGGGCATTTCCAGTTTCTCTCAAAAATAGCTTTTTATAGCAAACAAAATAATGACAGGAATAATAGCTGCCTGAGATGAGTATGCTGGTACAACCACCACCTTAAAATTGCTTAACACTTCTGAAAGAATTCAGGGTCAGGAGCTGTCTAATATGCAAAAAACCACGATGACTGTGAAAGACTTCATTGTTTCATGTGTAAGTAGAGAAGCTAGCAAATCTTCTTCAAGATTACAAGGAAAAAAAAATCCCACAATCAAAAGTGTCCAGGGAAACCCAAACAAACATTATCGCTGCTATCTATTATTCTATCCTTCAGGAAATCTAGATACATAATCCTCAAAAAGTTAAGCAGCATGGCATTTTACTTACAGAGGTTATGAATGTTCCAGTCCAAATGGTCCAGTCTCTGAAGGATGTCATTTTCTTGGTTCAGAGATCGAGGATTAATGTCCAAGGAACCAAGTTCTCCCTTTCTTTGATCTTGCAGTAAGTGCACCAGATAACACACAAAGCCTGCGTTCATCATTAACAGTGCAACTTTACGCGGTCTCTTCCAGGGTGCCATTGTAAGCTTAAAGAAACTCAGCGTTCTGCTGGTGGTTGGAGTTTGTCTGTGGTTCTGGGTCTGCACTGAGTTTTCTTTCCAAATGCACTGTTTCAAATTGCCTCTACTTGACTGAGAGCTAAGACTGCTCAGATGAAGTAATTAACAGTCTAATGAGTCATAGAACATAAGGTACAGCTTACAAGTGTTTTCACTTGCATGCTTATATGTATCTCTACAAGTTATCAATGTCAGAGAAAGCATGCAGCTCTCACCGGCTTGTGTAATGAGTCATGTGAACTGAGTGAGCACCTGGGGTGATGCTGTAGGAAGTGCAGGGCTGTTGCGTAGATGTCAGAAAGCCTGTCTGTACATGTACAAAGCACATGTACACACAAAGACAGTTGGAATAAGCTGCAAGCCAATTCTATGTTTCCTGGTCATTAGCAGCTGGGGAATTACGAATCTAATTAAACAAAAATGTGAAAAAATATTAAAATGGATTTTCCATCAGGTTTTGAGCTGGCTGGAAGCAATTGTGACTGGTATAGGGCACTTCACAGCCCTCTCCCACACAGGCCATTCCTGCAGCTCACCACTACCAAAACCCTGCCAGTTATGCCTAGTACAGATACATGAATTTGAAGTAGCGCTCACAACAATAACTAGCATATGGAGCTTTCCTTTCCATAAAAATACGAAGCTTCTTCATACTTCGCAGCATTGCTGTCCCAGTGTAGGTCATCTGCTGGCCACAGTCCCTCAGGGCTGTCCCTGCCCCGGCATGTGTCCCCAACGGCCACAGTCCCTTCCAAGGGTGCATCTGCAGCCCTCTCAGCAGTCCTCTCTGGATGTCTCCTGCCTTAAGGGCTGACGCTCTTTCTTATAGATATCAATTCATGGCCTCTTCCACCACAGGGTAGCCCTGCAGTCCCTGCTACAGAAACCCTAACAGTTATGCCAGGTACGTATTGCTGTAAACACTAGTTCAAATTCACGTCANCCCCCCCCCCCCCCCCCCCCCCCGTGAAAAACATGAAACTTTAGCCTGATTCATGTGAAAAGTGAAAAACCAAGACTACTGAAAAATAAGTTAGTCATGTATGCCAAGATCCCTCTACTATGTTAAATACTGATGCAAAGAAAAAGGGCAGGGGGGAGGGATAAAAAAAAAGACTGAGATCCTTCCTCAAGCGATAAAGGGCAAGATAGATGGATCCATGGATCTCCTTGCTATTCACTTGCATTTCTTTGTCCTCACAGGTCTTCCCAAGACCTTGGTATTGCAAATACTCCTAGGCAGTGTGACTATTCACCTGGCAAGTCCACCTGCACAGAATCACAGAGTGGTTGAGGTTGGAAGGGACCTCTGGAGGTCATCTTGTCCACCCCCCCTGCCCAAACAAGGCCACCTAGAGCTGGTTGCCCAGGACCATGCCCAGATGGCTTTTGAATATCTCCAAGGATGGAGGCTACACCACCTCTCTGGGCAACTTGGGCCAGTGAACAGTCACCCTCACAGTAAGTGTTTCCCGAAGTTCAGATGATGTCTGAGTTGCGGGTGGGTTACTTCCTAGGGGTATGGGACAAACTCTGTGATACTAAGAAAAGCATTTGGGGATTGTACAAGACTTATTATGGGGTGCTTAGGAAAGGCACTAAATGCAAGAAAAAAAAGGGAACAAGGTGGTTTGGGGAGGAACAAACATGGAAGAATGACTGGCTGGTCAGTATGCTTGTCTGCACCTGATCTGTCCTGTCTTCTTATTAAACTCCATTTCTAAGCATATTCTTGGGTGAGGGACTCTCTATTCTGTGTGCATTTGTGTGCTTGGAGGTCAAAGTGCCAGTAACTGGAGATCACAGGTCAGAGGGACCGTGTGCCTGTGGTGCCAGCAACTGGAGTGACCAGAGCGAGTGAAATCAAGTCTCGGCAACTGAACTGGTGACCTGGAGTTTAATTACAAACTGATAGCTACATCTCTCTTTCCTATCCAAAACCTACTTAAGGCTATAAAGCATAGGAGTGTACATATGAGAAACAGGCAAGGATCATGCCGGCAAAATTGGAGACAGGCAAACACCTTTTGGTTTTATTTTCACTCAGTTCTGTCACTATGCAAAGTTACTGCTCTGTTTAACACTTTCCTGGAACACAACCCTGTACTTTGACTAGGATGGCTTCAGCCTTCGGAACCTCACCAAATGCAGTGGCAGCCTCAGCTTTATTTTAAGTGGTAGCAATATCTGTTTGAGGTGCAGTTCCTAAGAAAATTATGTGTATGTCTTCCTATTTATCCGCCCTTCCCCTAATAAGTCCCAATCCTGTTGGCCAAAGACAGTAGGCAACTTCACAGAGAAGAGACCCTGCCATTTACCCACTTGCAGAAAGACTACAGCGTAAGTTTAAGCCTTACACACCAATTAGTTCAATGGCAGAGAGACATCACAAACACCGTAACAGGGATGAAATGAAGTGTTGATGCCCTGTCAGACAGCTGAGAAACCAAACACAAGACGCAAATCCAGAAGAAACTAGATTTCTTTAGGTGAGATTCCTTCAGGTGCTCACCAAAGCCACTGTTTACAAAACACCACAGGCCAAGGAAGCTTGGACAACCTTCCTGATTCTGTAACTCCCATGGCCAATTTTTTTATATAGCAAAGAGTCAAAAGACTGACTTACCATGTGCACTGTTGGCTGCAGGCATGCAGGAGCTCCAGGAATAGCTTGCAAATAGAAGGTGATAGCCTCACAGAGCTCCAAACACTGTATTGGTAGAGAGCCAAGCTGACTCCTTTCCACGCATCTGACTCCCTTACCACCAAGTAGGGCTTCTGTAAGTAGCTTGTAGTCACTGTCCTGATTTTGGCTGGTATAGAGTTAATTTTCTTCATAGTAGCTGGTACAGTGCTGTGTTTTGGATTTAGCATGAGAATAATGTTGATAACACACTGATGCTTTAGTTGTTGCTGAACAGTGCTTACACTAGTCAAGGACTTTTCAGCTTCCCATACTCTGCCAGTGATGAGGTGCACAAGAAGCTGGGAGTGTGTATAGCCAGGACAGCTGACCCCAACTGGCCAAAGGGATATTCCATACCATATGGCATCATGCTCAGCGTATAAAGCTGGGGAAAGAAGAAGGAAGGGGGGGACGTTCGGAGTGATGGCATTTGTCTTCCCAAGTAACCGTTACACTTGATGGAGCCCTGCTTTCCTGGGGACGGCTGAACACCTGCCTGCCGATGGGAAGCAGTTAATGAATTCCTCCTTTTGCTTTGCTTGTGTGCGCAGCTTTTGCTTTCCCTATTAAACTGTCTTTATCTCAACCCACAAGTTTTCTCACTTTTACCCTTCCGATTCTCTCGCCATCCCACTGCAGGGGAGAGAGCGAGCGAGCGGCTGGGATTAAACCACGATGGTCACCTTTGCTCTCAACCTTCCTGACAGCCACACCTGACCACATTTGAAAGTCTCCTCAGCTGCAGGCAGTTGGACAAATCAAGCCAGTTACAGCACTGGGTTTCTGCTCTTGACAGGTCTGGGTTCTCTATTTGATAGTACAGACTGCTTTGACCAGGGACCAGAAGCTGAGGGGCATCTCCCCAAGCAGACTCAGTTTGCAATAGCCAGGTTCAGGGATAATCTTGAGACAAGTGAACTCGATAGTTTTAAAGCAAGGAACATGAACCCTCTATTGCCAAAATCAACAAGTTGCTGTTGTCAAAGTCAGCTGTTGGCTAAGACCAGTAAGTCCATGGTAGAGAAAAATCATGGGATACAAGCACAGCAGTAAATAAAACTTCATCAAGGGACAGGGTCATCCATTTCCTGATTATTGCCAATGCTGTAATTGTTCATGTGTTCCTGCCTGCACCATCTAGGACCTTCCCACAGAATGAATACCTGCCACAATTTGCAGAGTAAGACTTACCAGAGACTCTTCCCCACAGGAATAACTCGAGCTTGGTGAGTGTGTTCTGGTCAGCATGCAGGAGAGAGGAGCTAGATGTGCCAACAACAGTTGCGTCCTTTCACTTACACTTCCAAGGCCCAAGAACAATCCCTCAACTGGTCTTGGCATGATAACATGGATGTAACTCTGTATGCAAAACAGTGCACCTCCTTCTGCTCAATGATGCTGGCCAAGCCAGAAAATCAGATGCTGTACATTTCATCAATGATACAAAGAAATCATGAAAAAAATATGCAAGGAAATAGTTTGTTTTGGTTAGGTTTTCTACAGCTCCAAGAATACACAACTTAGACGTGCCAATAGGTTGTTTGATTCATACATGTTAAAAAGCTGACCTTCAAATGGAAAGGAATAACCATAATTAATCTGATTTTTTTTTCCTGATACACAAAAGAAACTGTGCTTACCTGTGCTAAGACACTCCTACTTCTTTTAGACTTTCAGAACATTTTTGGGGTTTTTTTTTTTGGGGGCGGGGGGAGAAGGGGGAGAAGGGAAGCAGAAATAAAAAGATGAATCTCAGCATCACATTAGGTTGGTTGTTTTAAAAAAAATTTTCAATTTTACTTTTTTCATGAACACTTACAAAGAGAAGACAAAAGTACTTTCATAAAACATACAGATTATGCTTTTGTCGAAATTTTACGGAAATTCAGGAAAGGGAAAAATAAAGGATAGGATATTAGGAAAAATTTCTTTACTGAAAGAGTGGTCAAGCATTGGAACAGGCTGCCCGGAGAAGTGGTGGAATCACCATCCCTGGCGGTGTTCAAAAAACGTGTAGATGTGGCACTTCAGGACATGGTTTAGGAGGCATGGTGGTGTTGGGTTGACAGTTGGACTTGATGATCTTAGAGGTCTTTTCCAACCTTAATGATTCTATGTTCCTGCCCATGGCAGGGGGGTTGGACTAGGTGATCTTCAAAGGTCCCTTCCAACCCATGCCATTCTATGATTTCTCATGGGCTTTTTTTTTCCCCCCTCTACCTAGAGGAAAAAAGTAGCGGCATAAGAAGATAAATGGAGTACAAATACAGCCTTGATAAACCTTGTCCGAAAAAATTACATTCCTATTTTTCTAACTGTTCTGCAGAAGTCATAATTTTATCTCCTTCCTTTTTCCTTGTAAGTCATACTTTCTTGCACTACACCAGGGAAGCTGAAGTGTTAAAAAACCCCTGTAATATATACATATATACACACAAAACATAAAACTTTGAAGGAAAGCATTTAATGCCTTTTTAATCATTTTCTTTAGCCCAGAGGATAAATGTTGGCCAATAAAGTTACAGAAGAGGTGGAAAACCTAGAAAAGCATTTGCTAAGCAGTAGCTCTGACTACTGGCTGATTTAATTCTAATCAAAACTGTGGCAATACAGAGGGTAAACCAATGCACACGTGTTGCTATACATGTTTCTCAAACCGGGCACTCTATGCCCTGCTCCAAATCAGAATCCCAACAACAAAATCCCTGGGATCTGAATGAGATTCCCCAGTGACAATGAGAAAGGCGATNAAACCAAAAAACAACCAAAGCCACCACAATAAAAAAAATTTTGCCCATTAACATTAAACCACTCTCCAAAATCTTGGAAGTAGATCAGCTGTAATTTATTGTTGCGGATTTATATACAAGCCAAAATAGAAATGTGTGTCAAAACAGGCCTAAGAAAGCACAAAGGAAAGCAAAAGTAGAGATTCACAGGAATCCAGAACTAGTTCATTCGTTTATTACAAAAATTTTGATGCTACCACCTTTGTAAGTTTTTTCAAGAAAGAATGGTGTTTAGAGTGAGTGAGTCCCAGGCTATAACTAGTCATTAAAAGCATGGAAAGAAGCCATAGCAGCACACTGTCACTCTATTCCCAGCTCTGCCACCAGCTTTCCTTTGCCATTTCATCAGTGTCCTTCACCTTCTGTCTCCGTACCTCAGAGAGGCTGCAGTAACACTATCATGAATTACTTGTGAGTTCTTACAACACTTTAAATTCCTTTAAATACAGCAGTCCTCTGATCTCCGCATTTCATGTAATGTGTATCCATGCATATCACTTACAGCAAGGGGAAAGGAAGAAGAGAAAACAGCAGGGAGAGAGAGGTAACTACACTCAGTCGTTAACCATCTGCCCTCTAAGCAACTGAAGAAAGTTTTAAGGCTTTCCAAGTAAGTCAAGGAAGAAAAATTATGAGGTAAGGATAAAGTAGGAGACAGACAGGAAGGCTTAATGCTATGCAAGTCACCTGTTCCAACTTGGAGCGATACACTATGAACAGCATAATTTAAGAGTTATCATATTTTCAGCATAAATATGCACATAATTAGCAGTAAATCCAAACTAGAGTCCTAACTGCTTAGGATACGTACAGTCTTTGAAGAAACATAAGGTTCAAATCCTTCTCTCCATCCTTAGATGCAGATAATATTCCCATCCACACAAGTCGTTCCTAACATGCAAGTATACTCCAGTCCTACTTGCATGGGGATCTCAAAAAGCAAAATGGGTTAAGTTTCCTGCTTTTGCAATCTCCTTCTCCTTCCTCCATACCCACCTCCTTTCATACTGAAAAATTACACTAGCAGTTATCTTCCCAATAAAGGATAAAGGCTATCAATATTTCCAACACAAACTCAAAATACAGAGGTGCTCTAATTTATATGGAGACCACCAGTACCATTAGAACAATCTCTCATGAAAGTCTCCTACTCCTTACAATTTCTCTTCACATCAGCCAAGACATACTGGTGCCAAGGCAGCATATGAACCAAGTTAACAACATTGAGCAGAAGTGTCACTTTTTCTTTTCAGGCCGAGTGCCAAAAGTGAGAAGTGATGTTTTAGTGACACCTATGCACTGTTTCCTTTTTTCTTCTCCACCCCTACTTCCCATCAGACTGTCCAAGGTTGGGTGGGACGTGTATACATACATATCTATGTACATGCACACACGTACAGATATATACACATACACACATATATCTAACATGACTGCCGGTATGATTGCCTTCACCAACTCTTCAGCCCTTATTGGTCTGTAACCATCTGCCTCCTAAGTGCACACACACACTCATGCAGCCATGCAAATAATTCATCTGATCCATAAACAGATACTGCCAAGGGTCTACTTTCTCACAAGACCCTCTAGAGCAGGCTGAAGGTGGGCTATAGATTAGATGTATTATTATTAGCCTATGTGCTGGGAAAGGACCGAAGCAAGTTCCCTTGCAGCCAGAGTACATGGCACTAGTGCCATGTACTATTATGCCACTGTACCTAAATTTGTCAATGCACCCTTTTGGGCCTGACCTGAAAAACCCTTTCTGGACAGCCTTCTGGCTGCGTGCAGGCAAGGAACAGAGATGAGAAATGGCAAAGCCTGAGCAGGAGACAGGCTGCAAAAAAGTAGAGGCATCCAGCGCGTTTAAAGACCATTACCACTTTTTGCTCTACCTGTGACCTCTTGTGGGGAGGGTGGAAAACAACAGCCCTCTCTTTCCCTCTCCATACCGCTTTGAGCAACACCCCACACAACTCGTGTTAAGCATGAGTCTCCAGTCCACACGTTTAAAGGACCTTCAGTACCTTGCAAATTGCAGATCGGCTGAAAAAACTATTGCAAGCTGAGAAACTAGGGACAGGATAAGAAGGAAGATCATCTCATTGATAAATGAGTAGGGATAAAAATCACTGATGAAACTGAATTATAGTAATTTTGTACTCTGGATTGTATTACAAAATAAGTGACTTTTTTTTTTTTTTTTTAAACATTCAAGACCCCTAAAGAAATTGCTTTGGAAGGATAAATAATGAGAAATCACGCTGTAGTTTCTACAAGGTAGGAAGCAGAAGTGCTACGTAAGGCAAAGTATTGTGGAAAGTAAAACTTGCAGCAGCAGCAGAGCACTAATGTGATACTCCGCTTTACCAGTATTCCTACCTGATGTGGAGCAGGCTGCTTAAAGCAAACTTTTCATGGGTATTCATCACCTGCATGTTCACCATCTAATGGTTGTCTGAATTAAGATCCTGTAGGAGTGGTCTGTGGTGCAACTAAAGCCACTGGAAAAGCTGTGCTTTGAATGGGAAAAAAAAAATTAAAATCACTACATTATGGTAAGCATTCCCAGAACTGGCACTTCACATTACAGCATTACCTTTGACAGTTTTTTCTGCCTCAGTTTGCCATCTGAAAATGGAAACTGCTTGTTAGCCATGCAGGACTATCGTGATAATTCTGTACTCTATGTGCACTTGTGAAACAGTTCAGAAATACTACCATTTTCACAGCAGGATGTGAAAAACATGCAATAAATCAAGATTAGGGCCACACATATTAAATGAGCACTAATGAGGCTATTTATTTACCGTTAGGGTCTTATGGAAAAAAGCTTGCAGTCAGAAAAATAGTAAAAGTTAAGGATCAAATTATTAACAATATGCACTTCACTTCCAGTTTGTCCTAGCCTTTGAATTGGCAGATTTATTTTTAAACAATTGAACTTACATTATCAAAAGAAAAATAAACAACCCATGAGAGGCAAATTGAATACATAGTAGGAAGGATTAAAAAATTCACATTAGCACAAGAGCCTACCTCTTCCTAACAGAGTAAACATCAGCAGCAGTAGGTTTTATATGGAAGACCAAAATGTGGAAGCTGTTGAAATTTAAGAAACACTTTGCCCAGGAGTTTCACAGTAGTTTGGCTACAATACAGAAATAGTGAGATTCTGATCATTGGCTCGAGCAATCAGTGTGATTTAACCAAGAGACTTCTGTGCTTTCCCTAACCTTAACCTTTTTGTTCTTTTCCATCTGTCTGTTCTCGCTTTCCTACTCTCCTTTTTCATCAGCTATTCCATCCCATTCTCCACTTCAGATTTTCCCCCCCATTAGACTTCCACCTTTGATACTCATTTGTCCAACTTGTCCCAGTTCCTTCCCTCCAATTTCACATCCAACAAAGCCAAGTAGTAGGAAGCTTGGAGGTAAAACAAAATGTTCTGTCCCTCATTTTATCCCCTCTCAGTCCCAGTTTAAAACCAGTTTCCCCACCAATCTCTTCTTTTACATCTTGAAGCCATCAGAACACTGCACTGCATTTAGAAGATCTACATCCCTGCTCTGTTCTGTGCACAGACTTACTCAGCTCTAAGCTCCACCCTAGCAAACAATGTCCCTGCTAAAATTTAATTAAATTTAAAATTTAAAATTTAAAATTTAACCAAAAGCCTCCAGCAACTCTTTGGATATGGAAACAGAAAGCACACTTCTTGATCAAATTCAGGCAGGAATCCGTCTTTGATTTTAAAGTGATTGAAAATATTTAATCCTGAAGCAAAGCTTCTCTCTCTTACCAAAAGAAAGACCATGTCCCAGCACATAAAAGCTTTGAGCATCTAAAAATAATTAGACTTTCTCATTTAAAAATGGGAGACATGACATTTCCTCATGTCTATGAGCCACAGCACACATAATTATCACAAGACATCAGAAGACACATAGGAACTTGTTTACATGTCCTACTGACACTCCTTGACCTTAGAAACAGCTTGTGCCATTTTGGTTGGCATTTTCTGTAACAGTAGTGCTCGGGGCAGAAAACAAAGCTCAGGAGAGTCAAGAACTTAAAAACGGGGCTTTAACTGAGACCTCATAATCTGAATAGGTGGCAGTACCAGCAATCCCTATTGGAAAGGACATGTTCTAGGTGACGGAGTCCTGAACTGCAATGTTCTTCAAATCACTTGAGCACTTACTAAAGCTCAGTGACGTGCTTGCTTTGAGAGCCAAGGGAGAACCTGACTAGTGTCAAAACACATTCCTTCTAGTCCCAACCTTCAAAATATTTTAATGCTCACCAGCTAAGCAACAACATGTAATTTGCTTTCAGGACCTTTTAAAGGGAAAAATTGCATTTCAATGACAGTCTTCCATAATTGAAAAGACAACACTGGTGAAATATAGTTTACATGATTAATTTATTTTTCTCAGTTTGTACACAGTTCTCCAAACAAACTGGGTCATACAAAGGCAGTTTAAGAAGTGTTAATAACCACCTTATCAACTGTTACATGGGATATGTCTTAGCTGGTTTTGCTTCCTCCAGCTCAGCGTCCAACCAGCGGTATCTGCGGTGACGGCGCAGAACTTCAATTGCTTTTTGTTCTAGAGGTGTTGGTTGAATACCCAGGTCTTCCAAACCAGGAAGGTCAGGAAATGTCATGTCTGTTGTGTGAAACTTTAAAAAGAAGGGGGGGAGGGAGAGGAAAGAGGGAATTCACTTAATAGAATGAACAGCATTACACCCAATGCGATCATTCACGTACTAAAAAAAAGTATTGGGTACTTATACCTGAGGTCACCTTTTTTCTTTTATGGAAACAAACTAGCATAAATCCATAGTACTAGAAACATTTTAATATGTCTCAAAACCATTTTCTACAAACGGCAGCTCTTGGGAGATTCTACTACAATTTCAAGGCTGCTGACATAAGACTGTTTCCTCCAAGACAGAACCCTGCAATACAATACACTGCTGCATCTTGTAGTAGATCTGAAGACCTATTCAAACACTAATGTGGACTCAGCCAATTGTGTGTCAGTCCCAGTTCCTTGACTGATTTTTGGTTCAGTGTTTTCCCTTGGGAGGAGGAAAGGATTCAGTGTGGCCCTACAGAACTATGGCGTAATTACACAAGGTATTGAGTACCCAGTGTACTTCAACAGGAGATACAGATGTTCTGCATCTGCCAAAAAGTCCTTCAGATTTAGATTCAGGAACAAATAGCAGTGAGACATGCAGAAAGTGTCTTCATTTTCTTTCCGTCAGGTACGCATTATCAGGAAGATTACCGCATTGCAACCACAAAATTAGCCCAAACTTGTAAGGGCATATTTGAACTGCAATTATATACATTCTGCTTTGTCAAGAAAATGTATGTTGAATTATCACCTTTAGTAGGTTGTTTTTCTCTGTTCATGGTTTTGAACAGGGTCCTGTACAGGACAAATATTTAATTCTATTACTGTATTTCCAACACATATGACCTATGTCTTAGAAAATGGGGATATGCTCTCATTCAATAATATGCTATTATTCCTTGAAGGGTCTTCAAGTCAACCACATCTAATTTTGTGTAGATCACTTAAGGATGAAAAG
>WAAD01040367.1:1375-179527 GCA_013389945.1 Fregata magnificens | reverse complement strand
AACTTACATACACCGGTTGCTTCACTGTTTTTTTGCCCAGAGAAATAAGAGGTACACCACCAAACCAACGCATGTCTGATAGAAAGACACATACATAACTTGAGAATAAAATCTATGAATCCTTTCAGTAAGAAATAACCAATACATTTTGCACTACACTGAGTGTGGATCTCTTCTGAAAACTGACTTAACTTTAGAAGCACATTTAGTTTTCTTATTAATAATGATTAGAAGGCTGTATTTACCGTTTACTTAGAGTGGTTCAGAGATATCTCAACTTTGCAAGACAGAAACAGATTCCATTCTATCCTGTCTAACAATTTTGTTGGTGATACATCAGAGTCATTACTGTTGCTTCTGAGCCCAGAACAACTCAGGTCAATTTTTACATTCGAGCATTACCAACTTGAAAAACTACTTTCAGGGTAAACTACTTTGAGGGTTAAGATGACCAGACCTTAGCTCAGAACAATCTAAATAAAAAAACCCAATAGTACACATCCCACCCCTCCGGGGAGGGGCGGGGGGAAATCAAACAGCAAAGTCTAACTAGACTCAGAAAGAATTCAGTCATGAGATGAAAATTTGTTATGTTTCCCATTACACACCTTCAGCTAACAAAATACAGTACGTTTCGGAAAAAACCATACCCCTCTGCTTTTCAAAAGCAAATCATATTTTCCCTCTTGTTCTCTATAGACAGGTATACAAATCATACATGGTTTTATTATTTCAAGAGTACATACTTGCATAATGATTGAGAAATCGGTCCTCTCTCCCAAACATCTCAGAAGGCTTCAAAATTATAGCATCTGGAAATTCTTCCCTCACTGCTTTCTCTCCAACAGCCTATCATTCAATTAAAATGAACACATTCATTAGATCCATTCTGAACAGACCAGAAGAGGATGCCTTTTCAGAACTTAACGCATCCTGACTACAGCACTGAAAGAAATGACACCATCAGTAGCACAAAAATTATTTATATCTGAGCCATTTGATCTTTGAGATGCTATGCTAAGATAAAGGTCTCACAGAACATCCCAAAAGTCCCATAAACATGTACATCGTTTCTTCCATTTGAGATACAATACAGTCTCACTAGTGAAGTGACACAAATTTAAAGTCACAAAGTTCAAAAGGAAGAAGCCTAACCTAAGTACTTCTCTTGCTTATGTCAGACCAGAACTTGGAAGAAAACAGAAGGTTTACATAACCCCTACTACATTATCAGAACACTCCAAGAACTGCTTAAGTACAGTTAGAAATTTCAGTGGCAACTATCTACTTTTCACATGGGACTGGCCAATACAGTAAGGCCTAACTATCCTACAGAGTTGTTACACAATGAGAGCTACCAAGTTTTAATCCTAGTTTTAAAAAATGTTTATACTAAAGGCAGAGTACAGTGAGCGCAAACAAAAATAGCTGAAACTGGGACAACAGCTATATTAAAAAGAGAAAGTCAGTAATAGAAAATTATATCTCCTAATAAGGAAAAAAATAATAGGATACCAAAATCAGATTTTTTTTTTTTTTTTTTTGTACAAGAGCAGGTAACAATCCCACTCCAAGGGCCTGTAATCATGATACTTCTGTCTTTTCAGCATTCATTTTAGCATCAATTACTTTGCTGGGTCACTCCAGCCTTAGATGTTAGGCCTGATATCAGATCCCAAACCATCAAACTAATCCCTCTTTCTTAATGACAGTAATTTTTAATGCAAAGATATTCAACGATAGAAGAAAGGAAGAGTTGTCAGGAATACAAGACCTATTTCCCTTCAAAGCAGATGAAGCACTACGGAGGACTTCTAGCTCCAATAAGCACAGTAACTCAAAAATTCCTCAGCTGCAGAAAACATTCCATAGTAAATTCATACACTGATTTCCTTCAAACAGACCCAGCTGGGGAAAAAAAAAAACCAACAACAACAAAAAGTAGGCTCTTGGAAAATATATTCAAAAGGATTCCAGACTTACTTTACTCCTGAGGTATTTGGAAGGACTCTTCATGCTAGCATTCAGGTGAGAGATATGAATGAGTGTTTCCACACCAGCTTCCCTAGTTATGTGTGCAATACTTTTAGGAATATTTACAAATTCATCTTCAAAACTGAAGTTTCTAAAACAAGGCAAAAACCAAATTTTACTTCAAGAGCAATCAACAGTGGCTGCCTACCAACCAAATAGCAATCATTACGTATTACTTGAATATATTTCAAAAACCTATCTTGATGCTCTTTGCTAGAAACAAATTTTCCTTTCATGAGGGACTCTTCAAATAATAAAAACTAGAAGCAAGTGAAATGCAACAGTAAGCTTCAATTACAGCTTTAGTACTGTCTGCTTTTTCACCTGTTAAAATTAAATCAGTATGAAAAATCCTCCTGCCCACCTGTCTGTGACAAATAGAAAAACTCTTCCCAAGTGAAAACAGAAAGTGCTGCATCTTGAAACCTGAGCAAAGCTGTCTTTTTACAACACCTGTTCAAAATTTGACTTGATTTGATGCACTTAATCACACTACAAAGGAGCTCAAAAACTCTGAGCAGCCTAAGTTAGGGCAGATGCTAGGCATTGGGGAAGTGGACAGAAACAGACCAAAGAACACACAGGTGCTTACGCAAATGGAAAATTTTACATTGACAGAACAGTTAGAACCATTCCATAGCAGCTGTAAGGGACTGCAAGGAGAAGCATGCAGAAAGAAGAACAACTCCACTCACTTTATGGCATTCAGGGGGCCTAAATTAGGGGGTTCAACTGTAATCTAGTTTAGCATCTTGATCAAGAACAATACAGAAGCTCTGTCTCCAAGCAGAACTGACACTATAGGGTGGCAACCATCCCAAAATTCTTTCCAAGTATCCCAAGACTGCAAGAAAGAGAATTGGCTTCTCATGTCTTTATATTGTCCTTGTAAGCACCCCGCTCCATCTTTTCCATTTGCTTTGGATAACAAACATCTTGTCCAAATGCCTCTCTCTCTGCCCTTATCTACTCCCACAGCTCTTCAGATCCCACTGGAGTCTAAAGAAAGCCTTAAAAATAAAAAGTTATTTTTGACCCTTCAATAACTAATCTGATCCTGGGAACCATCACTCCTGTTCTACCCACAAAAATAGATTTTAGAAACACACAAGAATGAACAACATCCCTCCTGTAACTATGGAGTTTTCAAACAACATCATATACACAGATGAGACCGTACACTAATACTAGGCAAGGAGGAAAGTATTTAATGGCAGGCTTTACTTTTTTTGACTGATCTCTATCTCTAATCTTACTTTTTTTTCTTCCTGCTTAAGTTTTTCATAGACTTTGGGATGATTACAATGGTTGGTCTGACCTTGTGTTTAACAGACCATAGAATTTTATCTCAGGGTTCCAGCACCACCATTAATACCAATACGTATAAAATGCATGATAAGAACATTTGTGCAATAAAGCGGTAAGTTTTGGAACATCCAAAAGTCTTTAACATGCACCAAGACTTCTCTGCTTTTGAATCTGTTGAAACTGACCAGAGTGACAAGGTCTGGGGGTTTTTAAGTAGAATGAAACTTTTTGTTGTTGTCATCACACTTCCTTTCAATAACAAAGAAACCCTCCCTTATATAAATCATACTTTTTACACAAGTCCAGAAATTTTAAAGGGGGAAGTACATATGAAATACAGATCTGAAAGATAAATAGAGATTACACTGTCCTTGGGCCAACTGTAGACTTTTTTTTCTTTCCCTCACTCCCACACTACAAAGAAATTTCTTCTGTTTTGACAGCAATAAGCATTTGAACTCTTACGTTCATAATTTAGTAACAGCACAAAACAATCCTGACAGGTAGGTTTGTACATTTTTACCTATACCCCAAAGTCGGAAGAAGGTACAAAAAGATCCAAAAACCTTGTCAGATGCACAAGACCGAAGTTAATTTAGGTTTGGTGAGCTTTTCCCCAAATAAACTATGTTATAGACTCCAACAGTGGGACAAGGAGCTAAGTAACTATCAGAAAAAGAAAGTACCTCTATGAATTTGAATGTGAAATCAAAGTGCCTCCCAGAAGTTATGTATGATATTTAACTAGACAATAAACAGCTGAAATAGTAAGTCTGTTGGCAAGCACCTATCTTAGGAAAAATAGTTGTACAATTTGAGAATACTAATTCTATTCTATTAATACAATTTGACTACTAATTCTACAATTTGAACACCAATTGGTTGTTCACAAAAAAAGAGCAACAAAGGCATTAGGCTTGTAAATGTAGATGAAACTGATATTTATATTTGTTTCTGCCTACTACAGTAGCAATATTATGTACCGTATAAAGGCAAATCACACAACTAATGAGTTTTTGTCTGGCAGTTCTGCACAAGGCTTTAAATAAAGTGGACATAACTGCACACACGCAGAAAAAAAATAGGAGGCTATCACACGTATTTTTAACCTAAAATAAATATGGGATTTTTTAAAACGGATTTCAAAAAGGAACTATTTTTTAAAGTTATTACCAAAAAATGCTTATGTAACTAATAGTGTCCGTGCCAAAATTCTACCAAGGAATGATGATATTAACCATCATCTTAGGGACTCTCCATTAGCTATTCCTGTTTATTAACATTTACCAGAGAACAGGAAAAGCTTGATCATAGCTTATTCTGGTAGGCTACAATTCATCACTATGCTGAAGTGACAGGATGAAAGCCCACTTCTGTAATAATGTAAATACAAGCTCACAGAAACTGGTGAACCTCTGTCAGCTATAGGAAGGCACCCATGAAACATCTGTAAGGTGTATGAAAGCAGCACATTGAACTCTCTGGCAGAACAAAAGCTGTACACTAGAAAAATTATAGAAAGAATGCACTTTTCAAGAGCAGATCATAACCAGGACTCTAGTTAACCATTTAAAGAAATGGTAGAACTTTTACATGCAAAACTTCAGTTTTGCCTTTTCATAGAAGCCAAGAATAATGTCAGCATCACTGCATACTGTACACATGCTGTAAAACATGGCTACAATGTCCAATACCTGGTGCAAATCCAATCTATATAGCAAAAAAGAAAAAAAAAGGAAAATTACTTTGTTTCCCATTCCTTTCCAACAAGATTAATGACCACATTGCTGTGTTCCACGGCTCTTCGGATAGAGTCTTTGTCCTTACAGTCCCACTCCTGTAACCAGAGCATCAAATAAGAAAAAGATGAGATAATGTGTAAATAGGCATAATCAAAGAAAGCTCTTTCACACCATTTCCATTTAGAGGCTAAACAATAGCTGGAGTTCTGACTTTGAGAATGATTAACAGACTTCCTTGTATAGCAATGGTATTGTATTTGATCTAAAGCCAAAGCAAAAGACTTACTAAGAAGAGAAGTTGCCCCAGGTCACCCATCGGCCGCAGATACATGAGGTCATACTGATCACAGCGATAGGGTATGATTACTTGAGATCCAATGCGACCTAAGCGTTCAAAAAAAAAAAAAAAGTTTCATTTACCTCGAACTACTACATAACTTTAAGTAGATGGACTTCTGAATATACAAAACTTCCTTTTTTCCCTGGCATTAAAGCACAACAAATACACATAGATATCTTGCATAGTTATCTGCAAAGCTAAAAGTAGAATAGAAGTAAGTTTTTGAATCTACATTATTGGAATTCTTAAGCAGGGACATACTTGAGTATTCGGGCTTGTAAGACAAAATATAGAAGCTTGCAAGAAGCTTGTTAACAAACAACAACAACAAAAAAATGACAGTTTGTGCTATCCACATAGTACAATACTTAAAAAATGCAAATATCCTTAACGTGACACATTTTTAAGTTGCATGGAAAGGAGGAGGAATAAAAAAAGCAAGAGTTATTTTCTAAAACTTAAATTCAAAAGGGCAGTTTTAAAGAATTCCAATCAAATTCCTGCAAACATTTTAGTAAAATGTCCTAACAAGGCCAAAACCAGAAGAATCAAATATGTGCTGTACCTCTCCTCAGATCTGCATTTTACAGACTGAAAAACAGTACTTGGAGAATGACTTATTTTAATGCCTTTAACAATCTTCAAAAGCTCCTAAATTTCCTAGATTAAAACAGTTTTTACTAATTGTCACATCTTGGCACTTTAGCAGACCAAACACTATGAAAGTATCACACAAGACGCTTCTAAGATCAAAAATGCCAGAGATTTCTAGATTATCCTGCAACCTGAAGAAAAACTAGACTTTTGTTAAACACGTATTTTTTTTTTAAATTAGTACTCCTGGGGAACATTACCTAAACGGTTGACAACATATCGTCCTAGGAAACCTGTAGCGCCAAAGACAGTGGCCACGATGCCACTAACAGAGGATCGTCCACTTCTTCCATGAGGGATCACCGCATGATGAACTTGGCGGTGCTGCTGCAACACAGATGGTGCTGCAGCTAACACTGAAATGCCAGGACCTACAACACAAAACAGGAGAGAGTATGTGATATAAGCTAAAAGTTAGTAGTGTCAAACCACGGTTAATGTTATTTTTCTCATTACAGATCCATTTTCTCTAATCTCCCTCAGCAAAATTTCCCATGTCAAGACTCCTGACAGACTATTTCAGAGACATCTGGATAGGTCAGAGGACAGCAGGCTTGAGGGAGCTCTTGATAAAAGTCAAAGACCAAACTAAGACACAAAAGGAGCAGACTAAGGTTATTGGTTCCTAAACAGCAAGTAAAGCTTAACTGGCTAGCATTAGTACTTGAGGTATAAGGTGAAGCACAGAGGTTAAGCAAATAAAGAATACTTGCTACAGGCAGGTCCCACCCAAGTGCATCCACTTCCTGCTCCCAGATCTGGGAACTGTGGAACAAAGACCTCAGAATCACTCTAGATGCAGTTAACCAGACTTTTTATCTCAGTCTAAACATAGCAGACCCAAATGTTGGAAGAGGCAGCAATCCTCCTATATCATAGCTCTGGAGTGAAGGGAAATGAAGAGATGTGAAGAGCCAGATCCATGATGCATAGAATATTGCCTCAAAGCTGTTCCTTTTCTCAAGGAGCTATGAAAACTTGAAAGCCACAGAAATAGGACATCACTAGGGTACTGACATAAATTGACAAGGTTGTTCCAATTGAAAAGAAACATATGTGCTCTCCAATCAAGTCAGCCAAAAGCAAGAAATAAACTGCTTGAAAGAAATTTTTTTTAAATTAGAAGTGTTTAGTGTTACTGCATGTCCATGCTCATAAAAAGAAAGGAATAGATGAAATATAGAGTGCAGACATCTGGCTGTTGACAAGAGCAGACCATAAGAGCTATCACTGGAAAACTAGCTTGAGGATATAACAGAAATCCAGTAACTGACATTCCAACTTTTAGTAAGTCACGGCCATAAGCATTTTCTACATAAGAATAAGCAAGTTTAATCTTCCCCATATAAATCTAAGTAGCAAGAATCATAATGAAAGCAAGATTAGTATTTGATATCAGAATGATGAATGCATTAGGAAACAATGAAAAAAAAAATCCCACTTGGACACTGAAGGAGTACGTTTTATCCGGATATGGTTAGGTATTACCAGTTACACAGTGGCACTGACATTGTAGCCATGATGTTAAGAAGATCAAAAGGACAGGGTATGTTTGGACATAAAATTATATTTTGTTAGATCAGCTAATAGAATTCAAACCAGAAAATCCAGCAAGATTTCAGTGCTTGAAGGAGGTGTTTCTCTACCCAAAAGTTTATCTATCCCTCCTCTCTCCATACCCCACAAATTAGAATAACAAAAGATACCACATCTCCAATTTTGTCCTGAAAGGTAGTTTGACACCCACTTAACTAAATAAAGCAATCACACATATACACTTCTACTTATCAAATTAATACACTATGCCTAGAAACTATACTCCAATTGGCTGATAGAAACAGGACAAAATAAGATATAACCTATGCAAACTTCAGGTACATATATGACTTCCTAAAAAACAACTCTCCTACAAATAGGTCCAAGCTTAGGAACAGTTAAACTGGGCATGGTATCTGTCTTCAAGTGGCAGATATGCAGGGCCTCTCCATGACTGAAGCAGAGACCTTGAGACTAACTGTGAGAAAGAAGGAAAATACACTCTATGATAAGCATCCATTTTAAACAAACAAACAAAAAAGCAACACACAAAAACCCCCAAACAAAAACAAAACCAAAAAACCCCACACCATTTGTCAAAGATCTGCTGGAGTTTAACAGAAGTACAGGCTCCTGTGGCATCCAATTAATGTCTAAAAACCTGACATGCAGTTTTAAAAGTGACACAATATGTTCATATTAAACCTTATAATACCTCAAACTGAAATTTTAAGGAACATGCCAACTCATCACTGCCATATTCACCACTTATCTTCACTCTCTGCTTTTTCTATCATCCAGTTAATTTAACATTGCCTTCTAAAATCTTTGTGTATACTTCTGTGGAATTACAGTGAAGGTAAAGACAGACATTTCAACAGATTTCCAACACAGCACATCTTAAAACACATTACCACACTATCCTTACAATGTTATCTGACACAGACTACACAAACATACAGCCCACACCCTAGGTTTTTCTGTTAAAAACTCTTGGAGAGGGGGGTTGCTTTTTTTTCTTTATTCTTTTAAATGACAACAATAGAACAAACTTGCAAATGAAATCAGTAGTGTATATTGAATGATCTATACAGAATAAAGCCTGTAGCTGTGTAACGGGTACCTGGAGAGTGGAGATTAACCAAGCTCAGTACAAGTGCAAGCGTAAAGGATAACAATGAGGGAGACAGTTGGATGATCTTGTTACCTTCATTCTTGTAGTGTTCTAATAACTAGAGTTTTGTTATTTAATCTATTATTTAGGAAAAGTAGACTCACAGAAAAATGACTGGGTTCTTTACAACCAGCAGGATTCCTTCAAGTATGCAAAAAGCTACATGGTATGCTGAGATAGTGAAAGAGAAAGCTTGACGACCCATACTTCTCAGTACTTTGTTTACATACACTTCTCTTTCTAAAGATTTGTAAAAAAAAATTACACAATATTCACATTTACAGAATTAACACTATCTCTGTTACTTCTACATAGGAACACATTTCGGTCCCTGCAATATAAAACCTAAAACCAACAAGATTTCGGTCCACTGTGAGCACCTGATGAAAAAAGGATTATTAAACAGATCAACCCCTGTAAGAATGACAAGAAAGTTAATCTGAAAAAAAATTATACACATCTTTCAACTACTTTGTGGCTTTTCTTGCTGTTATTTCTGCAAAAATTATAGATGACAGGCTCTTCATGACGCTGTCACTGTCACACTAACAAATAACATCCAATTACTGTTTTGTATTCTCCCACCTTTGTGTATATACCTGCTTGCCTTACACTGTAAGGTCTTCAGTGCTGTACATCTTTCCTTGTTCCATAACTGTACAAGATCTGTCACAAATTATCACCACCTGTGGCTACGTGCCCAATTACTACTATATGATAAAAAAAGTTGAGATTGAAAGATATCCACAAGACTAAAAGAAAGCAGGCTAGAGATCCTCACACTGATTTACAACCAGTAAAGGACCTTCCACATGGTGTGGAGCCCTATCAAAATACAACAGTAATTCAGGACAATGTAACTTAATAGAGCCATACAGCTTTCACAGCCCATGTTAATATCTCCAGACTGAGCAGCACTGCTTAAAGCTCTGTGCTCCTGTGTAACACAGACTTGCACAGGGATTCTTTCCCAGAACGGCAGGATTCCATCTTCTTCACTAACCAGAATCTATTTGTCCCTGGAAGTTTACTTTTATAATCCATATTTGAAGCAGTTTATGAACATTGGTTTCAATTAAACCGCAAATATCCACAGTAAACCACAACCATCTTTTTCTTGAAAAGACACATTGCTCCAATTAAAAGTATGTTAAATTCCTTCCTCACCTTTATCAACCAACAAAACCTGTTTGCCATCTCCTATTTTACTCAAGAGGAGCATGTGCTGAATCAATTTAACTAACAATCACTTCTGTTTTGGCAGCAAAGACCCAAATACAAACTTTAAATATAATTTTGGTATCTGAGGATGCTTATAGACCATGGCCAAAATGGCAAGGTCACCTAAGAAATCGTAAAAGGAATCCAAACTTTTAGCCTACAGGGCAGCATTTCATTTGCTGAAATTTTGACAGTTCCAGCAAGACAACCTACTGTACAGCTACACCGGTAGCCTGA
The DNA here is from genome assembly GCA_013389945.1 of Fregata magnificens. Taxonomy (NCBI): domain Eukaryota; kingdom Metazoa; phylum Chordata; class Aves; order Suliformes; family Fregatidae; genus Fregata; species Fregata magnificens. The sequence continues at coordinate 169,281 of WAAD01040367.1, read as the reverse complement.
GCCAATCCCATGCAGCCCTTTGGGCTACAAACCCCGGTTCCCTGAAGAGAAGGAAGGCAGAAACCCGACCGTTTCTACCGCAAACAGTTATTTTAGCCAACTGCTTTTCAAGTGCTGCCCTGTGAGCTCCCTCACCCAGCCCTATGCCGAGGCCGCCGCGGTAAGAGAAGGGAGGCCCGCGGGCAGGCGGCTGGCATAGCATCGTAGAAGCTCGGGCAGAGAGCGCAAGGGCAGCCTGGCACCCCGCCGCTTCTCCCCGCGGCGCCCTCGGCGGCGGTGACACTCACCTGCCCTTGGCAACAAGAGGCCGCGGGGAGCCCGTGAGCAACGAGCCACGGCCGCCATCTTGCTTTACCCACCAACCCTCGCGCCGGACGGCATGCGGACAGGGTCAAACCTGTCCCCCGTGCGTGCGCAAGAGCACCCCACCGGGCGGGCAGAAGGAGGAGGAGTGCGCCTGCGCAGGCCCGTCTTCCGCAGCGCGCATGCGTGTAGCGGGAACGCTCTCTGTTCCGCTCTCCCGCGGGGCGGGGGGGCGGAGCTGGGGCACGTGCGGCCCCCGCCCGACGGTTGNGGTGGGCTGGAGCCAAGCCGGCCCGTGGGAGACGGGGAGGCCGGGCGGTGAGCTCCGGGGCAGGGTGTGGTGCACAGTCTGGGCCTGACTGATGAAGGATGCTTGAGGTCGTAGGCTCACGGATCTGGAGGGTGGGACGGAGGTTTAGAAGCACCCAAGAGAGGAATTTCAGAGGGAGGATGACCCCCAACGCTTGTAGGTGCATTTGAAGACCCCAAGCTTAAATATTAATCTCTTCAGGAGGACTGCTCTTCCACTGGTCCCTGCACCTGCTTCTGAGTGCCTGTCTAGTCGGAAATGAGCCAAGTCCAACAATGAAATGATGGTAACTTTGGCCACTACTGAGCTGGACTGATTGAAAAGGTTTTCAGTAACCTTGAATTACCTGGCCTCGTTAAATTAGCCTTAAATGGAGATTAAACAATTTTATGATTACAGACATGCAACCACTCTAAAATTCCTAAGTCCGTCATCCTAGGTCTTCAACATTTCACTGAGACTTTCCCCTAAGCAAGTGCTGCTGTGAATGTTGCAACATGATGACACAGAGGGCATACTAAATTTGCCGCTCGTGCTATTATAGCCTCATTTTTCCAATAGGTTCCCACTACTTATTGGCCTGCATTGAACACAAATGGCCATTCTTTTGTAACCTGGCATAGACCACTGTAGCTGGTGCTCATATTCACCAAAAAGTTTTTAAAACACCAGCACAGTAAAAGGCAGGTCAGGGAATATTTCTGGCAATTTGGACAGATTCCAAAATACTCGATTTTAACTCAGCTTCTGTTCTGATGCAAATCCAAATGGCAGTTCTGCCAGAGCTGTGGCATAGCAGGTGATTTGGGGTTTGGGGCAAAAATCTGGATGCTCTGGCCATCTCCAGTTCTCAGCTACAACACACTTTTTTTCTTTGACGTGTAAGCCAGGTGCATACCGAACTAAACGTCCTCATCTCTTTTTGCTGGTAGCCGGGAACCACAGCAGCAGGCTTCCTCCACCTCCCACCCCCAAACTACCTACCCACCACTGCTCCCCACCTTCATCGTCCCTGATGGTCTCACCACAGCTTTCCTGAGTGGCCCGGCCTGCCTCAACACCTTCAGGAAATCCAGTTTGTACTGTTGTGCTCAGATACGGTACAAAAAAGCCAATGCTCACGATCTACAAAGGTAATGGGTGCTCATGGAAAGTGGTGCAAATTTACCGAGCAGAACTGCGTACCTAGCCTCTTTTCAGAAATGGTGCACAGCTATGTGAAAGCGTCTATCCAGTTCCTGCATCTCACATGCACATCTTGTTCTTGATCCAAGTCAGAGCCTCTTGCTGTGGGGACTTGACCCTTAATTGTTCTGTACAGTCACATAAATGTCCATGGGAAGTGATTTTATAACAAGTTCTAAGCTTGGACTGGAAGAAGAAGGATGAATTAAGGCTAAGGCAAAGGACTATAAATCAGGAGATGTGTCTTCTGCTCCAGGCTTGCCACACCCTGATTTTAGGAGAGATGAACCAGAGCTCTGTGGTTTCCACTCTGCATTTTTAAGAGAATATTTTCCTATTTCAGCAGTGCTATTGTAGGGATAAGATGTGCTAGTTGACCAGAGATGCTTATGTCTTATGGTGATGTAATCATAAAAAAAAGCAGTAAGATAATGGACACATCCAACTTGTGTTGGATGCTCCAATTACAAGTTAACTAGGTTAAATGTGCAATCTACAGGGAGCTGAATTTGATTTTAAAAACAATTTGGAACATCATATTGCTGATTAAGGACTATCTCACTGTATTTGAATCCAGGGAAGTTGGAGCCAAACATCTAAAAGCAGCCTCAGGGCTACTGAGCACCTAAAATGTGTGAGGATTTATTAAGAGTCCCATGCTGAGTGTTTCTGGCATCTTTCAGCTCCCCCACATTGGGGAACAGCAGGCTAATTGCAAATGCTGACTTTAAGGGCTGGCACGTATGAATGGCATGCCTCAGTTTCCACACAACCCTGCACCCTTGGTCTCCTTGTGGCCTTACTGTTGTTATGGAAATACTGATGTCACTGCTTTCTGGCTGGAGCAAGATAAGCAGGAAACCGAAGAGCCTGTCTGGTGAGAACGACCGAACAGCTTACTTATAAAACCGTCCTTTGAAAGCTCCCTGGGCCCAACAAACACACCGCTGCTGCTGAGGTAGGAAAGTCCAATCGATTCTTTGGATTATACAGTGCATGTAAGGGATAAATAAGAACAGGAGTTAATGCCTGGAGACCCCATTTGCTTTCTGATTTCACCATTCTTTGAATTCATCTGGATGTTTCAGCGGTTTAAGAAATCTCTCTAGACTGTTCGCTTCTGAGACTTCCCCTCGTCATAGTCTCCCTTGTCCCTAATGTGGCTTTTTCAAGAGGTGTATAAAGAACAGTGGGCAGATATTCTCCTTCCTCTGAAAACTCCTTCCTTTTCTGCTGAGTTTCTCTGCCGCGGTGTTTGGGTGGCTTAGGGCAGCAGTCAGGAGGGGTGCAGAGTGGAAGGCAGGAAGTACCTCTGCTCTGTTGTCGGATCTACTTCACGGTATCTTGCATCTGTTTATTTGCTAACTCCCTGAGAAATGTTTGATTTGTAAGATGTTATGTAATTTCCCCAAGGTGTTAACTTCTCATGCTGCAATTGAAGCACCCCATGAATCAGAATGAAAGCCATTTCTGAGTGCAAGAAAGCAGACATATGCTGCAGAGATCTTTGCGTGATAGGTTGTTTCCTGTGATGCTACTTATGAATTTGATTTAGACGAAGCTAGACTATATACTGTAGATGGCAGAAGGGGATCACAGCATCGCCAGTGGATCAGGCACAGGGTTAGCACTCAGGAGACCAAGGGTGTGTTCCCAGTTTTGCCGCTGTTCTGCTCCATGATATATAGAAGTCATGTCACATTGTCACATGTCAGCTTCCCCATCCATAAAGTGGAATAATGATGCCTACTTTGTGAAACACTTAGAAATATACTAATGAAAAGCACTACATTAGAATAAAGTATTGTTATTATTGTTATTGGTTAACTTTATTTCCTGTAGGTAGCATATTTTTAGATTAATATCCCAATCCTTCAGCTTCCTCTGTTTGTATAGAATTATAACTTTCATAATACTTGTTTTGGTTTTTTTAAATTGTTTCTTAGTAGTGCGATACTGTTGTTGTTTTCTTTATCCTTGTAAGAGTGGAATCCTAAGTTATCCCAGCCTCCCCACAAATTGCCTTTTTCATAGTATGCAACAATAAATAACTGAGAAAACCAGACGTGACCGTCTCACATTAAGACCTACATAAACAAAGTATTTTAGTGCTGGCAATGAAAGTTTGTTCTTAGATAAACCAAAAGCTACAGCAGGTTAAATTCAGCCTCAGTTGAGGTTCATGTTACACCTACATGTGGGGCCTCTGGGACAGAAGTGTCATAGGAAGAGGAAGGTGAGGGCATGCAGCAACCTGGAACTCAGAGCAAGGTGCAGAGGGAATGGGGGTGCCCACAGCATCGTTATGCCACTGACGTGAGTTTGTGGCTACTTTGGTCCAGTGGTAACCCCAGGGAAAACAGTGACCACCTACATCCATTGTCCTTCCAGTAGATCTTGGATGTAAGCTAAGGGGTAGTTGATGCTTGCACTCTCCTGGATCCCACTCAGCACATCTGACCCAGTGTCAGAGTCCAATACTCCCTAATTAGGTGCTTTTAGATATTCCACGCTTGTGGGTGTTTAATGTTCAATACCAGATTTACTTACCTGAAATTATTTGATGTTACATGGGATTTTGATTTAGCAGAATGGCACAGCAATGTATTTAAATCACTATGCAAATACAAATTACACTTAGCGGACTATAGCAATTGCAGTAGACAGCTGACTCACAATATAAATGTGTTTCTCATCATGGGTCTCTATAATATGCTCACCATCATGACGGTGGGCATACTCTGCTACTGGGAAGTAATACATGGTTTGAAGCGAGCTCAGGCGCAGGACAAGGAAGACTGTCATGAGCAGTCTCAGAAGTGAATAGTCTAGAACTATTTCAAAGAGGTTTCTCATGTATACACTCCTCATCCTGGTCTGGCTAATGCAAGAAGACATTTGCGCTTGTTTGTTCACATCAGGGATGAGCAGTTCTACAGCTGGTTGATTCACGAAGCTGGTGTAGCTGTTTATCTAGAACAAAGGCCACCCTCCGGTCCCCTTGGTGTCAAGGGAAATTCAGGTTTCTGTGCAACAGCTGTGATCAATCACTCCATGCATTCTTCACTGAGGTTCATGAGCATGCTGCCCTTGCCTGTCTCTTCAGAGGCTTTTTCCATTGTTGGGGTTCAGTGATCGGTCACACCCAGGATCTGTGTAAAACATTGCTTCAAACAATTATCAGAATGCTTCTATTTATGTTGCCTGTAATCCATAAATCTTAATTTCCAGCAACTCTTCCTCAGCAAGCACTAATTGCCTTATCTGGTAAGAGATTCACTTTCTGGGTAGGTTGGGGTGAATTAATCTTCCTTTACAGTTAGGTTCAATGACAGCAAGACACCCCTGAGGCTTCCCATTCCCATTTATCCTCTTGCTGAATTGCACTGACAGAACTGTTTTTCTTGGTCCCCTTTGCTCTCCAGCAGGGAGAGCCACCATAAATGGGTGGAATTCATGCCACTGTAAATGGGTGGCATGAATTGAGCTGGGTTTTTTCTGATTTAGAGGGATACAGTCAACTTGAAAATTAGTCATTTCCAAAGTAAAATGAATAAAAAGAATTACAGGTACCGTATCTGTTCTTGATACTTCCTTATCAGGATTTTGTAATCCAAGTTGTAAGCATTTTGTCCCACCTCTAGCAATATGGAACACTCAAATAAAGTAGGAAATTGGATGAGAAGATGATATGATTGAAAAAGCAATCAAAATGCATGTCAAATGCACAAAATACTTAATAGAGAATTCAAATTCCCCTCATGGCTACCGTTACTAATATTAGATGGTTTTTGTAACATTAAATAAATGAAAACCATCCATGGGAAAGAGAACAACTATGCAGTTGACAACCTTCCTCTATTTCACTGTATCAATAACCAAGCCTTTGCAGCAAAATTAATCCTAATTCTGCAGCAGTAGTGCTGCAGACTAGAATTTGTGGCATTTTGTGATATTTTTAAAAAATGAGATTTCATAAGTTCAGTAGGATAAGACAGCATGTTATGTGAATGCTGTAGCATTCTCTTTCAAACGTGAACATTTGCCAAAGTACCCTTCGTGGACAGGGTCACTGAAATCAACAGAAAATCTTCAAAATGGTAAAATTAACCATCTACATAAGACTTTGAAGGATCTGGAGCATTTGAAACCTTGGAGCCCAACTCTTTCTCAACACTATTGAATAACACTAGTGATACAATGTCTGCTCAGTTAATTATATTTTGGTTTATACTTTGCCGCAATTGCAATTGTTACAGGGTAGTTTATGTAGAAAATGGAAAAAAAAAAACCCCAGAAAATTCCTTTGGAGAAAGAAGAACAGGTTATTGGGGCAAAAGTATTTTATATAGCATGAAAGGCAGTTGGCATTTGAATTATGCATGCTACCAAAAAAAGAGACTATTATAATGTTTAACAAACCTCTCTCTGCAAAAATTGATTTTCAAACAACACGTATCAGAGCTACTGCTTATGCACCTGGGAATGTAGATAGATACCTCAGTGTGCACAAGGCTAGACTTCTGGAGTACATTGCTTCAGCAAATTCATGCTCATGGACTAAATGAAAGCCCAATTAAAGCCAGCAGATTATCCACATCTAAGCCATCACTTTTTACCAAACGAGAACAACAGAGAATTTGATAGGTTCTTGTTTTGCTGCCTTTCTCTTTTTCACACTCATCAGTTATTATTTCAGCATTTAATGAGATTTTCCAAATGCTAATAATACTGCTGCGTTTGATTTATGTTGTTCTCAAAAGCATTGTAAGACCCCTAGTAAAGATAAAAATTAGCAAAAGTAGAGTGCTGGTATTTCCATTCACAAAGATATCCTAAAAACAATTTTTGTCCATTTTAGACTCTCTACATGACTACCTACAGGAGTTTTTCTTGGAAATGCTGAGGAAAATCACAGTCTTTCAGCCTGTTGCAGGAGCAAAAAGGTAAGTTATTTCAAAAACTTAATTTCAATACAGCTTATCTCCAGAAGAGGCAAGAGGCATTATCTGGAGTTAAGGCATTAAATTACAACTTTCTACTCCTTTAGAAATCTGTGTGTAATATACTCGCTTGCATGAATTTAAAAAATTGCAAGCTCAGCCTACAAAAGCTTCTTTTATTTTTGATACCTATATTTTCATTCAGACAGAGATTTTTGGAAGACCTTCGTTTTCTCTGAAAAATCCCAGTTTCAGTGTGTGACTGTCTGTCCATAAACACAAATAAAGTATTAAGCTACCACATTAAATTCTGCCTTTTCTCTGGTGAAAATTTGAAAACTTCATATTTCCATAATTCACTACATACTGTAAACACTTATTTTCTTTTCATATCTATGCCTTTCTTGGTTTTTTGTTTTTTTAGTCATTGATTTCTGATAATATTGACTGGCTGCAGACCCAGAGAGCTCTGTAAAGTGGATCATTATATTCTTGGAGGCAAGACGGAGCAGAATTGGGCAGTAAAAAATGTGTTTCTTTTAATTATTTTGTATATGCATCTGCATGTAGAAAAAGCACCCAGGAAAGCAAGAAAGAGGATTGTGTCTGGTTAAGTATTTTTAAGAAAGTTACACCTTTTCCTTGTTAAATTTGCTAATAAAAGGAACACTCTCTGCTACCAAATACCAAATGTTTGTACATGTGCAACACAACTTTGGGTTCTTCTCACTGCTTAATTCTAGGACTGCCATCCCTTGAATGTAGGAATGTCGCGGTTGCTTACATATGGTAGTTACTGCTGCTTTGCAGTAAGGAATTTGTTGTCTAAATAAGGGAAAGCAAAATTCTTCAGTTTCTTGTACTGTAAATTGGGTAAGCACATGCAGAGAACCGAGACTTAGAATTCCTCATCTGATATATACATGTTTTCTTATCAGCCAAAGTAAACCACTGCATACTTTTTTAGACCATGTTCCTCAGTGCTTAATAACGTTATCCTTGGCAGAAGCCAGGAGTATTTGAATTAAGATTTAGTGTGTTAATCCAAACCAAGTAATTTTGAGTTGAAGCTAGACCTGGGTAAGTCTAGACTAGCTCTTTCAGACCACTCAGCAAAGGTGCTCTGGTTTCTTAGAGGAACTCTAAAGGTTCATTTCCTGTATATGAGGACTTGGACATCAAAGGGGAGTATTTCTAGAAGCGTGTATGGTTCAGTCTGCATTCTCTGTGTAGCGGTCACATCTTCAAAATTTTGACTGAACATTCTTTGACACAGTACTAGTTTTCTATCTCTTCAAATTCATGGAGCCGCATACCCTGAGTTTAACAGAATGTTTGGGTTTTGTTTAACTTCCAAATACTGATACAAAGATTAATAGGAAAAAAATGGCAAAACTCTGTGTTGTGGATTGTTTGCGATGGCTTTAGAGAGAAAGTAAATACTGGAAAATCCCACTTCTAAGTAGAAATTAAAGACAAAAGAACAGGTGAGAGGAAAAAGAGGTAGAAAGAAGAGGCCATGGACAAATAATGTTTTTTTCCACTGAATCTTTATGATAATCTCTGGTATTTCAGCTTGCAATATATATACACCTTTCACAAAAGACAGAAAAGGTGGTGGAGTTTGAAAGGAGCTAGTCTGAGGAAGGTAGGAGAAAGGAGACCACTCTATTCAAAGGAGTCACTAAAAGAGGAGAGATGAGAAAATAAAATAGAACATAGTGAAGGATTGCAATTCTTTATCCTATGTCCACTGGTGCATGCCAGGGTAAACAAAAACTCTACAACGTTCAAACAGCCAGGTAGGCATATAAATCCATGCTCTGTGACAGAAACATAGGGAGGAAGGTAATCATTTGTGGCACAGCCACAGCATGGAAGGTATCTAGCTGAGAAGACACAGCTGGCCACTGAAGTGGATGCCAAACACACTGACTGTTACAGCTAGCGGAAATAGGCCTTTAAGTGCAGTCAGAGACCCAAATACTGTGTAATGCCAGTCTGAAAAAACTGAAGATTTCAGACAATAAGGAGTGGCACAGCTGTAAGCTGCCTCCTATTTCTACTGTGGCCGTGGAAATACTGTCTGGATGAGAGTGCCACTGGCAAAATGGCTTATCCTGAATTCTAGCAGGCTAAATTAAGTCCTTACCATTCTGTTGTTACCTAACTGAGCTACAAATACATAAATAAGGTCATGCCTATCTTGATGAGCGTACCTGTAGCTATGCCTACAATTTTGAAGTGTACCACAAACTTATGATTGCGTCAGGACTAAGTGTAGAAGATATTCTCCAGATGCAAACCCTTCTTATGCCAAAGCCATTTTTAGGCATTCAGAGGGGATGAGCCTAGGACATTCCGCCTCTAGAATTAGTGCTGCCTGCTGAAATGACATACCCACATGCTGCGTCCCCACATTTTTCCCAGTATTCGCTGCACTGTTCATACTGACATGTACACAATTTTTCATACAATCTTGCTGCAGATGCTGACTTGGGAGCAACGCTAGGCAAAAGGACTAGTTGTTTCAAGTCCCCAGACAGGTTCAGAAAACGCAAAATATTCCAAGATACCTGTCCATAAATGCCCTCACTGTTCTGGGCTTCTCCTGTCACTCTTTCCTTTTTAAATTTGTGTCTCCTTCATTCTGTGGAAAGATAGACAAGAGTAGCTGGCTGACTGTACACTGATTGTAAGAAACAAAACCACAGAGGAGTAGTAATTTAGAGTCTATGGTTTTAATCTAACCTGAAATTAGAAGCGTCCTCAGTAATGAGGCTGCAATAGAGCTTATCAGAGAGCAGTAACCGTCATTTATGGAGCAACAGTAGCCCTCAACAGAAAAAATAAAACAAGCTTTAGTGGCATGATGGCAAAACCAGCTAACCTTTATTCATATTAGTATTCACATAGTTTATGCCACTGGTGGAGCTAGCTGCTACCATTGACAACATACCGCTGAGATCAGTATACATACTGATTCTTCTGTAATCACCAAGACCAATCAGAATTTCACCTGGTACTCACACACAACTCCTTGACATAGAAAGACGCTTTGTGCCAAGGCACAAAGGTGTGGATAACAAATCATTATGCATTTCCATTTTGTTTTATTCCTGAGACTGATTCAGGAATCTGATCCACTCAAAATCTTGAGCTGGTTTCAAAAGGACCCTGAAGGGTGTGCAGTCAGCACTGAGGATGCGCTGAAAAGTGTAAGAGTGATGGAAATTCAAGACAACNTTAGTCTGGTTGTCAGATCCAGCGCTGGGCCACCAGATTTTCACTTGAAGATTGAAAACCACTCAAAATCCAAAGGAGCTAAAGGGCGCAGAGGATAAGGCCACTACTTGAAGGCAAGTGAGAGTTAGAAGAGGTTCCCTTTTATGCTGACAGACTATCTAACCTTGTCATTGCAATGTCACATAAAGAGATTAATGAAAAGTCAGATGGCCCTGACCCACGTTTTGCTGTTCTTGGAATGCCTAATCATAAATCTCTTGGACTGGGTACAAATAAATACAAAAATAATCCATCAGCAAATGTTACTCATGTTAATACAAAAGAAACTATATGTGAAGAGAGTCCACCTTCCATGAAGACATTTTTTATAAAGAAATAAACCAGACTTCCAACAGAAATGAGCTTTTCCACAAGAGAAGGGAAAATGCCATCACAAAAACGTTTTGACCAAGATGAATTTGCAAATAATTTAAGCAAAGAGATATTAATTTATGCAAATAATGTGGTTTCAGTCATGATGGTCTCACTTATGAAGACCATGCAAGGTCAGGCAAATGACTCAAATATAGCTTGTATTGTGCTGAAAACATGTTACTGAAGCACTCTAAGGCTGTGGTTTCAGATTTAATAGACTCCTGTATGAAAAACTTACATGACCTAGCAGGCAAACCCCTGACTAATTCAGATTTTGCTTCTTCAGTGAAGCTGACTCTGTTCACCCTAGGCAGTCATAAGGCTGCAGAAATTGTACCAGCAATGTTGAATCATTTGCATTCTACCTTGATAGTGCAAAAACCTGGAAGAGATAACATCTAGCATATGCCTCTATGAAGACAGGTTCATGAACAGAGGCAAAGGCTCAGAATTGAGGTTTGCAGCAACAAGGACTGAAACATTGCCGAAAGAAAAAGAAATGACCTGTGCAGATGCAGTGGGTAACCACATTATTAAGCAAGGGTTTACCCTCTGGCATGAAAACCAAAACCAATGCAGCCAATGCTCAAAATCACAACCAGGAAGGGAAGCTGAAACAAGATCACCTAGGAACGTGCCCTGGAGTTCAGAAATTTAGGATGTAGCCAAAATGTTACCAGATTCATGGTCTTGATTGTGATTGCGTTATTGCCCATAGATTGTGTTCTAATCTAGCAGAAGAATACCAACAAGAAAACAACAGAAGGTAGCAGTGTTAGCAAAGCAGGTCCCACTGCCTTTGGGTTGTTATTACAGGAGTCCCATGGTCCCACCTTCCAAACGTTTTCAGAAAGGTGTCAGGATCCATCAAAAGGTGAAGAATCAGATGCACAGAAGTCAGACACTGCAAGGCAGAAGCCTGAAAATGACATGTCCAGTGCTACATTAATGCTAATCCGGAAGTTAATAAACAAAAATAGAAGAAGGTTTTTGTTTTCAAAGTAGAAGGTCAGCCTGGAAATCTACTTATTGATGAAACAAACCAAAATACTGGCAAAACCACTAAGGGACATATTGACCTTTCAGACACTGAGCAATCCTGTGAAGAGGCCATATCTGGACTGACTAAAATGCTTACTGATCAATTCAATCTGAGCAGAGAAGACAGCAGCAGTGCCCAATTTATTGGCAGTCTGGTGGATACAGTGCTAAAGCTGTGTCTTATGATAGTTAAATACAGCAACCCTGAGTCTCTTCTGGCAGAGCCAGGGAGCAGTGATGATGGCACAGGATCAGTAGGCTCCAAGGGCATGGGAACTGCTAACTCTGTGGCTGGATCCAGTAAAGGTACTGTAGCAGGACACAGGGTGGTACTGGTGAATCAAAATCCTTCTGAAAATGTGTGTAACAGATCTGAGCCCTTTTGCAGTGGGTGATTGCCTCTCAGGCAGACATGTCTGTGCTTTGCTTCTTGGATGGCAATGAGGAATTCATGAATAAGGTGAGCAAGGCAGAAATTAGAACCTGATTGTACTTAGTTGGTTGGTTGGTTCCCCTAATCTTACTGCCTTATGGGGAACAAAGGTTTTCTTAATAAAATCTTTTCTAGGCATTTCTTTTTTTAAGCTAGTGCCCAGAGTAGCAATGTGGTAATATTAAATCTACTGTCTTGTTACAAAATAGTAAACTAATAGGAATTAAAGACGTAAAGAAAAATCTGTACTTTTAGCTCAGCACAAAGGTGGTGCAAAATTATCTTATATGCTGTATTTCCCACAAATTCAGTGGGTCTAATTTTAAAGGTAACAAATACATTTGTTTTCAACATTTATTACATAAATTAAGGTATTTACATTCAGAAATGTTCTAATGGCAATGCCATTTAATAAAGAAATATTTACATTATAAACATTATGAGTTGTTCACAAACATTTTTTATTCATGTTACTGAATTGCTATGGATCCTGAGTATCCAAATAATTCAGAATCCCAAATTACTTTTCACTCTGTATTCATTATATTTCTTTCAACTTGGACAATGAAGAGCAGTCTGAGTTGTGTTTGGAGTCTTCTCCCTTTTACTAATGACCTAGAAGACAGCAGCTCTTCACCTCTTGTAATCATTCCGTTTGGCAGCTTCTTAGAGAATCCAGCCATGGAGAATGTAAGCCTCCAACAGCACGATGGAAGTAGAGGACTGAGATGCATCAGCTACGTCATTCTCACTCGCACACACAGACACATGCATATGTGCAGTCTCTTCAGTTCCCCTTTAAAATAATTTACCTTATCAGTACATTTGGTATATCACACCTGTATATTGCTTCTGGTGTATAACACACTTCTGTTGTGTTTCTGGTTTTCCGCAGCCTCAGAAACGGTCATCAGCAGCAGTGAAGAAGGGATACAAAGTAGGAGAAATTTTACAAGCAACGCTGAAATACAAGAAAGAAAGGCAGTCTGGTGAGGCTGTAGGCAACTCTGTTCAGTTGCCAGTCTTGAACTGGCTGCTTAATAACTCGTGAGCAGGGCCATTGCCTGTCATGTCCTCACCAGCAGCATGATGCTGGGCCAGCAAAGCACAGCATGCTGATGTCAGCCAAGCACTTAGCAGAACTCCATCATCTCAGACTCATTTATACACCAGTGATTTGTAGGAGCTGATATTAGTTGTGCTACTTCTGCTTGGCAATTATGAATTAAAAAAGCGTGCAAAATAGCTGGGGAAATCTGTCTGAAAAAGTATCAGTCACAAAAAATACTGTTTACCTACCTCCTTGAAGAAAATTTTGTGTGCTCTTCTTGGCTGCCTCCACCACAGAGTTCCTATCCTTCCTGAGTATCTTTCTTCAGGCAGAATTTGGCCCAGTGCAGAGGGACCTAAGCTCTTTACCTCAAGTTTTCACTGCGCTTGGAGTCAAGCCCAGGAGATAGTGGTTACCAGGTTTGTTTCTCCTCTGTACACACTGAATGCAATACAGCTTGGATCTCCCTCTGTTTGTTAGATAACTGCCCATGAATGGAATGAGAGTGGGAGCATCCAAGGAAAGGCAAGATCCTTGCTCTCTGGAGCAGCTCTGGGTTTGCGGCAAAGCAGCCTGTCACTCATGCACTCCAGCCAGTCCTTGTCCCACAGCAAGCACTATGGTTGTAGCATTCCTCAAACTTCGCTCTTTATCCACTTGAAAACATTTGTGAGTTTGAGACTGGTGTCTAAACAACCAAGTTTTTTGTTCTGTAATGTGTAGTCTGTTCTTTAGAAATCTGCATAGTGACATGAGAAAAATCACAGAGATCCAGGGAGAGCGTGTTGTGATACAAATTTAGGGACTGGAGGTTAAGAGTGATTTTATATAATGTGGAAATAGAGAAAATAGTATATTATTAAAATTTTTAGATAATGCCAATAAGAAAAAGACAAAAAATTACCACTGAGGGTATAGAATATGACCCAGAAAAAAATTAAATTTATAAACTAAGCAGAGATTGCATACAGTATCAGAAGAGACAGAATAATATAATATTTATAGTATAATTTATAATATCAGGAAAGACAGAATTTAGAAAAATGCAAGGCAGCTGTAAATAAACCTGAAATACAAATACACAGTGGAAAGCAGAAGCCAGGAAAACAGCACCAGAAGAGACCAAGGACTGACAGTGAAGATCAAGTGAGATGTGTTTTCAATACACTATTATACAGGGGCGGAGAGACTCTAGGGAAATATGTTAAGGCCTGACTTAAAGTACAAGTGTACCATAGACCTCAGTTGTACACCCCCATAAGATTGCTCCTTGAACAGCAAATCTAGTCCAAGAAACTGCTTTAACAGAAAAATACCAAAACCATGGAGCAAATTTAGAAGACAGAAAAGGGATAATGGGCTACAAGATGTGATTTTTTGAATAATTAAATATATCTATGTGGGTTACAAGATTTCATGTCAATGGACATATAACATTGATGTCTGCTTGTGCAAGAGATCTTAAAATATTAAAGCAAGAAGGGAATTTATTTAGAAATGTACTAGAAGGCAAAACTAAAATAACAGAGGTAAAGTAAATACCAGTAAGTAATCATTACCCTTCATCAGTATTTATAACGGTGTACTTCGTAGCTGATCCTGGCCTGTCATTTGTGTTACTTTATGAACACTTACGTAGCCAGTAGATATACATTAAGGTTACAAAGAAGGTCAGTGAACTGAGAACTCACACGTTTCTGTTCCTTGCAGCCTATCGAATGCATTTTTGCCCAAGTTTGATAATGTTTGCACTAGCGTTAAATCTGGAATGACTCCGTTGAGTTCACTAAACAAACTGACCCTCTGCACCCTAAAGGGCTCCTGCAACAGAACTAGGACCATAATGGGGAGACAGCATGAGTCTTGGGTGACCTGGGCTGTATCTTCCCAGATGGCTCAGCTCCCTGCATGGGCAGATTTTGCCAATCCAGTATTTCTCAGCAGGAAACTGGCATGGCTTGTGCCAGGAATCATGCTGTATTTTCCACCATTGAACACCCTCAGAGAAGCTCCTGCACAAGGAACTCAGTAAATGATTTTGTCCAACACAGCTTCTCTGTGCTTGATCTGGTGAAGCCCAACATCAGACCCTTTCCATGTGTTCATAAGATACAGTGATAGAAAGAAAAAATATCGGACAACAAAATTCCTTTCACAGTGAACAGGAAAAGTTTCATGGAGAAAAGCACTCTGCGCAGCTGGAGGACCACACAGATCAACCTCATTTGCCAGGGTATAGCGATGATCTCATTTCAGTGCCTGATGTAGGTCTAATTAAAGCTTGCTTTGGATGGAGAAATAGTATCAAGAGCAGGGAGAAGTGAAAGGATTGGTTTACTCTGTGGCTATCATCTTAACAGAGCTAGGAGGCAGACTTCTCAGGTTGTGAGTTAGTTCCTTTGGAAACATTACCTTCTGTTTCCTTCCCAATGGACAAGTAAGAGCTGTCAAGAGCCCATGGGAACATCTAATTGGTGTAATTAGAAAAGGACACAACAATCACAAAGTGAGTATTGGAGGCAAAGGGAACCAAGCTAATTTTTATATCTGGTAACGGGACGTCTAACTCCTGCGTGTAAGTACAAGTAGGTTCACTATGGGAGTCCGTAGATCTCACACAGAGCAAACACAGACTTTCCCATTGCTGCCATCAGCTGATGTAAGGTCTGTCGTGAAGTCGTACTGTGCTTGGACTTGTGCTTATGGCACGAGCTGCTGAGTGTGCCACTGACAGAATGGAAAACTGTGTTAAAGAAAACATCTAA
Organism: Fregata magnificens; assembly: GCA_013389945.1. NCBI lineage: Eukaryota > Metazoa > Chordata > Aves > Suliformes > Fregatidae > Fregata > Fregata magnificens. The sequence continues at coordinate 153,590 of WAAD01040367.1, read as the reverse complement.
AACAAAATTATTGCTCCTGGACTCTGAGGAAATAAAAGTCTCTGAAATTAATATGTTGTTTTTCTCTGTAACTAAGTAAAAAGGTGCTGCCAACAGTACGCTGGGTGGGGTGTAGTATTTCTGTCATCTCTGTCTACCTACATTTTAAAGTTCCTTGCATAAGCAAGGGTCTGGAGTTTGAATTGATTGCTCTTATCAGGTGGAGAAGGAATTTTCCTCAATGTCTTTAGATCTCCTTGTGAACAGACAGGTAGGGAACATACCTGGTAGCCAAGGCAAGTAAGAGACTGTGTCGAATAATTTGCAAGAATTTAAAAACTAAGAGATTGTCAATATCTGCGTTCGTGGTTTTTTTACCAGTCCTTCATGCTGCTTTCTATGATTTATCTCATCGTTTGAATTCTTCCCCACCTACTTGCCTGGTTTTTTCTTCCAGCTAATCTCAGAAATTTTGAATATCCTGTATTGGTACAATTCTGTGTCCATAGAAGCCAGCAAGAGGAACTTTAATGTTTACTAATGTCAGTGAATCAAGACCTTGCTCAGACTGCCTTACCACACATAAATTGGGGAGGGGTGGAAGGGTGCCTGTTACCTTACTCACTCTGTTGGAAAACAGTGTTCAGCCAGATCGTCATCAGGCAATATCTCTAGAGCTAGCTGTTGTTCTCCAGGTGAAGCTTCAGGGACTCAATACCAAAGCTATTTCCCAGGGCAGGTGGTCAGTTTAATTTTGCATTGTAAAATAGCATGAATTTCTAAACATTTCCAGGCAAATTTTCAATGGAGGTATAAATCAGCTGGTAAACTGTTACCATGAGTGCTGGGGGATTTATTTGTGTGCCTCAGTTGCAGCAGCAGCAGCAAACCTGAATTTGAAAGTCCCAGCTGAGCTCCATCCATTACAGTGGTGCTTTAAACACATCAATCTAATTCGCTGTCCTCAATCAGCCAGAAGACTCCTTTGTAACATAAATGATTTCCAGGTTTCACTTTCCCACTGAGGATATTATTTCAGATTATATTTCCCCAAGTATGTTAGCATCCATTTTCCAAGCTGAATCCTGTTTTATTTTCAGCCCACATTTCAAATGCCTGTGTGTTATTTCTCTGTCATCTTTCATTTGCAGTTCTTCATCTCATATGTGTATTTTCTTAAACTTTAGTTTGTATATAAATGCCTTTAAAACATTACTGCACACCTTCCCAAGTTTAGCATGTTCTTGGCTAACACTTCTTTCTGTTTGTAGGCACAGAATCAAAGAAGATAAATTTACAGGAGACTTGAAGAGATCTCCTGGTCTATTCCCCTGTTCCACCATAGCATCAGCACTACCTAAATTGTTCCTAGCAAATGTTTGCCTGATCTCTGCTTAAAAGTCTCCAAAATTAAAAATTCCATGATTTCTCTAGGCAATGTATTCTGTCCTATTCTATTAGCCAGCCTTACCAATAGAAAAAGTGTTGCAGTGTTTAGTTTAACTTTCCCCTGAAATACTTGCAATGGCTGAATAATCACCACTTTGATCCTTCATCTTAACCAGTTTTCATTCCAGTGTCTTCTTTCAGGTTGACCTGAAATCCATGCCCCCTTAAAGATATGCTTCTGAGCAATTTTCAGTGAGGATGAAAGAAAGGAATATTACCTACTCCTTAACAGTCTCATTATTACATTTGTTTTTTGCTTTCCAGGTTTCGTTTGAGAGTGGTCCATAACAAAAGAGGATTTCAGAAGAGATCTCAAGGAAATGCTTTGACTTGCCATTTAAAAAAGTTTAACAGCACAGCAACTACAATAGCTAATGGCCACACAAAGACATTTTAGGAAACATTTTACACAAAAGACACAGTGAGAGCAGATTCTAAGAAATCTCAGTTGTATTTGGCAGTGTAGTGGTTGTAGGTCAATTCTTGGATTTTTATTTTAAAGCAGCGGTTCACTGCTGGTAAAGGGAGTCAGCCTGACAGGCACAGTGACTTCAGCCTGCAGTCCTCTGGACCAAATACCTTTCGGAAAACAGAGTGGGGTTTGCATTCATCTGACTGTTCCTCCAGACTCCTCGGTGTGGGGCACGCGTGGACTGATAAATTCATTATTATTGCCTTCATGCCCTTTCCTTCCTGATCTCCTGACCCCAGACCACTATGAAGAATGAAAAATATTTTGTGTCTGCAGCCATTGGTCACTGAGCACGTTACTGCAACCATCTTTTTGCTTAATGTGACTCACTGAATTGCCATTGGTTGGTAGCAACTTCTGGTAACTATGGGCCTCAATTGGATCTCATCCAGTCTCTCGCAGACCAATTCAACACTCAGAGAGACAGAGAAATCTTTCCATCGACTTTAAAAAGCATTAGCTTGGGCCGTCTCCATAGACTTCACTTTCTATCACAATATTCTGAGCCACTTAGCTGTTATTTGTAACCTTTTAGAGTCTATCTATCACTTAACCACAAGTAAAGCTAAAAACTTCCTCTAAAGATGCCTGAAAATTATATTTTAATTTTATCTTAATCCAAAAATATTTCACACCGGTGTGTTGCTGAAGACAGTCAGGCCCCAGACATGCCAGAAGGTTTTAGCAGGATTACATTAGCACAGGTCAAAGATGACCCCTGGAGGACTAATAAATGCTGGCATAATGGTGTGCTGGGGATATAGTTGTGCTGGGTCTTTAAAGAGGGATTCCACTGCCTTTAACCAAGTGTCTACAGGTTCAGATTACTAAATGCTTTTTAGGAGTTCATGAACAGGGAACTAGGGTTGGCAGAGAACCCGTGAAAGGCAGGATGGTATTAGCACTAGTTCTCTTACTGGGGTCAAGGGAAAGCTTTGCTTAGCCTGTTCACCCCTTTCTCTGTTTGAACCACTTCCAAATCTCTCTCTGGACAGTGGGAAACTGCATGCATCAGCTGATCTCAGAATAACCAGTGTCTGTCTGTGTTCAGTTTCTCTTCTACCATTTGTTTACTCCCTTTTCTCACTTTTTTCCTTTCCTCCCTGTCTTTTATGCTCCTTCACATTCTTTCACCCGTATCTCTTTTCACTCTCATCTGCACTCTTCCACCAATTTGATTTGGTTGTTTGTTATAATCTATTTATTTACATGTTATTATTTCAATTGCAGTAGTACCAACGGGCCTGAACTAAGACTGAGTTCCCATTGTACAGTTTAAACGTATACCAAAAGACAGTCCCTACTCTTAAGACTTTATACTATGAGTGGGCAAGAAAAGAGAAGCAAAATGAGTTTCCCAAGGTCCTACAGCAGGTCAGTGGCAGACCAGAAATTAGTGCTGAAGTCTCTCAGCTTGGTCTTCTGAGTCTCAGTCTAGTCCCTGTCTATTATCTCTGTTATTTTTCTTCCTCTTTTTGTGTATGAAAGTACATATTTTGTTCCTGGCGGGGCCAACCTGGGGAATGGTAGGCAGAGTTTTTGCATTATTATTGTATGGTGTTGTCTTCCCACACCTTTTCCCAGAACTTTGTCCCCAAAGTTGAGGCATCTCCTGGGATTTGCATATGCTATGCTGTGTCTGCTTTTGCTCCAAAGCCTTGATACACTTGGTGCACTCTATGAGCAAGGCTGAGCCTGTTCTCAAAGCCAAACTTGTCTATCGCTTTTCGAGCATGCTTATAAGCTTTTAGCACTCTCTGGAGGAGGAGAGTCTGAATGCTTTCTGCTCCTTAAGGTGTGTCATAGCTCCTTTATGCAAGGCATATGACACAGGGATAAGGAGAAGCAACACATCCTATGCTGTTTACATACCTTGGGTTCACCTTGCTTAACCACAGAGTAGACACTCTGAGCCCTTGTTACAACCAGTCTTGTGGATGGAAAGTTACTGAGCCTGGCCTGCTTCTCACCTCAAAGTACAGCTATAACACCAGCCATTCCTCCACTTACCACAGCAACTGGGAAAACTTGGGAATTAAGACATTTTTAGAATAAATTGCTTCAGAGCTCTGTTTCCCTTTGAGAATGAGGGATGAAATTATCTTCTCTAACCTCTTTCACCTTGCCTTTGCCACCTTTGCCACCTCAGCTTTTGGTAGAAACTCTGCAGGTGTACTTCCAAGACCTCATATGTGAAATAGCCAGGGAGGTCCATGCAAAAAAGCACCTTTACAAGACTAATTCTGAGAGATTTTCCCCTCTCCCTCCTCCTTTTTCCTAAATATTCTCCTCACTGGATCTAAACATAAGGTATTATCACTCCAACACTCACCAGTAAAAAAGCCTGTATTTTCAGTCACTTGAACAAGTGCTTGTTTAAATGGTCCTTCTCCAGCCCTGTGGAAAGCAAGCTGAATTTATAACCAGTAACTTTGTCAAAGTCAGTCTGGGCTGTATTAGCATCTAAGAAAGCAAAACAAAGAAAAACCCAAACCCAGCACACAAGCCTATTTGAGTGGCAAACAGAAGGCATAAAATTAAGAAAGAATCTCCGTGGTCAGTTTCCTCTCCACAGAAAATCCTGAGCATGGAGACATCTTGACAAGCCAAATGCTGAGGTTGTATGATTATAGGTGCTGCTGTCAGTAGATTTATTTTGTGGGTCTCTTCAGAGATTATCTCCAGTTCTGTGGTTTTGTATTCTGATGCAGGGTGCGTTTTGTATTTCGACTGCGTATGTGTTGGAGATATTCATTAGGCTTTCAGAAGGATATTCCATAGCTGTAAGCCTTTTAAATCACATACAATGTGTTTCTTATTTCCCTATGGCATTCTGCTTGCATCTGCTTGGTATGTGGAACGTCCAGGCCAGCCGCATTTCAGTGGACCGTTTGTCTCCCAGTGATGGAGCACGTGGCTGATAATACAGGGACATGTAAGCATTCATGGCGCTTTTCTTTTGAAAGCACGTGCCTAGTGTTTAACATAGTCAATACTTTTAGGGACAAAACCAAGACAGAATTGTCCTCTGTACCCAAGAAGAAGGGAAAATATTGGAGCATTTGTGCTTGCAGAAACTTCGCATTTAAGGTTCACAGAAAATAGACTTGAAATTCCTCCTCCTAAGGCAACGATGAGGATTCACAAAGAATGTTGATTATGTTTGCTAGTTTATTTGCTAGTGAAAACCCTGGATCTGTCTCAGTGGCTACAGAATTAGTGCATTCCTGCTTCACAATGAAATAGTTTACTGAGGGCTGCAGCAGGCAAGCAGGGCGAAGCCTGAGGAGAGAAACGTTGCAAGAATATCTGAGAAAGAAATCGTCCTGTTCCTCCTTTTTTTCTTTTCTGCACTCATCGCAAAGGAGCAAGGAGAAAAACCTACGACATGGGCTGGGATTCCTTAAATTCCTCTAACACTATGCAGCTGCCTAAATGCCCTTGCCTGTACCAAGTGTTTTCCCACAGGTCACTAAGCATCTGAACATCTGCTGCTGGATAGATGTACTTCACTCCTTTCCCTGACCAGGGTGAGTGCATTGAACCCTAGTTAAGCTCTATTAGTCTCCACAGGAGCTCTCCATGTAGTTCAGCTGCAGAGTTGAGTCTAATCAATGTTTTCAGAGCACACTTCCTAGGTGAGGCTCCACACACAGAAGCCAGAAAAGGAGTTTCTTTCCTTGCCTTGTGCTGGGCACTTGAATGAAATAGTTAACATCCAGGGTCAGATCTCTCTTCAGCCCAAGCACGTGCGTATTCGTATCTCCAAAGCAGATGGTGATTACTTAGGTCAATGACTTCAGAAGAAGAGACTAAGACAGCCTCCCTTCCACAGATAGCTCTGTGGTTGGATGTTCAGCTCAAAGGCAGTAATCATAGCACACAGAGCGGGGACTGAATCTGAACCTGGCATAGTCTGTTTCTCTTGTAGAAGGCTGTACCTTGCAAGGAGGAGCTTTCCTGGCTCAAACACAAAGCTCCCGAAGAGAGCTCATTGGTGGGAAGCCCAAACAGGGACGGATGCTCTCCGATAGAAGACTAACATTATGCCATCCCCCATTTATTGGTGACTACATAGAAGTCTCCCCTAGTTTTTTGGGATGCCGTGTTTTGGTATGCCTGACTCTCCACATGTGTTATTTTCTTGGTGCCTTGCTCGATCAAGGACTCTGAATTCCACTGAACGCTTTGGGTGCCTAAAAGCTATGAATCCTTTCATGGATCTAGCATGGAATGCTTCCTCATGGGACTGGGTAGACCTGCTAGAAGAACTCCACGGGGTTACCGGGACAGCTGTTCTTCCTGCCTTCCCTTTTCAGCAGTTTCCAGTTTTATGTAAAAGGGATGTTGGGTGTATATTCTGCTGTTTCCAAAATGAAGACATTTAGTGAGACAGAGACTCAGCTGCATTAAGCCATAATGCTTCATAAAAATTGTGAATGTCGGTTCATATTCACTATGGAACTGCCATGGTTTTAGTTTTTTACTGCTTATTAAGGTTATTCAAAGATTAAAAAATCTCAATATAGTGCTTTTTAATGGGGAAAACTGCAGTGTTTTAGTAACTCAGAATCTTAACAAGACATAACTGTACCCATTTTGTTTCCCCACTTAAAATTTTGCACGGCATGACGGAGCAGGAGGCGCCATCAAATGGGCTCAGTATCCCCTTTCACAAATAAAGCGTGTACAAAGTGTGTCAGCATTTCAACTGGGGCCCTTCTCCTGAAGGCCGTTAATTAGTGCAGAACGCAGACTTCAGTTCTTTTGCCAGGGTAGATGAAAATGATTTTGGAAGACAGCCCAGACAGAGGAATTTGTCATAGGTTAGAACTGTTCCAACTCTAAGAACCAAGTGTACAGCTTATGCAAATCACTTTGCTAAACACAGATTCTGTGTTAATTTTTTTAAGGCTTTTTCTTTGACTAGCAACAAGAGCTCACTTGCCAGATCTTGTCTGAAATCAAAAAGAAGTGATTCCTTCTCTGCACCCAAAAAAAGAAAAATGTTTCTAGTCTAAAACATGTCGAGAAAGAGCTGGGATGTAAGAATAAGGCAAATGTTCATAGGAAGTAGAAATGGAAAAGCCCGATGACATCACCGTTCCATCTGCCCAGGGCTGTCAGATTCCTCAGTACAATGTGCTCCACAGTACATTGAAGATGAGGCTGGAAGAAGCATTGAGCAGCGTCTCAGACTGCAGTGAAGAAATGGCTCTACAAATTGAATGTCAGACCATTTTCCTGATAACTGGCAGGTGCCATCACCGTTGCCTCCAATAGACCTATTCATAGCGCATAAATCTGAATGCAGGTAGGCCTGGCATCTGTTTCAAATTATTAATGCTGAATTTTGTCAACTGTTACCAAGTTTTTTGGTGCTTTAAAATTTGCCGAAGCAATATTCGAACTATTGACAAAATCGGCAAGAAGGCAAAGCTTGAATGTGAATTACCCAGTTTCACATTTTAAGTTTTCCAAATGTGAGTACATACTTACCTCGGAGACGAAATTCAGCTCCAAAAGCAAGACCTCATATACCTTGTTCAACCACACAACTATTATGCCTCCTTTTAGAAGTTCCTGAAAATGCCTCAAAATGGCAATACTCTGCGGGGATTGGCAATCACTAGTGTTCGAGTCAGTACAGAGCATCAGAGAGACTTGCAATGTGATCATTTCTAGTAGAAAGTTTCTGCTTATTTTCTTTAGATGACACATTAAATCAGAGTTGAGTGACTTTGTCACCGCAGAGTACCAAACCTAATTAGATTAATTTTGTTTTGATGTTTCCATCGTACCACCTTAAAAACTGCTTTTGAACCCTAAGGGGGTATAATTTCATTTTGGATCCGCACAAAACCTAAATCACCCTATCCCTGATAAATCTGGAGATTCAAATGGGAAATTGTCCTCAAAATATAACAGGTGTTTATACTTAGTGTTTAATGTATGAGCCATCTATCATAAGGATTTAAGTATCTCTTAATTTATTACAAGCCATAAAATACAGAGTAGATATATGTAGTAAAACCCTTTCAAATTATTAAAATATCTATATTATGATCTTTGGGAGCCAAAACTTTGACAATTCCATATGAATTATACACTTTTGTATGCATTCTTTTTAAATAAATATTTGTTATTGTGCTAAAAATATGAGGGATATCACACAAACATAGATGGTACTTAACACATTCTTCTACTTTTACATTCCCTACAAGCTTGTGAATCTAATTTCTGTAGTAATTTCCAGATCTAATGACTACAATAATTTCCAGTTACAAGGTTATAGTTTAGATTGAAAATGTTAAAAAATGAAGACCTTTCTTTGCCACTGTGACTCCCTCTTTCCCCAGTTCTTTACATATTAAAATTTTGCTCTGAGGTCTATGGGAAAAGAGTTTGGTTATATTGTCACAGACTGATATTTACATCTTACACAAGCTTAAGGAAATGCTTCCATCTGTCAATGCTGCTATTTTTCATCCCAGTCTTTTTCTGTCTTCTCCATTTAAGCTCAGTGGCCTTCTGGGCAGATAAAATTTGTTTATACAGGACCTGGGCAATAGGACTCCAGTCATATTGTCTCCTTGTGTGGCTACTGTAAAGCTAATCAATAGAATCATAGAATCATAGAATGGGTTGAGTTGGGAGGGACCTTTAAAGGTCACCTAGTCCCGCAATGAGCAGGGACATCTTCAACTAGATCAGGTTGCTCAGAGCTCTGTCTGGCCTGACCTTGAGTGTTTCCAGGGATGGGGCATCTACCACCTCTCGAGGCAACGTGTTCCAGTGTTGCACCACCCTTATTGTAAAAACTTCTCTCCTTACACCTAGTCTGAATCTACCCTCTTCTAGCTTAAAACCATTACCCTTTGTCCTACCGCAAAATACCTTCATTAATCTTTTTAGTCTCAGCACCAAACTGTACAGAAGATTTTTTTAATTGCCTGGAATTTTGTCTTCATCTCAGTAATGCTTGAGGAACAGTTCCCCATCTTTAAACACTAGGCGCTCGTTAAGCCACAGTAGCTGGCTGCATTTGATGGCCCTGCACTATAGGTGCTGGGTTGTTGCACAGAAGTCAGCGGACCTACCCGCATCCCGAAAGCCAGCCGTGTGCCTGCCTTTTATCTTGTGTGCCAGGCTCACCAAAGCCTGTTAGGTGAGGAAAGAAGTGGAAAAACAGCAGGAGTGTTTTTGAGCCCTCCTGAGCGGAGCAGGAGTGAGGCAGAGCGACGGCAGGAGGGCAGCAGAGAGCCGGGACGGCGCAGGGAGCCGCTCCCCGGGCATCCCATCCCTGGTCAGGGAGCCTCCTTAAACCCGGGCAGGGCCCAGAACTGCAAGGAGTTTGCGGAGGCCTGGGGAATTCAAATCTTAACCCAATCGAGGTGTATCGAAAAAAAAAAAAGAAGTAACCATACAGGTCAAACTGGGAATATTTGGTATGTTTATAGGTGCAAGGATTGAAATCCTAACATTACCGGTCACAGTGACAAAAATCCCAGCAGATGGTGCCAGCACTTCCCTCAATGACAAAATTAAACAAAATTCCAAAACCACACACTGAGTGTTCCTCAGAGAGAAACTGGATAAAGGCTTTAGGCTTTGCAGCCTGTCTGGATCAGCAGAGGCCATGAAGACACCGGTGTGTATGATGCCAGGATAAATACAAAAAATATATATTCTCCTTTTTAAAAATGTAAATAATTTCAGAAATACGTTTGTTTCTTGGCTGTTTTTAAAACAACTTCTTTTTTTCTTTTTTTTTCTTAATCCACAGAATTTTTTCAGGAGGGTGCTGAGTTCAGTGAAAGGAGAAGACAGACCTGGCTTTGAAGCAGAGATACTGCTATTGAAAGTAGGATCGTCACCACAAGCAGTATGCCATAAACACATCAAGGCTTAAGTAAAAAATCACTGCTTGAGGTTAAACCTTAGACTTAACCATGGTCAGAAAATATGTTCTTAAAGTTGATACCTTTACACTAGATGCTGGTTAGCATTTAAAGTTCTAGAAAGTAACGATGCTTAACTATTGCAGGGGTTTTGTTTGGTTTTTTGTTTGCTTTTTTGTCAAGTCCAACACCAGCAAAATTTCAGAAATGCCATTTTTATACTCTTGTAAAGGCAGTGGGAGGAGAAAGAACTTTATTCAGATTTAGCCACAACTCTGCCATGGGGCTTTAGAGGAATGTTGTCTTAGTTTCTCTGCTTCCCATGGTGTTTTCTACCAGAAGGGTCAAGTAGTTCCTTCTTTCCTGCTTCATCCTTCACAGATCAGCAGAGATCTGAAGCAGAACCTCCAGTTACATCAGTAAGGCCACGTTTTGTCTCAAGGTCCTATTAGAGCAACACGTGAACTCGCCCCATCCCTTACTGCATTTAAACCATTTCACCTGATTGAACTTACAGGCATTTTAGACAAAGGAAACATAGATACTAACTGCTGCTGGAGACTAAAAAAAAAAGAAAAAGACATCAGTTGCTGCCTTTTGCAAATGAAACATGTTGGTTAGAGAATAAGCTGCATTCCCAGTAGGATCTTTGAAGTTGACACAAAGCATTTCTAGGAATTATGCATGTTTCTTTCGATGGCAATTCAATGCATTTCTCTCTCTCTCCCCCACCTGCCCAAATCTTTAGCTTCAATTCAACAGAGTGGCTGAGAACAGCTGCTGACATCCTTCCCCAGACATATAAATGTAAAAAAACCCCTGAGGCCCGATTGTATCTGTCATTTGTACCAACACTCATGGGCTGCAAAGGCTGAAAACAATCCTCCCCCCTCCTGTGCCAGGACCATGCAGTTATTGTTGTTCTCACTGTTTTGTCCTGCAGCGGTGCCCCCAGGATCCCCTGCATGGAGCTCAGAGAGACAGGGAGCAAAACCCAGCCCAAGTCGTGAACCGCTCGCAAATCGGTTGAGCAGATAAACAAGAGGGAGGAGATGATATTCGTTATTTCCATTTTGCAGTCAGAGAAGCAAGACCCAGGGGCAGTGGCACCGAAGGCACCCAGAAAGCCTCTGGCAGAGCCAGGATCTGAGCCTGGAGCTTGTAGGTCCCGGCCGGCTCTGTTGGCCAAAGGAGTCACCGGTCTCTCCCGAAACAGCTCCCGCCTCTCCAGTGTATGGCTGCTACTCCCTATTAGCACTTCCCAGAGCCCCGGGCCTGGCAGGTAGACAAGTCTGTGGGAGGTCGGCTGCAGTACAAGGCTCTTCATGGCGGCTGCCAGCCACCTCTGGCAGTTCCCTGAAATTCCCTCAGCCTGGGCTGAGGCGAGCGAGGGCAGGTATCTGCCCGAGGGCTGCAGCAGGGCCAGTCCTCTGGAGGAGCAGCTTCTGTGTGTCAAGAGCAGCCGCTGGGTCCCCCTCATCCTCAAGGAAAGCACGGGTACATCTTCAGTTCCTAGCCAGGTCAAGTCAGCTGCCTTTTGCCACCAGTTTGCACAGTGTGAGCAGACTTTCCAACTCAACCTGAGCAGGTGGCTCCCATCCTCTCCTGCCCCTGCTCGGCAGGGCTCCCTGCAAGTGGCTATTTGCAGCGAGCACTCCTCCTTTCCCCCTTCCCAACTGCTGCACCTTCCCTGGCATTGTCTCACCTCTCTGCATCACCAGTCCTCCCTGTCATTTGCCCCATAACCCCTTCCGTGTAGCAGGCACTGGCATTTTGGGCACTGTGGCTGTTACTTTGCATGTATGCTGATGTGACTGCGGAGAGAGGGCAGACTCCCTGCCTTGCACTCCTTGCCTTGTCCATGACAGCAAGCTCTCCATTGCTGGGGTGAGAGTGTTCCCTGCTGCACCACGACAACTCGCTTACATCTGTGCCTCCATCTCTACTCTGGTCTCATTTTACAACATATAAACTATACCTTCCCCCTTTCTTTCATTTTCTCTTCTGCTGTTCTTCAACCTTCTGCCTTGTGCATATCTGATACTTGTATTAGTCTCTTGTACTTTCTATTCATGATCTATGTACAGTTTAATTCCTATTATGTCTATTTGGTTCCTATATAAAGCAAAGTTTATTGTTGGTGCTGATCCAAAACTGGAAGGAAAATGTCATCGCTTTTGTTTCTCTCCATCAAAATTTGAGGTTTCACATTCAGCTCTCTGAGTGGGTGAGAGTTTTGCTATTTTCAGAAACATTTTAGTCAAAACCTCCAACTCTGTTGTCCAACAAAATCTGAAATCGTGCTGAAAGTTTTCACTGAAGCTTTGAGTTCCAGCCAGCTCTGCTCTACTGCTGCAGTTCTAAAATAATGTCACTTTGTGGCCATTTCCTAATAAATAACTGCCAGTTTGGGGGGAAAACAGTCCATTCTCTTTAAAAGGGTTGCCTGCCCTGCAGAGTCCATCTCACACAATAACAATAAGATGTCTAAAAGAAACCAGAAAGATGTCCCAGGTTCAACAGACCCAAATTTGAAGGGTATTTCAAGACTGGTAAACTCCATCAATGGGCAGAGCAAGGTTCTTTGCAAGCAGTGCGTATTCTGTTTCCTCCCTTAGCTACGCACATTTAGCACAGGAAAAACACTTTGAAATGTCATCATTAACAGCACTCAAAAGATGAAGCAGAACTTCTCAGGAAGTAACAGCAAAAGCAGCACAAGTTTGGAGAAGTTTTACAGCTTATATCATGGGTAAAACCTGCTTTTCTGCTGTATTCATAACCTTGCTTCATTACAGGGTGGCTGAGGTACCCAGAAAATGGCCTGGGATCATTCAGGGGTATACCACAATGGACTTGGGATGGTTTTGCTACCTCACGGCTTTGAACTTCATCCCTGCACCTCCCTGGCCTGTGTTGCAGCTCTCACTTCCATGGTTCACAGCTGGACTTCGCACGTGGCAGGCATACAAAATGGTATTACCGGTAGATACAGACACACAGGCATTGCACAGTGGATTATTTTAAGAAGTGCATGTTGTTATGCACCCTGTTTCCAAGAGGACCAGAAGAAGTGAGGACCTTAAATCGGATCATAACAGTTCCAGGTATTAAGGCAATGAGCAGCAAGCACGTAAGGTATGATGTCTTCACTGCTTTTCCTGATTGTGGAAAAAAATGTGTGTGATACTGCTCACGTGCATAATGCTGAGGAGATCTGACCACAACAGCAATGAAAGAACCGACTTAGCACTTAAGCACATACCGAATTTCATGAAGGTGCTTAATTGCCGTTGTTTTCTGTGGGCTGGATTATTTTTTTAAACCTTTAGAGTGCTCTGCCAAACTGAGGGACTCAAATCACACCACTGAGGTTTCCAAAGGATAGACAGTAAGAGCACTTAGCCTAGAGCCCTAGCGAGCCCACTATTCCTACCTATAGAAGAAATGACTAGAAGAGACCCGAACCTGATCATGGTCTTTGTCACGCGAGGCTCTCGCTGGGCACAGCAACATCCCAGCTCTGCATTCTGCATGCGGTTCTCATGGCAGCTCCTTACAACAACGGGGGCTCTATTCCTTCTTGCCCAGGCAGGAAAACAGAAGCATGATGAAAACCTAAGCTACTCAGACAAGATTAAATGCAAGCCATGTAGTGATGAACACCACAAGAAGCATTTAGGTTTCCATTCTCAGGTCTGTGCCCTACCGTCTCGAGTAGATGCCACACTGGGACTACTGAGCTCGCCTCCACCTGTATGCCCATTTGTGTGTTCCTTGTCCCCACTACAGGTATGGAAATATGCTGGAGTCCTACCTGAGCTCAGCTAGCAGAGATTTCTCAGTAAATCTGTGAGCAGATTTGCAGCTAAATGCAAGGACAGCAGCATTTCCACCACTACTATAATAAAAGAAATCACTAGGACAGACCCCAGTGTTGATCACAGAGCTCTACCAGTTCATACCAGCCCTTGATCTGACTGACTGTGCTTTCCTCTAAACCAGAAAACAAAGTTGTTTTCACAAGTCAGCAGAGGGGTCAGGAAGAAAAAATTCCATTAAGGCAGAATTTTTCAGGCTATTTCAGATTCCAGCTTTTATGCAGAAGCAATTAATAAAAAAATACACTTTATATGTCTGATCTTGGCAAATTCTGTCCCAAACTAGCACAGCACTGTCATTAACTGCATGGGTTGCACTGCATAGTCTGTCTTGTAACAGTTGGAAGAACAGTTTTTCACTTGATAACGCCTGAGTGTCAGGTTCAGGCAGCCTGTGTAGATTTGGTGGCCATGCCTTCTCCCCTGATTGAGATTAGCTACCATCTGGTAATGCTTCAGAGAAGAACCTTTCCCCATTGTCACTTTCTTTGTCTGATGGTCTGTAACATCTGACCTCTGCTTCACAGGTCGTGGCCTTCACCTCCTTTCTTTCCAATAGGAATAATGACAGCAGGGTTAAGTTTATATGATACCTCTGGTAAGTGCTACTTGTGAGCACTGGGCTTTTGCAGCACTCCTCCTTTCTTTGATGCTAAAGTTTCTGTTTTGACCTCCATGCAACATTAAATCAGTCTGCCCTATCTGCCACCAATCTGGCCCCCTGGTTTCCAGGGATCTGCACTTCAATTTCTCTCTTCTGCCTCATGGTCTATGAAAACGCTGAGCTGAAGGTGTGACCCACTTGTCTTTGCAAGGGTAATTTTTTTTTTCTTTTCCCTTAATCAGAGACTTAAATTCTCTCTCTCATTCAATTATATAGCTCTTATTCCTTGCTCCATGTGTAACTGATGGACTAAAGGGCCACCAACCATCAAAGCAAGAGACAGGCACGGCCCCAAAGCACTTCCTCTCTGATTTCAAACAGGGGACATTTTTCATTTTTTTATTAAAGGGCTGAATTCCATGGCAAGACTCCCATCAGCTACTGTGAGAACAAGATTTCATGTTAAGTGACTTCCCTAAATTCATGGCAGAATGATCTGGCAAGACAAGTATGGAGCCCTAAATTCCTGAATGTCTGTCCTGGCTTCTAACAGGACCTTAGATGGACCCTGCACCAGTGTCACTGGCAAGAAGAGCATTTCCACTTGCAGGCTTCAGTAATAGCAGGACTCTCCAAGGCCGTCCAGTGTCATTCTTTCTACCGCTGTGCAGTGTCTTCCCGTCGTCATTACACAGACTGAGAAGCTCAAGCTGACAAAGAACTCTTCTGCGGTGAGTTTAGGGTCCACATAAACAATAAGCTTGACAGCTTTGGAAGCAAACATCTAGCCACATACAAGAGGTATAGACATGGGAACAGAAATACAAATGCTCCTTGCATGAACCTGCCAATTCCTGGTCTTGGCGTGGAAGGTCTCCCTGTACGATGATACGATTTTACTTTCTGTGGCCATTCAGGCATGTGTTTCTGAAGGATTCAAACAGACGCTGGTGCTCTACTCCCCTGGAAATCAGTTCAGGTCAGACACGTAATCGCTTTTAGGTCCCTTTGCCATGAGAATGGCAAGAAGAGGTGCTGAATGCTTTGGCAGTTCAATGATACACCTGCTAGTATCCTGGGAATCAGAACTAGAACCAGACTAGCCATCTCTTGCCAGTCCCTGCCACTGCCTGGGGTCACAGAGCATAAGCAACGTTTGGCTCACAAGCTCTGCAAGCATGTAGCTTCACCGCATGGCCAGCAGCAAGGCTGTGATTACGCAGGGACAGCTGAGCAATGTGAATCCCTATCTCTGGGAAAAAGCAAGGCAGGAGAGGTGAGAGCAACCACCCCTAGGTCACCTTGGGAGGGAGCCACAGGCCCAGGCCTGCCTCAGCCCGTGATGGAGCGGGGACCCTCAGGCATCCATTACCTACCTCTGTGTCCGATTTTGTCCTGGGGCACCTCTTCCCTGGCTCTCCAAGGTGTGGTTAGTTGTCATGCTGCTTTCAGTCATGTGCAGATTTTGGTATGCAGTTCCTGGCTGGGGAAGGCTGGAAACTCCTGAGGCACAATTCACTGCAAAGATGCATTTAAGAAGTATGGCATTTAAGAAGAGAGCCATCACTGTGTCAGGGGCTGCATCAGATGCAATTTCCTTTCCAGGCACTTTTCAGCCTTTGTTTCTCTGACACAGCTATGGAAGTACCACACAGTCCATTGAAAAAGGTGTTCCCACCACTGTTACTGTCTCTTGGTGGACATTTTGCATTTCGTTCCCTGCTCTCTCATTGCGAGGAGCTGAGCTGGAATGCTGCTGCTGCCGCCCCTTTGGCTGGCAGGGGAAAATCTCCTTCAGGCATCCTTTCTTATTTCTGAAAATATTTTCCAAATTATTACTGAAGAGGCTTTTAAAATTTTAAAGGTTTGAAAATGAAACTATTTCCAGTCATTTCAACAGACATGAAATAGAATCATAGAACACCAGGTTGGAAGGGACCTCAAGGATCATCTGGTCCAACCTTTCTAGGCAAGAGCACAGTCTAGACAAGATGGCCCAGCACCCTGTCCAGCTGCGTCTTAAAAGTATCCAGTGTGGCGGAGTCAACCAATTCCCTGGGGAGATTATTCCAACGGTTGACTGTTCTCATTGTGAAAAATTTCCCTCTCGTGTCCAATGGGAATCTCCCTAAGAGTAACTTATACCCATTACCCCTTGTCCTCTCCGTGTGACTCCTTGTAAAAAGGGAGTCTCCATCTTCTTGGTAACTTCCCTTCAAGTNCTTCTTTGTAACTTCCCTTTAAGTACTGGTACATGGTGATGAGATCACCTCTAACCCTCCTTTTCTCAAGGCTGAACAAACCCAGTCCCCTCAGCCTACCCTCATACGGCAGGCTTCCCAGACCTTTGGTCATCTTGGTGGCCCTTCTCTGGACCCCAAATAGCTCAAATTAAATTGGGGGGTGGGGGTGGGAGGGGTGGGAATAAAAAAGCAGTGATTCCGTTCTCCACGTTTTGAAACAACGCCGTTATTTTTTACACTNCGCTCGGTCCCGGCTGGGGTGGGGGTGCCGGCAGCCCGGCCTCCAGCCGGAGATGGATGCTCACCGTTGGCATTGCCTCTGGGGATCTGGGGGGTTTAAGCTGCCTGGTCAGCCTGATCTTTGTTCCTGGGCGTGTTTGGGGGACTCCCCAGCTGAAAAAGAGAATCAGATTGTCCCGGCTGATTCTCATTCCCAGCGCAGCAGAGCGCTGGCCTCGGCAGGGGCCTCTGGCTGCTCCTGTAGTACCAAAAAATAACAGCGAGGAGAGCAGCCTGCGGCTGAGCCTTTTTAGAGAGACAAGTTCTCTATGTTCTCTCTTGCATCTGCTTTTGCTCCTTCTCTACTTTCACCTACCTGCTGAAATCTGAGCTGCTGAGACGGATTCTCTTCTGCAAGCAGCCTCTCTTCAGCAGAAGACCGCAGCATAAACCGACTTACCTTTCCCGAAGGGCTCCTTTTTGCTGACAGCGGGACTGGGGGAACCCTAACAGAGAGCGAAGCCCACTGTTTTATGACTGCTTTAGTCCGATGTCTCAGAGTATTGGCTGGCATTACGTGCAGGCCGACCCAGACACGCAAAGCTGCTAGAATTGCGCATAAGTAACACAAGGCATGCAAAGATTTACTTGTCATCTTAGCTAAGGAATGCCCACCTAAGGATACTTATCTATGTTGTACACAAGATCATACCTTTTTGCCAGAATGGATAATGAGATGTTTTTTCTGCACATCCAAGAACCTAGAAAACCTAGGGGAAAACATTCCAGGGCATCTCTCTTTGGATTTGGCATTTACTGTAGCATTCAGAAGTTAACCACACAGCTAATAAAAGAATGTGCAGTAATTCATTTTTAATGATCATTTCCTGGGTGTGGTAAGTGGTTTTGTCGCTTTAAATTCTTATGCAAATAAAATCAGGCTAATCTTCTTAAATAGGTAGCTGTAGCTGTCTCAGCCTATTCTGAGCTGGCAGGAGAGCTGCATAATACTTGGAATTCTCTAAATTGTTCATGTCAGTGGGATATCAACAATCGGCACAATAATAATGATAATAGGCATGTGTTTGCTTGCAAAGAAATTATTGCATAACTAAGGGCCTCATTAAGGGTTTTCAATACCTCAGAAGAATGCCCCTAACTTTCTGATTGTTTTCATCCTATTAATACCAACATCACACAAGCCACTCCCCAAGAGACTTCTGACAAGCATGCTGTTTTAATCACTGGTTAGTTAGGAAATTCAGATGCAGCAACATATTTGAAATGAATTAACAGAGCAGTTATGCCTGGAGTGCTTTGATTAACAGAGAAGAGTGCCTGCTTATGAAACTGCCATCTCTCCAAAGTAATGCGCTCTCATTCCGGCTTTCTTGGATCGTGCAATGATGCTCCTAATGTGATTTCAGTCATCCTGCAGAAGGGGTAGAGGAACAGTCATTGTTAAATGTAACTCTTCTAGTAATTTCTACAAGATCCCGCTAAAAAAGTGAACAGTACCAACTCAGCCCCACCCCAGCAACACAGGAAACCAAATGACAGCTCTGTGGCACTCAGGCAAGATCACCCACACCAACAAGTCCAGGGCATTGCAGTCACAAGCGTCCTGCAGTCTGACAAGTCCCAGGGGGTATCCACGCCCTGTCCTCCCACAGCACGTGTCACAAAATGCTCCATCACCCAAAACAATCTGAAAATCTTTGCCACCAAACCTGCAGTGTCATAGGGAAAGAACCAGAGAGATGAACAGCATGGACAGATTTCCAAATCGTACACTTACAGGGATTTTATTAGGTGGAGATGCCCAGATGACAGGGCAATCTGAAGGATGCTGATAGCCCTGAGGATGCCTTGTACGCTTCTGAGATTGGAGTCTCTGCACGCAGTCACAAAGTGGCTGCGTGATTATATGAGGCAGGCCTGAGACCTGCAGGGTTGGATCTGCTTTTCCACTTTTGGGCCCAAAGCCTGGGTCTTTAGCATTTCTGAAGATGGCAGTAGATAATCTAGGACGCCAACCGCAACCCACACTGCAAAGCAAGGAAAACAAAAACAACACAATGATCCCTGCCAATGTGGCCTGGGGCAAAATTCCTTCCTGACCCTAGATCTGGCGATTGGTTTAACCCAAGTATGTGAGCCACACCTGCCCACAGGTACTTGAGAAATTTTCCAATACCACTACAAGCATAAGCATGCTTGTCCAGCCTCCTTTCTTCCAGCCAGGGCAATGCCGGTGCTTCAAAAGTGAAATTAAACTCCACTGTGCAGGTGATAAATCATAGCAGTTGTGAAGATGATTTCTTCCTGGTCCTCAGGCAGCCAGCAGAAGAATGAAGCATGTGACTGACACAGGATAAATATAGTACAGAAAATGGCAATCGAGTCACCTTCGAACTCCTTTTCCCCCCATCCCCATCACAACCTTGAGAATAACAACAAATCAACCCCCACATACCCCAGCCATGTCCCGATATGCCTCCCACTTGCAAATTAGAGGCAAGGGGATGAAAGAAGACTCTCTGACAGGGAAAGTAAAACAGCAACCTGGAAAGAGCTGAATGAGCCAGCGCTATGCTAGCTAACTGTCAGCCCTAGTCCTGTACCGCCAGCACAACTTGCTCTAGCATCTTCTACCAGCCCTCCTGTTGCAGCCATCAGTGGTCATGGATGCAGCCACCCGGCATCTTTCCTGCCTTGTTACACGCCACAGTCTGCTAATGAAACTAGTTGCTGCCCCGCACACCCAGTTTGCTCTGCTGAGGCATCCAGCCAGTGCTCTCCAAGTTATTCCCCGCAAAGTCTTCATCCAGACTTCGTAGAGCCCAGCTGTTAGGTCTATTTTTACCTCCAGAGAGGCACGGTTTACACCAGGGCTGTGCTACACAGCCCAAATAAAGCGACCACAGCCCCCACGCCATGGGGAAAGCCTAGGCAGGGACCTCTGCCTGCACAGTTGCTTTCAGCCAAAGACCTCACGGTTCTCCTCAGTACCTCAGTGCACCCTGTGCACTACTTCAGCTTTGTAGGCAAAAGCAACTCCAATGGCACAGAAGTCCTCAAAAGAATCTTTAGCACAAATACTCCCAGATAAAACTTCTACCATCCTTTCTAAGGTGGCTGCCCTCTGTACTCTTTGGCTGCAGTATAGGCTGGGGTGAGCTTTACTGCCAGACACATTAGGCGTAATTTTCCTGTCCATTCATACGTAGTGTGAATAACAGCATTGTGTTCACTCCAACTTCACACCCCAGCACAAGTGTGTGAAAAAGCAGCATAACTGCATGCAGCTGAAGTTTGGCCTGTCCAGTCAGTTCCTCACTCATGCCAACAGGAGCCAATAGACAGTTCCCACCACAGAGCGCACAGAGTTGGGGTTTCTCTACTTCGGAGTCCTTCTCAGCCTCTGCTCCACCAGCATCTTTGAACTGATTGCAAATAGGGCCAGATTCTCTTCCCTTTGAAGTCAAGAGCAAAACCACTTTTGTCTTTGCTTCTGAACAGGCTCGGTCCCCATGAAGTATGCGGGATGTAGGCTCCTAAAAGCCCAAGTTACATGTGAAATTGATACTTCAGCTCCAAGGTAATTTGGCTGCTTTTGAACGTTTCTGTCTTCTGTCCCTCAGTTAAGGTTCTCTGGCTGTGGTAGTTCATGGGACAGACAATGTGCGGCTCGTTTACACCTTTGTTCCTTGTCCCTCTCCTCACCCTGAACTTGCCAAGGACTCGTGTAACACCTAACACAACCATAACTGCGTAGTAATTGCTACAGGCATTGTACCACCAGCTATGAACCTGCAATACGGCCATTACAATAAAGGATAACAACAAGAAGCGTGTTAATGTTTTGTCATTCTCTCAACTTTGGTTACCCTGTGTCTGAAGGCTATGCATAAATATCAGCCTACCTATGCTTTTACCATGTTTGCTCTGTAAATGGAAGATATCCCACTCTTTTCTTTTGAATTAAAATGGGTGTATAGACATTAAAAACACGCAAAGCAAATAGGCAATCACAGCAGTCTGTGATATTTGGAAGATCTGTGTTCCGCATTTTAAGACTATCAAGCCATATTAAAAAAATAAAAGGAAACTGGCTGCATATTTGTTTTTAAATTTTTATTCTGGCAGCCTAGGATAAGGTCAGGGCTGGAGGCAGGAGCAAGGCTGGGGAAAGAGTTATGGTTGAGGATAAACACATCCGGGACTTCAGAAGTGAGGCAAAATGAGCACGTGCAGTTCTCGTTAGGTTATCAGGGATCTCTGCTGGTAATCCTGAATACGCAAAAGATACCAGGTGGCCGGCAAATAGAAATTGGGTCATATTATTAATGAAGCCATAATTTTCATATATCTTACAAACCAGGTTCTGTGTTATAGCAACAGGCAGGAAAATCATAACTTCCTGATCAGGGCAAGGGGGTTTGGGAAGCGGCCCCACGCTGATCACTACAAGCAGGGTATGAGGTGTTTGGACTCAATTGCAGCTTGGCCATGGACTTGCTGTGGGAACTCCATCAAGTCCCTCACCCAGGCTTCTGCTTTCCTCCCACCTTTGGTCTGGTTTTATTTAGTCTGAAAACCTGGGAACAGGCACTATCTCTTAACATGTGTCTTCTTCAGCATCTGACATGACAGAGTCTGATTTCACAAGGAGACTCTACATCCTGCAGAAAACACAGACAAAAGCTGTACTAAAAGAACATCATTTACACTGTGATTATCTGTAACACTGTGGTCCAGCAGTAAACAAAAAGTGGGCAAGGTCATCTGCCAGGCAGGAATGGGGACAGACTCTGCCTCGTCTAGAAACAGATGAACTCCTCTGCCCTCCCTTTACCCCCATTTCCACTGCTTGGACAATCAGGATCTGTCACTGCCTCACTTTCAGACACGTGGCTGTGCCAGTTCAGTAAGACTGGTTTTCTACCTAGTTCCCTTGGATTTATTTAGAGGTAAAACCCTATAAATTCTGCTATGTCAGAATCCTGCTAGTCAGTCTTACCAGAGAAGAGATTTACACCCAGAATACCTAAGACTGCAGCATCCATCTCTAGGGCTTTGTCTTCGGGACCACATATGTTCAGTATCAGCAGAAATACCCTTTAGTCCCAGAAGCTCAGGAATGGTTTCTGCATGCTATGTCAGTAGGCCTAGGATGGAAAACCAAGGCCAGCTGCCTCTGTAAGAAGCTACCACCAGATATTCCCAAAGGAACACCATTCTGAAGTGAAGCTTCATACAGCTATGGGGGAGCACAAGTGTTCATGTTCAGTGGTATCATGGGAGATTCTGGGATTTTCCCGATAATCATGGGGAAAGAACAAAAGGACTTTTAAAGCCATTTCTATACCAGCTAAATCTATGTGGGATTCCATAGGATACAACAGGGTTTCCCATTGCAAAACTTCCCTCAGGTAGATTTCAAAGATCCACCATAACAAAGGAAAACACAAATACAGGTCATCATTGCTCCATCCTGTAAGTGAGCAACAATAGCAGCAATGTTGTGTTCTCAGCAAGGTCAACAGACCCGATTTGGAGCTGACAGTGTTACTCCATTGAAGCCAGTGGAGTTATTTCTGTGTAAGTGAGAGGAGAAACTGGCCAGTATTTTGTCCTGTGGAGCTGAGGCACCACTGCGAACACTGCTGCTTCCTGCTTTCTCTGCAGGACCACAGGTAACGTTGCAGTGACAACAGCAGCCACACTGAAACTAAACCCAAATACTTAGATTTGGCAACAGAAAATTAGTGTGTCTCAAAGATAATGCCTGTGATGAAGCCTTCAGCGACTCAGTCTTTCAGGCACTGCATGAGTAGCAAGCTATCAACTTAGTGCCTTACGCACTGAGATGTTTCTAAGATAATGTCTTCTTAGAAAGAGATCAAATGCGAACCTGTTTTGCACGGCTGTGTTTTGCGTCGGTACTTCCAGAATTCTGCAGCTCACTTTTCTTTGTTTTGCTCCAGATTGTACGGATGAGCATCTCACATCAGGTGCTTCTTAGAGACCCTTTTAATAGGAGCAGGATATTTGAGGCATCAAACTGTACCCCATGGGAGTTGCAAGATTAGGCCATAGAGCTGTTTATGTTACATGTCCTAAAGGACCAATAACATTTTATGTTTTGTCTGTTCACTTAGCTATGAAATGGTGCCCCGCTCTGCCAAATTTTGGCGATCTTTTGCCTTAATCTTGTTCTCCTAGACTGTCACACCCCATGTGGTTTATGCTAGGATAGCACATTGCACTCATCATCTCCTGATGCAACAAACACATGGGAGTAAGAACAACATGGTGTGAGAGACTAAACATCAAGGATTCAGTATCTGGTCTTTTCAAACATTAGGCCTGAATAATCAGTTGGTTGACTCTGAACTTCACTCTTTGCATTGCACACAGTTCAAAGCAGGAGAACCATGATCCCTCCGGATCACTGAAGGACTGCCCTGGAGAATTTCTCTTTTTCCCTAATGCAGCATGTTAAGCTTCTGGCTTTTGCCCTGCCAGACCAGAGGCTGGTGAATAGTTATGGTAATTTTTGTGGCTGATGAATTATTCTGTGGAAGAATACTTGTACTGTTACTATTATTTATTATTTGCTGAATGCTGGCAACATGCTTCCATCCCAAAAGAGAGACTTTACATGGGGAAGCTTCTTTATCTGCATATGCCCATGAACACATACATGAATATGCCTTCACTTTTACCTCAAATTCCAGTGAGTTGTCGTTTCTCTGTGTTTCTGCATGAAGTGCCCCTACAGGAGTGATGACTGGACGGAGAGACAGCCCAAGACGGTATGCATGGACTTGATCAAGAACGTTAGTGTCTATCTTCTGGAATGAGTGCTCTCATGTGGGAGAAACTCATCGGACCCGCCTCCTCCAGCTGTGCAGAGCAGCCCCAAACAGGAGCCACATTTTGTGCAGTCATGGCTGACTGCATGCCAGATGTAGCCACTCTGCCCATCTCCAGGCCCATGCCAAGAACAATGGCAATCCCATTGTGTGCGTCTCTCGGAGGAGGTGCGATGGTCCCAGGGCACTTGGAGACCAACACAAGGAACGGTGGGAAATGGAACAGCTCTTACCAACACAGGCTTCAGATTACTCCTGCTGTAATTTTAGAGTGCTCAAACCGTTTGTGCCCCATGGACAAGACCAGACGTTATTCATGCTAGAGTTCCCTTGATCCTTCTGATCTTGGGAGTGACAGCCTAAAAGCTCTGGGGCAGCTCTCTTTAAACCCAAACTGGAATCCAGTATGAACATGAATAGTACAAGCTGCACATTAGCCTCTATTATTTATTTTGATATTGAAGTACATTTATCTTAGCCTTTCCCTAAACATCCTCAGCAGTCTTCCACTGAAGTGGGAAAAGCAGCACAAGGAATACCGCAAATACCAAGGTAATGTTATCTGTTTTTTCTAAAGCAAACTTGGCAGATTTTGAAAGGACACCCACTGTGGCAAATTCCAGGCTTCAGTAAAACCTTTTGATAACGAAAATATGAAATCTCAGATATCGAGGCCAGATTCTGCGTTTTGTTGTGGCCTTTTCAGACTGGGGCAGAAAAGGAACCGCGCAGCTTTACAGCAATGGAGCGAAGCGAGAGGAGCTCAGGGACATGCCCTCCCCTGCAGCTCCCGAAACAAGGGGCACACAGGGAGGTATGGAGATGTGATGGGAACGTGTAACTTCAGCTGGTGAAACAGCTCATGAAGGACTGGTACAAATTGGCTAGGGAGGCATCAATAATATTTTCTCTTTGCACCGCCACCTCACCCAAGCCCATTTCCCACTGGACGATACATGGACATTGGGCTGGATGGAGAATCTAGGCCCTGAACTGCTAATTAAATATTTCAGAAAACTTTCAACTTGGTTAATTCTACCACTTACTCTCAGGGTAAGGATACTTGTGAATACTTGCTGCCTCCTTTTCAGGCAAACAGATGCAAATGCAGCACATTATCAAAAAGTGGAGAAAATTTAGGCAGAAGACTGAGGAAAACCTACTGAATGATGAGACGTATTTGCCTGCTGAGTGGCGTCAGTGTATAAAGAAGATGTTGCATTTGAGTCACCGGGGACTTCAGTATGTAAAACCCTAGAGCCCATGCTGGGGCAAAACAGTCCTGCCACGACTGGAAGTGAATGGTCACACCATGAGCCCTGGCAAATTTTTCTCTCCCAGAATGCGCCATGTAGACAGCTCTGAAGAAGAAACCTCTGTCTGTCTCTGTTCCCTTTTTGTACATGAGGGCTATTGTATGCGTGCTGAAAGTAGGCTGTGTTTGAGTTGGCTGGAGATAAACAAGTCCTTTTGCATCCATTGGCATGTTTGTTTTCACCTCTACCTAGCCACGGATACCATAACGAATGTTTCTAAACAGCAGATTATCAGAAAGCATGAGGTGAGGCTGCAGCCAGACTGCGGTTTCTTCTCTCTCTCTTTGAGGCAGAGAGCATTTGTAACCACTTTCCTGTCTTCACAGAGCTGCTGATGACTGCATCTTCTTGGAATTTGCTTGCTCGTGCTGGCGCACAGCGGCAGGCAGAACCACCGCAGCTGCCGGGGGCTCACAGATTGTCTCTCTTCTCCTGCAGCTAGTCAGGGTCACTCCGGTTTCTGCTTCCAGGGAAAGGGAGTCCAGTGGCGTGTGTGTGATCTAGCTCCAGCTAAACTCACGG
Organism: Fregata magnificens; assembly: GCA_013389945.1. NCBI lineage: Eukaryota > Metazoa > Chordata > Aves > Suliformes > Fregatidae > Fregata > Fregata magnificens. The sequence goes on along the minus strand of WAAD01040367.1, from coordinate 128,123 downwards.
TGGATAGCCGAGCCCAAGGAGGGTGGGAGGAAGTGGAAGTGAAGAGGAGATTAACTCCGCTTGAAGCCCAGCGAGGCGCTGAACCATGCTGCAGCAGCTGACGGGCGGCGGGGCGGGTGTGGGATATTTGGCCCTTACCTCTCCACATCAAAGCTCTTGAGAAAAAAACAGCAACCCAAGAATAAGGGAGGGTGATTCAATAGTGTCACAGTGCCTCTCCTACAGAGAGCAAGCACTTCTAACAAAAGGCAGCTGACCAGGGCAGGGGCAACTGAATGCAGCTTAGGGAAGATGTCTTGGGGTTGAACTTCCTGTGAAATCATTGTGTGGCCTCAAAGGTGCGTGGCTTCTCGACCTCTCCCCCCGTAGGGGGTGGTCACAGACACAGGCGGAAGCAGCAGCGTGCAGAAGACACGTGGAAAGGCTGGCTGTTGCCATCAGCACACCAGGTCAGGTCCCAGCTGGGATGAGTCCTTAGCCCCATTGGCAGGAGGGCTTTCCCATTTCACTCCAGGTGAGGATTTGGCTCACCTCCTGTGGTATCCATTCAGTAAAGCCGCATAACCTCTATTTGGAAAAGCATGTCCTGAGGAGTTCCCCCTTTTTGGATGAAATCTGTCTCGTCTCTAATCTCTCTATCTGTCTCACTAATCTTGCCTCCTGGGGTATAGCTTGCTCTATCACTGCTTCCATCTAAAGCTGGTCTAACCATAGTCCTTTCTTTTTTTTTTTTTTTTTTTTTTTTTTCCCCTTCTTTTCCTTTTTTATGACCGATTTAATTCTATCCAGTTAGAAATACACGTGCTTGCACTGGTGCTTCTCCCTGGTGGGAAGCTGCTAGGGGGTGCAGGCTGTTGATGCCCAGAGCAGAGGTTAGGAGGCTGGGCGCTGTAGACCACCTTTTGCAGCTCCTTCTGACTGGGCTGCCTGCGTGGGCTCCTCATGGGCTCTGTAATGACTGGCGCAGCCCACAGCCTCTGAAGAGCAGCGGCTTGCGGTAGTTAAATGACTGCTCGGTTTTGCCCAGGCCTGCTCAGCCTTTAAAGTGTTTTTTGCTTGTTCACACAGTCTCTTTAAGCACAAGCACCAGGGTGGGCGCCAGCCTCCTCTCGCTAATCCGTTAGCTGGTTTAGCCTGACCCTTTCAGGGAGGGCGTGTGTGAAATGTGGGTGTCCCTGTCTCTCTGGCTGATGACAGCCCCTCCCCTGTGCCAGCATCCTTGCTTGAAGAGCTGTGTGGAAGTCAGACCTAGGACCTGATCCACTGACAGATAAACCAGGGTGGTAAATCATTTGTTTTCAGCCAGGTTACTTTCCCCATTCACCTGACTGTCACAGCTTGAGATCTTGCAGAGCTACAACACGGGCAGTGGGAACAAGCAACCAGCGCCAAGGGAAAGAAGGAGAAGACCACCACTTTTAATGGCTTCCTAGATAAAAGCCGTGCTATGTCAGCTGCGAACACCACGTCCTTGCTATCGCCTTCATTCTGAATACCCTGAGTCCTGAATCCTGCTTCCACTCTCCACACAGCCCCGTCTGTCCTCTTCCATCCAGCTGCTCTATACGGCTCACTCTCCTCTGGGTTTGGATCTTCTGCCTCCTCACCTTAGACCTTGACTTCTGATGTGCACTTCTTCTCATTCTTTTCCCAGTGAATTACTTCCTGACAGTTGAATATCACCATGGCTGACACAATTAATTGAAGCTGCACTGGCCAAATTTTCTACTGTTCTCTACTAAAAATATCCCCAGACTTTTAGGACAAGAGAATACTTGGTCCTAGTGTACCAAGGTAGAGGACAGGATGAGTAATTAATGCCAAGAAATGAAACAGGAGGATAAGATTCAAAAAAACTCCAAACCCCAGGATGTTGGGCTAAACACAGGTCTACTGCAAACAGATAGTGTCTATGTCTTCATCAATACATACTGATGACATATATTGCTGATAAGTGCAATGGGGAAACCAAGATGTAGCCCTAAACAGCACGTGGGAACTTTCAGCTTTCTCATTCTCCAAGCAGTTTTACAAGTTTGCCGTCTTTGAACACTCAGGGCATGATTCAAAGCCCGGCAAAGTCAACAGGAGGAATGCCAATGATTTCAGAGTCTCTTGGATCTTGCTTGCCTGCCCTGGCCCCGGAAGGAGAAGGGGAGGCAGAGTTGTTAGGGGAAAAACGATTCTCATGCTTCAAGAATTTTTTCTGGATTCCTCGGGGCGTGTCAGGCTCGCAGCATGCCAGCAGCTGGAAAGTGCGCACTCTGAGTGCTCTCCTTTGCCATAACCTCCCGTTGCTAACCGGATGAATAAAGGACCTTCGCTTCATCTGACTTACTCTGTAATGCTATTGGTGCAAGCCTTGAATACCCCTCTTGAATTGCAAAGTCACTGCATGGTTTTTGCCCAAAGTGCTCTCAGCCTGGGGAAAAATGGTGTTGTCCACTAGATCAAAACACTGTAATCTCTTTAGAGAAGTACCTTTAGGTCTTGAGAAGTGGAGTGAGGAAACGAGGCATCCACTGCAAATCCTCTTTTTACTCCATTTCAGCCTTAAGTCTCAGTTCAGAATGATGGAAATCTGTCTGCCTGTTTTGGGGGCCGAGCTCAATTCTGGATCATCGAAGACAATCCCCAAGTTTGCAGCCTGCTTGCACTAGAAACCTCTTGAGATTTTTGTTAGCATACATGATCTCCACTAGCACAAACAGCAAGTAAAAAAACCCCAAACATTTCTAAGAGTCTGAGAATGAGACAGAAAAGAAAAGAACAGAGTAAATATAAATTAAATGTAAAAAATGTACCAGGTCAAAATGTCAGACAGATATATGTCCTTTGCACATCAAAGACTGCAATATCCTAGAAGGCAACAGCCACCCCAATTCTATTTAACCTCCAGTGGGTAAGGAGAGGAATTCAGGTGTGACTCATGCAGGTGAGTTAAACCACAAGCCAAGGGCTGTTCCACACTCGGAGTAAAGTGATCAGGAAAGGCACAAGTGCTGGAGGAGGGGCACACAAAACCTCCCCACAGCCTCCGCTGGGTTTTCAGAGGCGGATACTGGTTCTTTCTGAAGTCCAGGGTCATTCGGAGAAGTGGCAAGAGGTTGGGAGCACTTAACAGCTTCCTGATTGTCCTCTTGAATCCTTTTAAAAGGACTTGCCTCCTCAGGACTGCTCTAATCTATAGCCAGAGCACAGGAGGTACAGCTAAAGATGCTAAAGGATGCCCAGGACAGATAAACTAAAGAAAGGGAGGAATTTCAGTTCAGGAATTTGTAAACAGATAGCTGAGAATGGAGTTAAATGTAAAGCCTCCTTGGGTCAGATTGAACTCCTCTGCAATGGCATGGGTCTCTGCACGAGCAGGAGGCACACATGGTCAGTGCTCTTCTTTAGGGGGTGTTTGACACCCTCTGCATTTGCTCTTGCTTCAATCCTTCCACGCACACCTTCCAGTTTAAGCAAGAGAAGGGAATGGGCATGTGTGACACCACATGCCTGTGCTAACACAGGTAGGAGCTAAATCCCACCTGACCACATACACCAATAGCACTCCTACCAATACCAGCAACAACACAGCGAGCAGGATCAGACAGAACTGGCCCCACCACGTGTGGGCATGCTGGTGGGCCTACATAAAGCAAGGGTAAGAGTGTGTCAAAACCTGAGTCTACAGCTGGAGAGAAATGACTAACTAGCAGAAATTGGGACTGTGGTGTGCGAAAGTGGCACTCTGCTGGTGTGTGCACGTGTGTGTAATGAGTTGCACATGCGTAGTCTGCTTTGTGCATGTGTGTGTACGTAGTGTGCGTGTGCATGAGATACGCCTGAGCCTTCAGCATTTTGAATGACTTTTTTCTGCTTTTGCCAGCATGGGAAGGCTGCCTCCCACTGCTCACCACACCACTCTCCCCCCTCTCTTGCCGGCCCTGCGATGCTGCTAACGTTTCAGCTGCATCCATCTAACCGATGCGAATATTTAAAGCTGTTAAATTGATGGGCTGAGTAAATAGGATTAGCTCCGTGTGCCCAAGGGGGGAGTGCCACTGCTTGCACAGACTGATAGGAAGACAAGGGGGAAGGCTGACGAAGAGAAGATTGCTTTCAAGCCGACAAGAATACGCTATATGGGAGGTACACAGATAGCTTCCAATCTGCTGGTGATTGGATTAGACATGCTCTTAAATGTGAAGTGCCTATACAAGTCTGAGGCTTAGCTGGTGCCGGTCTGCTGAGAACCTGCCGAGGTGCTCCCCAAGGATTGCTGCCACCCCAGCAGGCCCTGGAGACGTCTGACTGTCAGGGGGCAGAAAGCCCCCGCTGCTGGGCCCTGTCTAGCCCACCGTCCCAGGCATCAGATCTTTAACCCACTCCCGGTGAAAGCTGAGATCCTTTGCCTCCATCTGTTCACATGAGATGGCTTTACAATTGCCCCTGTAACCTACCAAAGGAAAGCGTGAAGTGATCTCACTGCCTGGTAGAAGGAAATCTCTCCCTCCCTCCCTCTCCCCCCCTTGTTTTTTTTCTTCCAGATGAAGAATTTGAACGTCTTTCATGGTCTATTTAAAATATAAAGTGGGTTCTTGACACATTTTTTTGAAGCCATGTTTGTCTGGGTCTTGATTATTGTCACTAACAGTGAAGTGAGCCAAATGCTTTCCGTTTTCCCCAAGCTTTGATAATATCTCCAAGAACTTTGGCTGCTTTTTTAAGAAGTCAGTTTCAGAACCAAAACACTAATAAAAAAGTTACACCTGGCCTGTTATGTAGGATAGCAGTGAATGGTATTGGGCAATACCTTTCTTGGGTTTATATAGAAAAATAGCTCCAAATATTTTTAATTGGAGCAGAAAGAAATCTGAGCAAAAATGTTTTGGTTGCTGAACAGAGAAAAAATGAAATTAATTTTCCAGCTGCATATCTTTTGCACAGTGTGCAACTGTGATAACTGGGGTTTATTACATGGATATTATCCTTTACTTATTTTCTAGTCAGAGAGAAAATATTGGTGAGGAAAACCTTTGTTTAACACCTATTTTGACAGTGATTAGGCAGCACTCTGATGTCCATGTGCTCACTCTTAATTAAACATTGTCCTTGTTTTTGAAACAAATGCTTGCCCTGATATTCTATAAAGGTAAGAGTTATACATCTTTATTTTCTGTTTTCCTTATTTTTGTTTATTCTGGCTGGAAATAACAGTATCTCGCCTGTGAGGTCTCAGCTGCAACAATAATTTGGATGAATAGAAATAGCTGAGAAAAATACAGGAAGGACCATGACCCCTGTAACCCGTTGCAAAAATTACTCCTGTTTTAGCCAGGGAGAAAAAGGAGCAAAAATGTGATTTCACCTCAAGAAGTGAGTTATGGAGCCCAAAGCCAAGCCCAGGTGTCAGTACTGACTCCTAGCCTGCTGCTGTAGTTACTTATCCTGGGTTATGGGCAGATAAAAGCATGAGGCAGGAGTAGAGCAAAGCCTTACGGGCACAAGCAAAATTGAAGCGCAACATTTCTCTCTGCAGGAAAGGGCTGGGCTTCCTTATCATCACTCAAAAGCTGACTGAGAAATACACCTGGACTTTATGGAGACATTCATGTCGGAGTAATATCTAGCTATGTATACAGGTGTGATATATAACAGACATGCTACCAGTAAATAAAATAATGAAGAGAATGCAAGAACTTCAAACATGATGAATTTTCCTCACCGCATCATGGTGAACCCCATCAAATAAGGTACACAGGAGGGAAAGAAGCTGGCCAGGGTGTCCCCTGCCCCCATGGCAGCTGGGGAGGAGACACCAGAACCACTCAGCTGCAGAAACCAAGTTTGATTTTGCTGCCCTAAGGATGAAGGGCTCGGACTGGCCTGCAGCCAGGCTGCTTCTGACACTGTGAAGAGAGGAGAGGGAAAGCAGAAAGGAAGATGCGAGTTATTGAAGCCCAGCCTCCCACCCCAGCAGCAGCTGCTACCTTGTCCTTTCCCTCAGTAACAACAGCAGCAGCAGAGGCCATCCTGGCTGTTTTAGATCAGCAAAGCAGGCAGCAAGGTTACAGATATTTTGCACACACACCTTGCACATCCCAGCTTGTAGCCCTGTGTAACTGCCTGCTTTGCCTGTGCCTGGGAGTGCCTCATGAGGCACCCCTGTTTGAAGGTCTGGACACTAATGTGGTGGGAAAACAAGTCCTGAGCCAAGAAAGTATCTCATTTTGGTGACACAAGGGAAACCTCATCTCGTTCTTTGTCTCCACAACTAGCGAAGCCTGCCCCAGAAATGACTCTGCACTGAGTGACAAATGCACCTTTTAAAATGAGTCAGTGATACACAAAAAGGAATGGGGTAAGACGTTCTTCTGAGCCCTGATCCCATACCCTGTGTGCAGATCCTTCCACTGGCATCCGTTGGTATTAGATATCCTGTTTCCCCCCAGTCCAGCCCACACGAACATCTGGAACACCTGGGTTCCTGCACTGGCACAGAAGGGCAGGGAGCACCAATGCATGAATTAACCCATGGGGACTTGATTCTCATCACAGACCAGCTTCAGAGCAGCAGGATTCGGCTCAGCTCATCACTTGCTCCTGCTTCATGGCTGTACACCTAAAAGCTGAATCTGACCTACCATTTTTTTAATTTCCCAGATGTTGGCATCTCCTGATATAATACTTGAGGCCCGTTGCTCACCCTAACAGCAGGTTGAATCCAGATGCCCCATGGTCACTGGTAGACTGATGGTAAAACTGTCGGGAAGAGTGGGTCCCAAGCGGTTTCTCCACCGATCAGGTCTCTGCTTCTGAGATCATCAATTATCTCCCCATTAATTTAGGACCTGTGGTGACGACAGGTTTGGTCATGCTGTTTTCCCGTTAGGCATGGGGGTGTCTCGAGTGGGCCTGATTGTGTTGGAAATTGAATGCAGCCATCTAAGCATTCCTCATCCTGTCTTGGGGGCTTGTGAATATCTGATACCCACTGCCACTACCACTGTTTATGAAACTACCACTGTTTCTCTTTATTTTCTTCCTTTGGCTTCTGCTCAAGTGACTTCTCAGTCGCCACCTTCATTCCATTTCTCTGGCAGTCCCCACCATTTAGACATATCAGCTGCATTTACTCCCTTCTAATTCAGCACCTCTAGCCATATAATTGTGGCCAAACTCCCAAACCGCTCATATTATGTTGTCCTTCAAAGCACATTTGTTCATCAAAAGGGGCCCCTAGTGAGAACCTGATCATTGGGAGAAGCTTTAGACTGTCTACCCTCCAGGGAGGAGGCAGACTGGAGCAGCACCCCTGCTCACTCAGCTGAGGATCAGCTCTCACCCTCAGGCCGTAGAGCTGTGTCCAGTGGCCTTGAAGCAACATGTACATCAGGCTTTTTCAAAACTTCTGCCTAGCAGGCAGTAACACCCTTCACCTTCTTCTTCTAAGGAATAACTGGATATTAACATCCACTCTTTACATGAGATGAAATTTCCCTCCTCTCTCACTTTTCTACCAAGTCTAATTTTAACCGATATGCTAGTAGAACTGAATGCAGAAAATCAATACTTTCTGTACAAACTTGTGTTTCTAAGCACTCCCTGGTCATCGTCAGTTTTTGCCAGATCTGTGTGTGGACGTGTGTACCTGGCCATTCCTATGTGGCCATCCATCTCTCCTTCTGATCTGTCTCACTCCACTCAGTCCAACTGCTCTGCAACAGATACATCAGTCTACAGTAGGCAGAGGTGCACGTCTACACAACAGGACCGCTTCCTTATGCTTATGAGACTTATAAGACTGGTTATGACAGCAGTCTTAATTCCTGTTTGTGCTTCCTGACACCATCTAGTCTAGAGACTACCTACTTCTTTCTGGAGACTGAAACTACTGAATGCTCTACTAATTCAAAAGCAACCTTCTGACTCCAACCTCCTCCTCTCCCTCCATGCAGCCTCCAGCTTCTTCTGTCTTAGCAGTGTTTCCATTTCTTTGCTTGAATAGCACCAAAAGGGCCTCGGAGGTCCCCTGAGCTGACTCCATTTCTCTTCCTTTTCTGGCTTCATTAAAGCTGTTCTTGATTTTATCACTTCTTCCTGTACTTGTGCACTTGAATGTTATGTAATTAGATCAGATAACTTATTCAAACAAAGTAGGAGGAAATTAGAGATGGAAAGGCTTCTTTAGATCGATGAGACAAGCCCCACTCCCTTGGGAAGAGGGCAGGAAAGGAACATGCACTCCTAACTCACCCAAGTGGTGTGGTGCTCATTTCTGTCTTGAGAACAAGCTCCAGTCTAACAGACGGAAAGCATTCCCTGATACTTTACCTAACACTTCCACTGCTTAATTTGTTGGACCACACTTAGTTTTGCTCTTCACCACCCAAAATAGTTTCTAAAGGGTCATTTACCCTCTAAAAACACTTGTTCGCATCTATCCCCATCATTATTCGTCTGAGCTTTACATTCCCTAAAGTCAACAATGAAATCCTCCCACTGGCTTCAGTGGTCTTTTTGTTGGTTTCTTATCCTTTCCTCCCAAACAGAGGGCTATTATCACGTCTTTCTAATGCTCCTCTCTCCCTCTCTGAAAGGTACCTATGCATTTTGCTCCAAGGAGAATCAGATTCCTGAATCCACTGCAATGATTTGTCTCTATTGCTACAAGACCCTCCATGAAGGGAAACATCCTTGGTTCCTCCCATGGAAAGCTTTCCTGCCATGGGGGAACACTTGGGAGACCCCAAGAAATCACCTCAGTGCTCCACTACCTCCATCATCATGAATGCCTGTGAAACTACCCGCTTCAACTGCAGATGATCTTTTTGGAAAGGAATCCAAGACTAGGGGGGGAAGTGGGGGCAGTCGATGGAATTGTTTCCTTAATTTTCCCTCTGGCCGTGGCAGCCCAGGGAGTGGCTTGTACTAAACCGCAGCCCTATGTACAGTTGGCAACAATCCTGTGGGTTTGCAAGATTCCCTCTAGACGCTTGCTGTTCAAACACCCTCCAGAGCATGTCACTGTGGGCTTCTTTGCCTCTTTGAGACTATTTAGAGTGATAAGGATAACTCTACACGGAAACAAAACTGCATTCAACAACATGGCAATCAGCAGCAAAACTACCCTGTCTTTGGAAATGAAGGCAGCTCGTAAGTCTACCGCGTTTAACGCTGCTGAGCAGAGACAGGAGACATCCAGGGTAGATGTGACTTCATGGACATTAGGCTGGCTGCTCCGGTAAGAAGCCATCCTGACCATTGGCCTCAGAGAACAGCAGTTCATTAGCATGATATGAAGCTAACGTATCAGAGAGTTGAAACCAAAGGATTTTTTGATTAATATAAACTCGTATGTTGACTCCTGTCATCTTGCCCCTTGTTACATTTTTGCCTACATTTACTTATCTGTGTGGTAAGCATAATATTTATCTACCTTATCCCATCACTGTGATGTTTCATTGGATAGTGTCTGCACAATGTTATGCAGCTGCTAAGTGTTGTATGATGGAGGTGGGAGATGGTAAAATGCTGTTGAGATCAAAGAGAAGAACAAGTGACCAGACACAGCAGAATTAAACTGGCAGAAGGTAACTGCTGATTCATGCCTGTTGAAAATTTGACTTCAATGAAGCAAAGGTGAAAAGTAGCAGAGGAGGAACAAAGGAAAGTAGGACTCCTTCAAGAGGAAGAGATGGCCACATTGAGGTGGATTGAATGTGAAAGAATGAGAATAAACAGGACATTAATTTACCGGTAAAAGAAATGAGGAAAATAAATAAACAAATAGAGAGGAAGAAGAAAAACCTCAAGCTTCAGAAAACTAGCAGGAGATAGCACGGATATCTTAGAAACAGAAGACACAAGAGAAATGAGGAAATGATGGAAAGCAATAAGCTACAACAGACAGTTCAGATTGCTGGTCCTTCAGAGCAGGAATCATAGAATCATTTAGGTTGGAAAAGACCCTTAAGATCATTGAGTCCAAAATTAGAATTATTTTGATTGTCTTTATGCAGTGCCTTATACAGTTGGTTCATGTTCTGAGATGGCTTTCCAATACTACCACAATGCAAATGAAATAATAATCGGCCACAAACATTCAGTAGCTGCATCACCTGATTATAATCACTGTCAGAATAATACTTAAGGTAATTTATCTTATCTATACATGTTATTTTTGGCCCTTAACAGCTGATGAGTAGTCATCAATGCTGAAAAAGATCTCGAATGACTGTTTCACTCTCTGTTAAATATTTATCACATAGACACACCAAGTTAGAGAAAAAGAGCTGAAATGCCTTCAGAACGTGCGTACGACCTTCTAGTTAACAGAAACCAAACTGACTCCTAGATTCAAAGCATATTTGGTGCAATTTTCTCTTTAAACTTCTGGATTTCTTGCAATGATAGTGGTAACACTACATAAGTACTAAAATAAGTTTTTACAGTATTTACTGGGAAAAAGAAGTAGCACATTTTGGAGAGCTGTATCACTCTGGAAGTGTTTGCTTTCAGTGAGCATTCCAGAGACCATATTCTACTTTCTCCAGTGTTAACCAATTTCAAAGACACATAGATAAGACTCTGGAGTTATGGAAGGGCACACAGAGTAAGAATTCACGAGTTTTTGCCCAATTTTAAAAAGCCACTTAGGAGTCTAAATTGCATTTTTCAAGATCCCATTCTTTAGGATTCAGAAGAACAGAAGAATGTGACTTACTGAGACACTTATACCTATCTGTCCACAGTTATTCCAGGTATTAAGAAAAGCTGTGGGGCCAAATTTGCAAAGGTGCTTAATCCCATCAGTTGCAGTAGGAGTCAAGCATTGCTGCTGCTAAAAATCTGGACTCGAGTTATTCAGACTTTGGGCGCTTTACTCAGCAGTTGTTCTTTTAACAGTATTTCAAATACAGCAGCAAAACAAGTTGTTTTCTCTTTTCCTTGGACTTTGACCCACCAAGCAATTACTCATTATTTACCATTAAGAAGGAATATATACTTATTACTTACAATAGTAATAGTCACAGAGTATGTTTTTATGGCATCTTCCATTCAAAGAGCTGTTTCATTATCCAGCTCCAGCACCTGGAGAATGAACATTTTTCACATTTTGTAGTTAAGAAAACTGACACCTAGGAGGATTAAATGACTGCTGTAGGACCCACAGAGTACTTAAGACAGGTAGGGATCTCTTGGACACATAAGTTTGCTCATTGCAATCCCAGGCAAACATGTCCTAAAATTCCTTCCCTGAAACTCATCAAGCACCATCTTAATTAAACATCTTACTTAAACTTTTCTGCCCCCATGCCTCCAGCAATGGCTGAGCCCAAAACTGTAGTTTATGTGTATTCATATAGGGCTTGGCTTAAGCACAAAATTAAATGGTTTGCTGAGCTGGGTTTCAGGTTTGCTGCCACGTATTTGGGGAGGTTTAACATTCAAGCAAAAGTGTCTCCGCTTTGCTCAGAAACAGACGTTCCCGGAGGTGACCTCGGGACGCAGCATTGCTCTCCACCAGCCAGACCAGCTGGATGAAAGGCAGGAGGCACGGCAGAGCTTTGCTGAATCCCCCCGATGTTGTTGAGTCACCCTTGGCTTGCTGTGTGGATCCCTGCCAGCTGGCCACCTGAACTGCTCGAGCGCTCTCCTAGCCAGGCACTGCTGCCTCCTGCACCTCAGCCTTCGCATTCCACACTGCTTCCAAGCACGTGAATAATGCATGGCATTCCTCTGGTTGTTCTTCTCTGGCCTCCCTGCTTTACTGGAACTGAAAGCCTTTGCCGTAGGAGGAAATCCTTGGAGATCCTAGTAGAGGTTCCCTTTGCTAGGTGCTGTTAAGAATAAAGGGGCTGAGTGGTATTTCCATTCCTGCCAGGGCCCCAGACTTGCACAACATAAAGCAAGCCACTTAACATTTCCATACCTTATTTTCCCTTTAGGTGAACTGAGAGACATAGTATCTCACATTAGCGTTGGGAATGCTGTGGTGTAATATCAGGGCAGAGCTTCAGACTCCTCTGAAGGCTGCCACTGATACACAAGCTGCTTCCCATACCATGGGCTATGAAAGACCCAAATTTCTCATGAGTAGAGCACTGCTTTCCCAGGATTTCAGGGAAATCATTCTGGTGCAAAAACTGCAAAAACTTAGATCAGAATGTGTTTCCTCTTCTTTCTACTGAGCTGATGTTAAACAGGTTGTTCTGTCTTCTTGTCACTGCTGGAGTCCTGATGGCATTTATCTTAAAGAATAGATATATACCTGTTCCCCATCAGCAATGCAACTCCCAGGGTAGAATTTTAAAGGTATTCCAGTTACCTACATGTGCCTAAATGTATTCAAAATCCTCTGCTTTTCATATGTGCCCCAAGTCCCCTGAAGTCTTAAGTGTTCAAGTTTGTGATATACTTCAGTCTCTGGCTAAATAAGGAACCCATGGCTGCTCACAAGCCCTACTACAGTGCAGTACTCCGGTGCCTTTCACAGATCTGCCCGTGCTCTCCTCCTCACCTCCTCACTTGCCTCTTCATGTAAAGCCCCACATTGCATTTATATCCTTCTGCCATAGCACAGTGGAAGCTCATGTCTATTTTGCCCTTATCACCCTGGAGTCCTTCAGCATTGATTGCTTTCCATATTCCACCCTCCTGCTGAGTAGTCAGATTCCTGAATATTTTCTCCCAGATGTGTGAGAAGCTTCTTTTTGACTAACCAGATTTCCAGTTCCCACTGTACTGTCTGTCCATCCGCACCACTGTGCAGTTGTATAATGTGCCAAAATATTGATCTTCTTACTCACATCAGCTAGCAATTACTTGCAGAAGTTTCAGTAGCTCAAGCTGTTCTTGCATATCCATTCTGCACTGTAAGAGGCACCAGCATAGCCTGCTACATGTCGTACTGCTCATCCCCACACACACCTCTTTACAGATACAGGTACAACCAATTTTAACAGCAGTCCATCTCTGACCCCTATCACCAGTGTGCTCTAAGTACTACCTCTTGCACAACAATTTTCAGTTCCCTGCATGCATCTGACTACCCAGCTAGGCTGAATTTGGTTTTCCTGTTGTTTATGATACAAACTCCATTTCAAGGCTCTGCTTCTCCTGCATCTTTTCATTAATTAGGTGGACAGGCTTGGGCAGGTTTATCTAAAAGGCCGAGGATTTTAAAACTGTACTTTGATTATGAGAGCTTTGTATGCTTTTAAAGCTCTTGGTTGGGCAAGACTTTCTTTGGGATTTGTCAAAGGAGAAATAAGCCCATATACAGTTTTCTATAGCTAGCCAAAATGCACAGGGGCTGGTTTTATGGGTAGATGTTCTCACTGGAAGAGGCAGCGAGACAGAGACAGCGTGCTAGAGCTCTGTAACATCCCGGCCTTTTTACAATGGAAGGTCAAAACTCGAGGGGTCTTCAGAAAAGAGCAGCCTGCACCATTTCCTTCAGGCAACACTCAGAGGTCAGCTCTCCCTTTCCATATGTGAACGCATGTCAGGCACCGTGGCTCGTTTTATGACCTGCAAAGTGATTGCATGCCTGAGTACTGGAGGGCAGGGGGTCAAGCCCTTAGTCCAGTGCTGGCCAGCTGGCAGCACTTGTGCTTCAGGTAGCCTGTGGGAAAGTTTGTGCAGCCCACGGGGACCAGGTCTCTGACCCCTTTTCCTTTCCCTACTTTTCCTGGAGCAGAGTCTCTCCCATCTCTCCACAGGTCTCTGGCACGCCCCAGCTGTGCCCTTATATAGTTCGCATGCTCCAATCCCAGCATGGTGAGTGACTGACACAAACCATCTTCCATTTGACTGCAGAAGGGAGCCAGCAACAATTTGCACAGAAGAAGTTGTGAGCTGGCCACAGGAGACTGGATGAGCCTGCTCACTTAGAGCAGGACCACCAGGAAGGAACTTTTGCATGCCAAGCACTCTTGACACCTGTCCTCATCATCCCCTCCACTGTCACTCTGCAGACACCAAGGCAAAGCCACTTGCAGTCCTGCCTTTGCAAAGCCTGCTGTTTAATAAGAGCATCCCATGATCAGCTTACCCTTAGTAGGGTCTTCATCAGCTTCCCAAAAGTGGCTGCTGGCCCTTGGTCTCTCTGCCTAAAGGACTGGTGATTTCGTATGGGGGTCTAAAGGGGCCTTAGATGAAATTAGATGAAACTTACATGAAATTGAAGTTAGGGCCTTCGGCTGTGACAGAGCCAAACTGGTTACTGGCATCACATGATTTATATATGACATCTGCTCCTTTCTTCATCAGGCTGCTCTATACCTCTCTAGGTATAGGTGTAATTCCTTTTTATTTAAAAAAAAGATCATCCACTTTGCACTGCTATCAAGCCTGGCTGCATCTCTACAAAGATGCCTAATATCTCAATAGATGCCCTTCTCCATAGGGAGATTTCTACCATAAATACATAGAACTTTCGCCCCAACACAACTGCCCTTGTCCGGGGTGAAGAGGATTACCTACACTCTCCCTGTGCAGTTCCTAATGACAGCATTTTTCTTGTGCAGGCAACATCCTGCTGATACAGGGATTTACATATATTTTCTGCTTCAAACAACATGTATGGAAACTCGTCTTCAGACCTCTCTCAAGGTGTTTGCCACATCACCTGCTTTCTCTTCTTACTTCACTATTCCGCCTGCGTGATCGGTCCTGTCAGATGAGAAGTTGTAGGAGGTGGTTCCAGCCTGCATGTCTCCAAATGCAGGATGCACCAGCTCTTATGAAGCACATATTCCAACATCTGCAAGAGCATCAGTAGGAACGTTGCGTTAAGGTATTTATCACAAACAAATTAAAACGTTCGGAGGAATGAAATCAGAGTTCGTCTGAGAGACTCCTAAGACACGAATACAGGAACAAGTTACCGTGGGCTGGATAAATTTGCAGTGCAACTGTTGCTCCGCAGCAAATACACACACACAGGCTTTCTTTACTCAATGAGGAAGAAGCAAAGCTGCATTGCCATCCCGGAGGGTACGCTGGGGTAACAGCTGGGACACAGGTGGTTACAGCCGGTGCAATGGAAGCTTGCACTCGACCCTCCCGGTAAGTACTTCCACCCCTGCAGAAGCCGTGCCTCCCCCGCTCTGCCCCTGGACTAGAGGCACACAAAGGCGGTGTCCGGCTTGCAGAGACCCTGGGTAGAGCTCAGCAAGCAGCGAAGGTGCCAGTTCCGGACCTGCCGCTAGCGGAGGTGAGTGCCCGGGCAGGAGGCCCCAGCAGCTGGCGGCACCCGACAGAGGGCAGCGCTGCCCGCCCTAACGCGCCTCTGCCCGCCCGGTGGCCCTTTGCCCCCTAGAAAAACCACCTCTAGGCTGGCAAGCAACCCGCACACGTAAGCCTGCTCTCCTTCCCTTTGCAGCTGTTAGGGCGGCGGATGACCGCCTAAGCGTCTACATCTGCTGGTGCTTGCCGACCGGTAACTGATGTCGCAGCCCCTTGGTCCTCCTGCCGCTTGGACAGCCGTGCGTAAGGAAGAGCGGGGATGGAGAAAAATATGGTGGGAGTACTTCTAAATGCCATTCCCGTTCTGGGAAAATTGGTTTTCTCAGGGAAAAAAAGAATAAAACCGTGACCCAGTGGTTAATGTACACGCAGAGGAGTCAGAAGTCAGTTTTTATGTGGTTTGAACTGGTTCATTCATATCTAATTAAAACAGAAAGGGGAGGGTGGCTCATTTTATGCTCAGTTAATCAGGAGACTGCAGAAGCTACTTCTTTTCCTCTGGTGATATTGATAACTGCTGGATCCAACCCTATGGAACTAGATTGGTTAAACTGTTCCTCTCCATTTAAAGTAATTTTAAGAGACCCTTAGAGAAAAAGGCCAAGACAACAGTACAAAATCCCTGAAGCTTAAGTCCATTTCAAATCTGATTCCAACCCTGAACCACATCTGATTCCAGCCCTCAAGCTCAACTCTATTTTGTTCCATTATAGATAACTGGTCCTGCACCTACTGGTATATTATATATGACTATTGGAATATTCAGAACTTGGCTAGAGAAGACCCTGAAAAACCTTTTTTAGAAGTGAAATTACCTCTGCTGTAAGTGGGGCATTGGACTTCACAGATGTCTGTCGACCTAAGTTATTCTGTGACTTTCTGACTGTATGGCCCACATCCTGCCATTCATATATATGCTAGATGTACAGCGCAGGAAGGAGCTAGTGAGAAGGAGCTTCAGCCCTTCCAACCCCTTCTGCCCTGTCTCCCCGTGTGCACCCAAGAAATTACTGAAGACCACTTCTCTGCCTAACAACTCTGCTAATACAGCGTTTAAAGAGTTCCTTTCGCAATAAGGCTGAAGCAAAAGGGAAGAGCCGGGCAGTGGATCCTCTTGACACTTTCAGGGGGTCTGCAATAGAAGAAGAGAGTGCACAACCACACCACAGTGCCTCAGAGCACGCAAGCACACTCATCGCCTCAGTGGTACTATTCATGATGCTTAAAGCTAAGCACAGGCTTATATATTTAGTCGGATGAGAACCATAAGTCATATTGTAAGTGAGGACCTTAGGGTGTTTCAACAAACCTTCAGGGATGAATTGCTGTGCCAGCCAGGTAAGCGCTAGTTTCCTATTGACAAAAAGCAGAAGTAATCAAGATCCAGCTTAGGGTCTTATAACTACAACCCATCTTTTCTTAGAAACTATAACATAGAACAATAAATGCTCAATTACGGGTAAAACTTTGTCTTTAAAAAGATTAGAAAAAAACTTTATAGGTGCCCAACTTGCCTGTTTTCTTCTAATGATACCAGCTGGATTTATAAAGGATATTTTCTTTCCCTGTAAAGCTGACCTCACTTACAAGGACAATCGCATGCAAAGCAGCAGAAGTGATCAGTAGACCAGAGTAAACTGATTAACTGAACTGATGAAAAATGGGCTCTAAATTCCACTATATTTTCTTAAAAGCTGCTCTTCTCAGAGGCATATGCGAACAGTTTAGTATAAATAGTTATAGAATCACAGGACCTCGTTCTGCTTTCACATCAGAGTAATTCTGAAGTAATTCCATTAAAGTGAGCAGAGTTACACTGATGTGAGATCACAATCAGTCAGAAATGGAAAATTCCTAATAGCTTATCCAGTTCATAACCCTAGGGCTATCGTACAGTTATTCCTTGCACTAAAACCATGTTTAATTCTTTAAAATATGAATAGTGGAAAATGGTGCTTGGGAAGTGTTTTGGTCATTTTGTGGGGTTTCTTAAATTCCTCATCCAATTTCTCCTTTTGGGAAAATCCTTATTTTTGACTGAAAGCCAAAACCTCAGCTGCATTGCCCAATAAATGAAGTATGGAATGAGGTAGATAGATACGCCACATTACGACAGTGTAATTCTGGGTGCCTCATGTGCCCATTCTTCCCTAATGGTTGTGGATCACCATTAGGCTAGTGATCCATGGAGGTTTTGGAGAAGTTATTGTAAAGACAAAGCAACATGGCAACACTAGACAGCTTGGGGTATCACCTCCAGGGCTCTATGGCAGAACTTCTCGTGTGTTGCATTAGAATAACCCGTTGCACAGCATGTATCCTTTTGTCAGAGACGTTTCTGTTTTCCAGTGAAATGTCTAAATATTCTGTAGCATGAAGACATTTCTCACTGAATCCACTCTTCTGTTAGACCCATTCTGTCTGAAATGCCTCTTCCTGCTGAAGAACAATTTCCATAGAAACATTTTAACCAGACCTCACGGTAAAGAGGTTTCAAACAGAAGATGAACTCTCCCTCTTTTATCTTAGGAATACCTAAATAAAGCTATTTGATTGTTTTCATGCACAAGGGGTTTGTTGATGTATTTAACATGGGAGCACTGCAGGAGGGGAGCGCCACTTTACTCTCTCCCTGCTTCCTTAGCACCGGAGATGTTTGCTAACAGCCATTGCTGTAGGACCTGGGGCATCCCATGGTTGGTGTGCACTGCTTTCTGCATCCAAAGTAGTCCATACCAGCTGCTGCAGAAGAAGATGCCAATCCCGGGCCCTGACAATGGCACTCCGACTGCAGAAATTAGTTCCTGACTGCTCAGGGCTAATAGACATAGAAGTACTGAGTCACCAGCTTTGACTTCCAAAACTGCTGGTCACCTCTGGCTCTAGCCTTGCCACTTCCCAGCATTTCGTTGCAAGTCTTATGGTCCTTGTGGTTTGGGGGAAAGAACTGGAGTGAAGAAGAAGGGGGTTTCTGGCCAGCGCAGGGAGCTAGAGGTAGTCTTGGAATCTAAACATGTTGATTCAGAGAAGGGTCTCCGAGCAGTTGGGGCTTCTGTACATCACTAGGCTGTACATACATCCATGATAGTGAGCATTTCTTGATGCTGTTGGAAAAATACTTTACCTGAACATCTGATCCCTCCTGTTACAGTAGCAGGCTTCCAGCCCTTTGGTGCATGGAGAACCCACCTACCCCCAATTAAAGCATATTATAAGAAATGCACAGTCATCAAACCCATGAGGTTCTAGCAGGCACAGACTTCTGAACAGTCACAAGGATAAAAACTCTACCTACCTTTAAGATGAGCTTGATGTTTTTATAAAGAGTTATATTGTTTTATAGAGCTTGTTATTGTTATAAACGATGCGGTTGCCTGTGACACAAGGGGAGTGAAATCATTTATCCATTAACCTCTTATCCTGTATGACCGTGAACTCCAAAATTATGAAGTCATGTGATTCTAAGCAAAAATCTCATAATCAGGGAGACTGACCTGGATTGAACAATAAAAATGTTCCCACAGAACAAACTGCTTAGTAGTTCTTATAAATCAGGACACCTGCTTAGATGCTAAACAAGGTTTCACAAATAAGTTTTTTATGAATGAACCATTTGTCTTACACCTTTAAAAGCTGGGGTCTAAAATCAATCTGCTTGTGAAAGTCCGTGCTAAAGTGTGTGAGATAAATGTGACAGTAAATCACACAAGCCACTAAGCAGAGTCTGATACCATTTCCCTGTGAACAAAAAGCAGTAAGAAATCTCACAGCTGCTGTTCCTGCCCTTCAGCAACTTTTAATTTTTATTGATTGACACAACACCTACGCACCACATCATCCACAAGAGCCATCAGTTCTGTTTCAGGAAAAGCAAATTATTCGGTATTGTCAACAGCTGGCAGAGGCCACCAGGAACTGCTTCTTCATTCATTTGTTTTTCTCAGACATCTATAAAGAGCTGTCATCACATATCAAACAAAGCAAGTATCGGGCAGTATGTGTGTTTCGATTCTGGCATACGAGGCCTCTTCCTCCATCACTGGGAGGCATGTAGTGAGGCATGTCAGCCATGACAAGCAAGCAAAGCAGGTACAGAGCGGGCTCAAGCACAAACATTTCAGAGTTGGTCGCCTTTGAAGATCACCTTTGCTGCGGATGGTCATGGCAACAGGACATGGAAGAGAACCTGGACCTATTCAGACCAGGCACGCTGCCTCATGAGAAGCTGTATGTGATGAAGGCTGTTGCCCCCGTGACACTAAGTAATACTTGCGCTTCACTGTGAACTGATGGGGGCAAAAGGACTTTGCATGATGAAGTCAAGAGCTACCCCCTGGCATTATTTGCCCTGGGATAAACTGGGCTTTGAGGAGTGTTATGTTCTTTTTACCTATGCAGATTTCTGATTAACATTTGTGGGAGTACTGTGCATGTATGGGCAGGACGCCCAGATTATCCCTTGATATGTATGAAAAATGGCATATGAAAAAAGTTCTGTCATGTGTGTGCAAGACATTTTGGCCAGTATTGAAGCCAAAAGGCAACATGAAATACTGCATATCCTTACTAATGCATTGTGCTGCAGTAGTGAAGAATAAAATGTTTCATTGAAGGAACAGAGGGAGCTGGAGGTGAGCGAAATACATTTTCCACTCTGGAATGTGATCAAGATACTGGGTAAACGCCACTGCTTCTGAGAAAGGACCACAGACGTTTCAAAAGCCGTAAGTGGTTAGGAGCTTGGTTTCTCAGTCATGTCCAAAACTCAGCAGCTTTAGTAGAACAGCCCCCCCTTAGCACTGCATGCAGGTGTTTGGTTCAGTACTGACTCAGAGGGAAGAATGCTACCCACTGAGTCACCAGCCCTGCTTCCTCCAGCACTGCCTTCTCTCTGCTGGTTATCCACTCAAGCCCAAACATGCTTAGTGTACAAGAGCTAACAGGACTGCAGCCCTGAGAAGGATGGGTGGCACAGAATGAAAACCTTGTGAGTGTTAATGTGTCAAGGTAAGCCACATGAGAGTCGCTGTTTCTGAGGTCGGCTGTGTGATTAGCGGGTTGAACACCGTGCTCACCTCAAGGAGACACAGCGCACTGTAGATGTTCACCTCCGCTCTCCAGTGCGTCTGCAAACATGGCCTGCGTGAGGGTTGCATTGAACAGATTGCTGAGCCCAAGCTCGTGCCATGCAAGGGAAAGATTCAGTTGCCTGAGGAATGCAGCTGTCTCCCACCCCTCTCCTCTGGAAATGTCTGAGCCTCCCAGAAAGGATGAGGAAAAGCACAAAACCCATACTACGTTTGATCTGAGCTGTGCTTAACCTATCTCTTTTCCTTGAAACTATACTGAACTCATTTGGGGTGGTGAGAAGAGCACTTGTGCTAGAAATAAATAGAAGATCTACATTTAACACATGGCCCTAACACAAAATAGAATCACTGTGGCCCCTCAAAGTTAGGAAGATTTGCTTGGACATGCATTCCACGGTTTATCAGATTTCTCTCATGTGCAGCATCCAAGAGAAAAAACTTCCTAGATATGGTGTACTTGCATGCTCAACAGACTGGACCCAGATACATACTTTGGTTTTAAGACTAAAAAAATCCTCCGCTCACGCACATCATGCACATGTAAGTAATTTGCAGTCTTCAAGTACTAACCCTTCACAGCCTGAAGCAGGGGCAAGTTCCTTCTCTATTCTCACAGGCCTGTTATCGTTATGCAAGCTTTCATTCTGAAACTCAAACTCACCTGAAAAATACGCAGGTTAGTGAATCCGAAACTCAGCTTAAGCAACCCAAATGAAAATGCTGTGCATCTGTTAACCCATTCTTGTTTCTCCTCTTAGGGGCAGACTGCCTATTCTCCCAGCAGCCCAGCTCATCCTGCTGTATCTGAAGTTTTCTGCAGGTACGATGGTGTGGCTTCAGCTCCTCAGACTCTATTCACATGTCTCTGCCCCCCACACTCAAATCCGTATCCTTCCATGTCTCCAAGGAGAGATGGTGGAAAGAAGATCCCTGGATCTTCGCAACTATTTTTTCTGTAGTTCTCATTGTATGGCCACAAGTAGCAACCTCAGATGCTGAAGGCTGTGCTTTCTTACCCAGCAGTCCTCAGGCAAGCTGCTTCTGCCACAGCCTGGTGACGTAGACATGAGGAAGAGTTTCTGGGGCAAGTTCCAAGTGATGGAATATGAAGAGTAAAGTAGGGTTGAAGCTTGTACAAGTCCAGTGTCAAAGTGTTTCCAGAAAGATATAAAATAGAGTATATCACAGCAATAGAAGGAGCAAAGCAGTCTAATAGACTGACCATGGGATGGGCTGAAGGAGACTTCGGCTCTAACGATTAGTTGCTTCATGGCTTTGGTCAAACTGGTCAATATTTCTGCCTGTATTTTTTTCCATGTATTGAATGGATATAACAATATTTAGTTTTTGAGCTCTTGTAGTATTGTGATGAAAAATTGGTTCTCCTTTTTAAAGCCCTATGGAATATGTGCTGTTGAGACACACAAATGGGAAAGATTGCCAGCAGACGGTAATATCTAAGGAGAAGACAAGGAAATGAAAGCACAGGTCTTAAAGGTGCCAGAAAGAATAAAAGATGGAACCAGGAAGGAATAAAAATTATTAGAGACATCTAAAAGTGCTGGACAAAAAAGGGAAGAGGAGGATTATGATAAGGAAAGACAAAGAGAAATAAAAAAAAAAAAACCCAGTCACAAATATGAATAAAGAAAAAAGGCAATGGGGGAAGAACTGAGTTAAGAAGGAAGATGGAAGTGCTCGTTTCCCTTAGTAGGACTTGTTACCATGTAAGTACCAGCAAGTGGGCCGCACATGAGAAGGAGAGGACAGAAAATAGAAAAATGAAAGAAGCAGGAAAGCAGATAGGCAGGAAAAAAGTATAAGTTTAACATAGCATTTTAATGATTTTTCAATTATTTTGTCAGTAGCTGTGGTTTTCTTTGGGAAATCAATATTTTTTTGTTAAAAATAGTTTTAAAAAAAAATATTCAGTGTTGGTCAGAAAGAAGAACATAAAATCTAAGCTTGGCAGCCCAAAACCTTTCTGCATTATACTTAAAACTTGGGTGTTTTCAGGGTTTTTTTTATGAAAACCTGATGTTTCTGTGGGAAAATCATCACTTCCCAGACACCTCTATTTTTAGGCCTGTGTTCTCAATTAGCCTGGTACTCATTTGCTGTAGGGGTCTTTGCAGCATGGCAGTAATGTGGTGTACCAAAGGGTTACAAAGGAGCCTGCCTGGTATTAAAAACCCACACCGGTGACTTTACAGTAGCTGCCAGCTAGCCGCCTTTCTTCTCTCTGTATCTGGGAAGAAAAGCATGGGATGTCAAATCTTCCAGTGAGAACTTCCCACGGCACAAAATCATGACGGGAAAGAAAGTGAGCGATAAAAACACAATGTACAATAACCTTAGCAAGGCTGAATCCTGAATTGCACCCTGGATATGTGATTGATCCCCGCATCATCCACAAGTAATCCTTTTGCTTTTGCTGGTACATGTCTGAAACATCAGCTGAACTAACTGTGCTCTGGGAGAGATTCTGTAATGGCTCTGTCAGAACAGACAATCGCAGTGGTAAATGTGAATAAGTCACTTGAGCGTATCTGTTGCTTTCTGCCCACAGAAATTTGTCTTAGTGGCACTGTTCCCATTTACAAGCTTTGTGCTTGAGGGGATGAGACAAGCTGCCCAGATGATCATGGGAAAGTTTATACATACAGCAACTCAGCCAGCAAAGCGCGTGGCGTAACATGCTGCGAGCATGGTAGCTGCCCATGGATGGGGCTCTGACGGCATTCAGCCTCTGAGCAGGGTGGCTCACTGGGGCTGTGGATCTGCTCCAGCACCCGCCCCACGCTGCCGACCAGAGCAAAGCAGCCGCCTGAGGGGCAGGAGGGCACCGTGCAAGAAGTTAGTTGCCAAAGGACTCTTAAATGTTTCGGTGGACAGGCGTATCTCCCTCTGCTGTGTAGTTGAATATCAAGAGTCCCAGTGGGTCTAGCATCACCCTTAGCTCACTGTCTGCACAGTCCCCTCTTTACTGGGCAGCCCCCAAGCTGAAGCGCCTGGCTGGCACCAGCAGAAAGATCAAAACCAAGTCACAGCAGCTTCCTGCTGTGATGGGAACCTAGAGATCTGCTCCTCTGGGCTTCACCTACCTGGCACAAGTGAGCGCCTGTATTTGCGTCGTTGGTGTTGCTATGGCCACTGAATGCAGGTATAAACCTTGCCATGGGGACATTGTTACGGGAAAGTAGGATGCAGCCCAGGAAAGGGTAGTGCTTTACTGACGTGATTTATTTTCATGACCCATCTGGGTCTCTGGAGTTTACCCATTCGGTTGCTTTGCAGGAAATTTCCTCATGACAGAGCACTCATGCATTTAGTAATAATATTTTACATCTATGTTGGACTCTGCGCATTCCAAGTGCTATACAAACACAAACTCATTCATCTTATCTTTTTATCTCATGACAGTTGTCTGCAGTGCTGAGTTGGTTTGATCCCAGCCTCACAGACCTTTCAACAGCGGAATTGTTACCTGACTAATTATCCGTCTAAATCACCACTAAGGACTGGTAGCTGGGCTCCACTCTCAGTTTTAACCAGCAGCTCCCGTCACTTCAGTGAGAGGCCTCTAGGTTTCTGCTGCTGAAGATAGGAAAAAGAAAATCTTGAAGGCAATTTTAATTTAGTTTGTTTTCACCATAAGGGTGTTCACTAGGGGCAAAACTGTTTTCAGAATTACAGATACACTTGCCGTTGGTTCATGGGAAATGCAGTCAAGCATCTCTGTATTAATTTTACCCACAGGCAATAGGGAGGTGAGGTTAATGTAGGGCCAACTTGTACTGCTCCTACCCTTTCTCCATTTGCTGTCTCTAAATTCATTCATACCTCCCTGGATGAATAATCGATTCAGAGTAAGTTACTAGGATTGTGAAAATAGACTAATCAGCAGAGACAGCTATGTCTTGGAGTCCAAAACATTTAGAGATTAAAGTGAGAATTTTTCTCCAAGCTGAACTGAGTTAGACCATGAAAGGAAATTGAAACAAGTAGCAGATGCTGTCGTAGAAAGAGGGAGAACATGAGGCAGAGATTAGGCACCTCCTAGACATGGTCTAAAACCTGTATATTTTCTTTGCGGCTCTCTGCAGCCTGGAGAAGGCCGAACATGGCAGTGAAAAGACAGTATGGCAAATGGGAAGGACTCCATAGGTATGAAAATGGTTTTATCCACAGCGACAGCAAACTTGATGAAGCTCAGTGCACTGAGACTGGCAGGAAAAGTTAAGCTCTACCCCAAAATGCTGCAAATAGCAGTATGTAATAATTCAGTGCAAAGTCTAAGGCCATGCATTTAGAGAATTTTTATCCTAAACTGGTACGTCATTGGTGGCAAATAAGTAATAACAGTTTCCATAGCAGGCACTGTTAAGAGGTCCTCCTGCATGCTGCATGCAGCTCTGGTCACTGAAGTCCAGTGCTGATGAGGTCAGACTGGAAGAGCTGCACAGAAGGACTTCGATGATGGTGTGCATGGAGTGGCTGCAAAGGATGGGAAAAAATGAATAATTATCAAAAAGAAGTATGTCCTAAAAGTTGGAACTGTTATAAGAGTGATAATTTCCAAAAGCTGAACTGAGTTAGCTCTATCAAAGGAAATTGAGACAAACGGAACAAGTGATCTCACACAAAAAAAGCCAACAGAAAATGGCTTATTTAGCTTTTTTAGCCTAGGGGAAAAAAATCTCAGCAGGTATATGACTTTCCTTTCTGCAAATATGTGAAAGAGAAGAGCTATTTAAGCTAAAGGCAATGTTTGCACAGAGTAATGCATATAAGCTACCCTTAGAGAAATGTATGCAGGAAATCAGAAGAATGTTTCAAACCATCAGAGGAAGGAAGTTTTGGAGGAGCGTTCAAGAGCAGCAGCAGGAGAAAACTTTCTACCTCATTTAAAAAAAAAATTGATCAATATATGAAAGGAATTACACTATGCAGTTTCCCATGGTGTCAGGAAACAGGACTCAGCTGCTTCTGATGTCATTTCCAGACCTATTTCCCATGTTCCCCCTCTTTCCCTGCCACCCCAGACATTTTCAAGTTAAATATGTGATATACAACCTCGGTCTTTAACATTAATGCTGACCACTAGCATGACAGAAACAAGTAGGAAAAAATGCTCCAAGCTTAAGTTTTCAAAAACTGTCCTCATTTACCCTTAGGAATGAGAAAACACATAGGAAGGATCCCACACTAGCCATCATCTCTCCCATCATGCTGGCTGTCTTCAGGACCTTGCTTCACAACAGCAAAATGAAATAAACCAGCATCATAGTTACTGTTTTCTAAGCAAATTGCAAGAATATTCTTATCAGGATTGAAATGAAACAAACCACTTTACATAATGCTGCGTAGCCTGGGTCCAGCAACTCTTCAGGTTGCCAGAAACATCAGCTGTGTAATAGAGATGGGTTTCTAAACAAGGCTGACCTATGCTTTTAGAAAATGCATTTTGAGATTTTTTTCTGAGAGGTTTTTCACAACCTAGTACCCCCAGTTTTTGCTACCTGAAGCATCACTCAGAGACTTGGAAAATTATTTACCAAGAATTTTGTATTCAACTAATTTATCAAAAGCTCCTTAAAACTTATCAAGATACTTCTACCAAATCTTTGTACATTCACTCAGCACATCACCATTATTCTGCAGTGGAAAAGTATGTTTGCCACAGAAATTTAAGACAGTATTGGATATTGTGTCCTCTCCTGATGAAGTCCTTGTGACCCAAGGCAAACATGTTTTTATACTAGTATTGTCAGTTCAGTGTCTTCTGTTGTGTATGTTGTGTCTTCAACAGCTTCTCTGTGGATCTTTCCTGCTTCCTTTCTCTATCTGAAAAACTGATCTCTAGAGAAAAATGGGAATAAGAAACATTTGAACTCCAGCACTAACACTGCACTCCCAACTCCAAAGATTTGGTTAACTTGACTTACCTACCAAAAAATTGGTTTTCTGACTTTCACTTAGTAATGTCATTATAGAGAGCAAGAATGGAAGCATGACCTTATGCTCCAAAAAGAGCCATTCATTAACACCATGCATTGCAACATTTGGACCCAGGTTACCTGGTGCGTTTGAAGCAAAGTCTTCAGTTTGCCTTCCACCACACCCACTTTCTAGATGATATCCTGTTAATGCTCGTCTCTGACCTTCACTGTCAAAATCTAGCTGCTGAGTCTCAGTCCGATGGGCCCAGGCCCCTCAGCCGGTCTTTGCTGGTCAGGACATTCTTAGGTGACTCTCCCAGCGCTATAGTGTTGCACGGAGCACTTTTTTCTAACATTTCTGCTACGTTTGCTGGTTATATTGTGCAAGCCAGGTGCATCTAACCATAGTGCATTATAGAAATGAATGGACAAATTTAACCAGCTAAAAAAAAAATCATTTTATGAGGCAAACAAAAGCTGCAGTGACTGATTCAGTACCTCAGCCTATTTCTTCTTGAGAGAGGCCCGGCCTTTTTGTTCGAGTCATTGATTCAAGTCAACGCTCCGTGCAGGAGTTCTCCACCAGGATCAGCTAGACTCCTTATGGCTTCAACACGGTGCGTGAGGAAGCTTGAAGTTCGAAACTCTAATGGTCTTCTCTGAAAGGATGATCCACTGCCCCTAAAACACAAGTCCAACAACTCCCACGTCCCACCCTCCTGCCAGCATTTGAGACGACAGTTTTAACATCCATAAAGAAGGCTGTCCTTACTGCCGTTTGCTTTCAGCCTGAGTGGGGGTTGATCTGTGGGACTCTAGTTGAGAAAGCCTGTGCAAAATGACTCTCCCAGTTTGGCAGACTCAGGTTGGTGACAGCTGAACTTCCACTGGTAGCCTGGGCCACGAGCTCTGCCTAGGAGCCTTGAACTTAGCAAGCTGGCTACTGGAAAGGTTCCCCCACTTGGGGAGTCGATGCCATGCCCAACCTTGCCCCCGCGCCCAGTCCTGGAGAAGGACGCTGGTGCCACAGTTAGGCACCATCTGCTGCAGCCTAGCTTCAGCTGCCAACGGTGTTTCGGTGCCCGCTGGGATGTGAAACTGCTGTTTGCACACAAGGTGTAACTGTTTGACAGCCTAGCCTACTACGTCCTTGTTGCTCCATCTAGTACTGTTATTGCTGTCCCAGCCTTTGATAAGGCGAGGGCCTGAGATAGCTACTGTACTTTCAAGTCTGCCTCCAAATAAGCGGCTACCTTTCATCTTTGTTTTATTGCCAAGGACAGAGACAGACAGGCCAGACCACTGGCTGGCTAATAAGTAATAGGGAACTTTGCTGAGTCCCACAGTCCTCCTCATCAGGTGATATATTTTTTATACATATAGATTTATACATATATATTTTCATATCTATAGCTCCCATAGCGTCAGGAGCAGGCAAGGGCCAGCACATGGTGCATGCGTACGCCAGTGGAAATGCATGTCTGCAAAGGGACTCAGCTGTAACTGAGTAACTTGACAGGTAGAACAAACTCTTTCAGCCCTTTGCTCTTTCCAGTCCCCAAATATGACAGTTTAATCATTTTCTAGATGCAAAATGTCACTGAGATAAAGCAAAGTTTATAAAGGAGGACTGGTCACATAACAGAAAAATCTGGTAATATATCAAAGCAAAGAAACTCAAAGTTCGGGAAACATTTGCTTTCCTCAGAGCTTCCCCCTTTCCTCTCTCTCAGCACTCACAAAGCTGGAAACTCAGCCTGCAAGTTGCTGAAACAAATATAGCTCTGTCCTTTACATCACCATACGGCTCACCATCAACGCCACATTTGGTAAACTGTGAAAGTCGAAACCCAGTTGCTTTGTTCCAGCTCTTCAAAGGTGCATAGGCACTGAAATTTTGCTGAAATAACTGAAATGGGAGTTTCCTGTGATAATTAGCTTATAGCTTTATATGGTTTATAGTATCATCAAACACATGCAAATTTAGACATGATTTTCTCCCCACCAAAGTGAGAACATCTTAATGCTTTCAAAGCCACATTTCAGCTGACAGGAGAAGCACTGCCTTGCCATGAGGGATGGGGTTGTTGCATTTCACCTCCCTTCCAGGGACTTCACTTACAACTCCACGGAGGCTCCTCAGCCTCTCTGCTCAGGTTCCGATCCCACTAATCTGGGTTGTATTGCTAAATTTCAGCTAGGAAGCCAGGGTCAGTTTTGCCTTCGTGTGCGTAACACGGTTGAAGTCACCCACATGAAATGCCACCACACTAAAATCAGCATGGGCAGGAGGCAATTCTGGCCTTCCACATTTCGGTCTGTGCTGTTTGGTTGTTTTGCTGCCTGTCTAGCCATTGTGCTAGGTGCTGTGCAAAGAATAAATGACTAGGAGAAAGAGCCCAAGGAGTTTGTTCTTCCAAGCAATTCATACCCTTCTCTCAATAACAGCACAGCATTTATTATCTACCTTGAGAGGACAAGGGTTAGTTTTTGTAAAGTATATAATTACTTGCGTAGACTGTACAGAACTGTCCCTGACCTCTAGCATAATTAGTCATGTGGTTTCTTGTAAGTGCTTCTTGGGTGCTTGGATGAATCACTGAATTTTGAGGTTTGTCGTCGGTAATTTTTGGTAACACGTCTTAGCCAGCAGCATGATTATCCATATTTGTTTGCTTTTTATTTTACATTCCTTTACTAGAAGACCTTTGGGGGTTGGTGGGTTTCTACAGCTGACAGTCTGAATGGTAAGACTGGGCTTACTGGCCGTGTTTATTTGTAACGTCTTAGTGTCTGTAAAAAGCCCCGAGGCCTGTACAAACTTGCTGGAGGATGCAGTCCCAGCCCTGGGGAACCTTCATTCTCCATCAAGAGCCACAAGGTGTGGAAAAGCACACAAGCAAAGCTATGAAACCAAGGATAAAGTTAACCACATCAGCCATGGCTTCCCAGAAGTATGTAGATGCTCAGAGATACATCAGGTACCCATACAAATGTACAATAAAAATGCACAATATGATGTATTAATTGGGTTGGGTGTTTAACTTCCATGGAAGATTAGCCTTCTTCCCTCCATTTTGTATGCCACCACAGTGCCTAGGCACGTAATTAGATACCTGATGGCTTTTACAAACCTGCACCTATTTTTTTAATTAATTTTTTGAAGTTGAGATTTCATAGATTTATACTAGAAAAATAGTCCTTGATGGAGGCATTATTGGAGTGGAGAGAGGACGAGAAACAGATGTAGAAGTGGTACAGAAGAGAAAATAAAAGTGAGAGGGGAGAAGGTAAAAAGAGCAAGAAGAAGAGAGAGGGATTAGGGTGGGGTTTGCAGTGAGAAGAGCTGAGTGTTTTCAGCAGCAGAGAGGAGCAGGATAAAGAAATCAGGACCAAAGGCAGTGCAGGAAAAAACACCAAAGAAAATATCCAAGTGAGTCCTAGACTAACAGGACAATTTTGCTGGCTTTCTGCAGTCCAGGTCTCAGGAGCAGCCATGAGCTTTACAAGTGACAGCAACAACTACCCTCCCCTGCAATAAAAGCAAAAGCAGCAGGTTGCATGGTAGAGATAAATGCACTTTCTTGCAACTCCAACCCCAAACCTACCTGCCATGACTCCTTTCATTTCTTTTCTCCAAGGACTGTAATATTTCATGCTGTGGCAGACTGATACGGATCGTGTTTGCTGGATAAACATCAGTGGTTGTGGGCAAGGAGCTCAGAAACACAGAATCTCCTTGGATCCAAACAGCACAGGTCTGTCCCCCAGAGTTGCACCATTACCTCAAAGATGTGAATGACACCATGTTTCCCAAGCAGAAGCCTTGAGTTTGCTGTCTTGGAGAAGATATTTGGGATGGGGCGAGGGGGACTGCAGGGTGGGAAGGGAAAGAAAAAGGAAGGGAAAGCCAAGCTGTTGCAAGCAGGCACTCATGAAAGTCCTTGCCCATAACAAGGCTTTTGAAGCATATAGCTCCACAAGTGGCTGGATCACCCCCCGGAAGGCTCAGCCAAGGTGTTGGGACTAGGACTGGCAGACGGGAAATGGCAGAGGGGAACCACCGGCTCTGTGTATGAGGATCTTAGGCATGCATGCCTGAGGTATGGATATACTTTGCTTAGCATGCTTTCATGCTGGAAAACGCATTACATTGTATCTTTGGCCTTGGTGACGATGAAAGAAGGACAGATGCCACCACCTCATGCATAACCAGACACTTCTCTTGCAAAGCAGCGGCGAGTGCCCATGGACTGGCAGGCACTGCACACTGTTCCCTCTGCAAGGGCTTGCCAGGCAGTGTAACCAGGCAGTAGAACACAACCATGCTGGTTTTGGCTGAAGTCCATCTGCCACTTGAAGGTTTTCATCCAAATGACTTTGTGTGTAGCCGAGCTTTGTTTTTTGGTTGAGTTTTTTTGGTTTGTTTTTTGTTTTCTTCAGATCTCTACCATTCTGGTTTAAATCAGACTGACCTCAATATCAGCCTAACAAAGTGGACAACTTGGTGACACAGAGAAATGAAAATTTTCCCCTTGGGAAAGGAGAAGAAAACTTCATCTGCAGAGCCAAATTGTAAAAAGCCATGCTTCTCCTCCAAACCTGTGCCTAGACTGGGTGGTCAGGAGCATCCTGGAAACTAGGAACATTGAGCATAGCAAGAGCCAAGTCCAAGTGCAGACTGGAGAGTAAGTCTCCTCAGATCAAGCACTAGAAGGCAAATAAAGTGCAGACAATGCTTAAAAACTCCTGCACTGTTCTTTCTGGTGCTTTGACAACAGAAATTGAGAAGCTAGACAGCTACAATAATTTCTCCTGCTATGGTCATTTTCCTTTGTTTAAAATCGACCAAGTCAGGACAAGTAGCAAGATGTCACTGGAGACTGAAACACCGTGCTTTTGCTTTTGAAATGTCTGTAAAAAGTAAATTTGTCTGATTTGGAGAAGTCCTGATCACAAAGTATGTATTACAGCCACAGAGGCAGTCCCCTCCTTTAAAATCCTGGTTTGTGGCTGTCATGAGACTTGCTCTCCACTCAGTTTATTCTGAACAGAGCCTTAACCGCACACAGGACTTGGCCAGTCAGCCACTGACTTTCACCTCTTGATGATTCCTTGATCTTCTATAACTCACTCTTGACCATATTGTTTTGCTTTTTTTTTTTTTTTTAAGTATGTGTGGGTGCGTATTAGCTGTTAAAAAGCAATTTACATACCTTAGCTGCACTCAGCCAAGAAGCAGCCACAGAACCCAACCCAATAAATCACAACAAGGGGGAAACAAAGAGGAGGCAACAGGGAGGTGCGGAGCTGGGGCAGCGGAGTGCTGACACTGCCTTCGGGGCACGGGGGGCTGCTGCCAGAGCTGCCAGAGCCACCCTTGCCTGGCTTAGGCTCCAGGAGGATATGTCCTCCAGCAATGGCAGCTGCCACAGCCCAGGTTGAGCATGGCAAACAGTTTCAGCCCAAAGGAAGGGGAGATGAGTGTTTCCAGCAGTTTCCAAAAACCAGTACTCGCTTATTCAAACTCTGCCCCAATTCCGCTCCAGCATGGTTTCTGTTATCTGGCCAGCTCTCATCAGTAGTTTCCTCTGGACCCATGAAAAACAGGCATATAGAAAGAAAATACTGTCCTGACAGAAGGACCAGGCTCTTCTCAGAAAAAAAAAACAAGAGGAAGAAAGAAACTGCTTTTTTTGAGCATGTTTGCCACCAGCTCCTCCTTCTCCATCACTTCCTAGGAGAGCAAACGTGGTTTCAGTGAAGGCAGGTTATTTCATGGTCTCCCTTATCACAGCTCCACTAATGAAAGCACCATTGAAAAAAAGTGTACCAAAGGCTAGAGAATAACTGGGGTGGGCACGGTCACAAGCTCACGGATTTGCCACCATATGGGGAAATATGGCTTTCCACAGAAAAAGCCATGGAAAAGTTTTTATCCAGTGTCTACCTTAGGATATAGAAACGGTCTTGGGTGATTTGAAAGCTTTTCTGTTTTCCCAAAGGTATCAGGAGGTCTAGTGAAAGAGACTGTCATCTTATATCCCTTGCTTCACTTGTTGTCTTAGATGGTCATAACTGTACCTCTGCTAGCTTGGAAATACCAACAGCCTTTTCTTCTTCTTGCACACCAGGGCAGTGGTCTTGGTGTCCAGGTGCCACTCACCAGTCATCATCTTCCTGAAGAGTATCAGAGTGCTTCGCCCTGTTGGTCTGCCAGTCAGGCTGCCAGAAAGCAAAGCGCAAGCCAGCCAGCAGAACAGAATGCAACATCCTCTGCTTCACTGTAAAAAAACCCCCAAAACCAAAAAACAACCCCAGAAACTGGGTCCGTGCCTTAAAATAAATAAATCTTTAAGATCTATCGAGATCTGAAAAGAAGCGTATTTTATAGTGGTCTTTATGGACATTTTGCCTATCCTGTGAGGTTTGAGGGTGACCAAAGGCTTGAACTTTGGCTTTGATTTTAAAAACATTCTAGTGCTTGGACTGTTTTTCAGTGATGCAACAAATCCAGCTCTGGGGCTCCTGGCATGGGATCAAAAACTCCAAAAGAAATGAGGCACAGAGCTGTGATCTTATACAAAATTCACTCTGTCAATTCAATTTTGCCAAGAAAACCCGATAGTTAGCATTCCAGGGGCAGGCTTTGTGCTGGACCAGGGCAGGCCTAGGTGATGGTTGGCATAACAGCAATGACGTCGGCATATCACATACTCCGTCTCCTTGGGTAGAAAAGGCACTGAACATCCATGCCTAATTTGGGTCTTGCAAGGAGGGTTAGTGAGCAGGGGTACACATATCCAACATTAATGGTGGCGGAAAGATGGTCTCGTGACAGTAACGATGGATGAGTAATTAGAGGCAGAGCTATGGTCCCTGTGGTCTGCTGTTGCATGAATGTTTTCCCAGTTAGCAAAACCAACATGAGGCAGTTTGACCCTTAGTGTTTCCTCACCCAGTCCAGCCAACCCTTCCCTCCCTGTGCTGCAGGTCACCACACCAATTCTGCCAGTACAAGCATTCACCACAGATTGAAACAAGGTACATGGAGAAGAGCACCTCTAACAAAAGTGGTCATTTATTCATGTATTCATATCTAACTAAAAACACTTAATTTAAAAATACATATTGAAGTATTTAATTAAAAAAGCTCAGACCTACAGCACCTCAAGCCACTCAAGGGTAGTTGCTGTCGTGTCCTGCTCCTCCTCCTCTCCCCACATTGCCCAGCCACGTTCTCTCCCAGCCTTACTGCTTTCACTTCTGTGACCTGCTTTGACTACCTCAACAGAAGGCTACCTGGCTGGGCTAGGTTCCCACTGCCCTAGCACATCAAAGCAGCTCAGACAAAACAGGCGGATGAGCAGTCCCTCCCCAGTATCTTGGGGAGTTGTGCCTTTAGCATGCAGACTCCTGTTTCAGCCGAGCCAGACTGAGAGTGAGATGCTGTCCCTTCCCCGCAGCCTGTCTATTCCCAGTCCTCCCAGTCACGTTCAATGTAGCCATCAACCCTACCATATAACAAGTCATTTTGGTTCCCTGGTGCGAAGGAACTCTATTCTTTGCTGTTGCCGAATGAGTTTTTGGTCAGATAAGCCACTGGAGGTGACTCATGCAGTGGCCATGCAACAGCTACTTTCGATGCAAGGGGAGCAGAGGCAGCAAGTACCTGAAGAAGGGCAACTCCCCTTGAAGGGCACAGCTCCCACCCAGCCCACTCAACCTAACTTAAGAGCTGCTGTGATCCCTGGCTCCTTCCTGGGGTAGCTACTCCTGTAGCTATGCATTTTTGTCCTTTCTTTTGTGCCAGCACTGATGTTCATCCCACCCCAAGGAGAACCGTTCCAGCTTGCTAAGCTGGAAAAAACTTATTCACTTACTTTTTTGAAGATGTTTGCTGCAGGTTTAGCAGGCTGGACTAGCTTACCTTGTGGATTACAGAAGGGGCAGAGCAGTCCTGGTTCAGTTCAGCTGCAGTCACTGTGGAAGCTCAGCTACAACCTGAGCCTGCAGCAAGTTCAAAACAAACTATGACACTCAGGATTTATCCCCTTCATGTCGAGGGGGATGTTAGCTCTGAAACTGCACGGTGGTAATACAGATAAGTTCTCTGGCTGCTGGTAGTTTTATTAGAAACATCCATCTAATAGGATAATCCCTAACTCAAACAGCTCTCCCCAGGGTCAGAAGCCACAACTATGCTCAGCCCATACAGAAAAACCTCAGGTTTTCTCCACAACAGCTTCCTATAAATGTCACACATTTGTCAATACAAAAATCTGCTGGATATTGAAAACAGAGAATGTGGAGACAGTATGAAATTGAATATAATTTAAAACAAATAACACAGGGACTACGACCAAGTGTACTATTGACATTTATACACAACTGAATGAAACCCACTGGACTTTTCCTGTTTAAATGAAGCTGCCACATAATTTCAAGTCTGCTGCCCCAGGTGCCACACATTTTAGGAATGTGGGAAGAGACTTTGGCTCCGTCTTGGCACAGATTGCATATGATCTTACTGAACTCCCAAATTCAAGCACAGAAATGGACCAAGTTAAATACAAAGGGAAATTAGATAAATTAGGCCCAAATATTCTTTAAGAGCAACCAAAGATGAGAAAATGGAAAGTGAGAGACAGATAAGCAATGAATAAAATGTCTTCCTGAAACAGTGGGAGGTTTAAAACAAGACTCCTTTACAGGAGTATTAGAAACAAAGTAGAAGCAAGTTGGAAACAGCAAGTGATGTTGACCCGCCCATTTTATTTTCATTGAGCAAAAGTGCAGAGAGTAAACAAAAAGTGCAGAGAGAGAGAATGCAAAGGTTAGTTCAAAATGCTTTTAGGTTTAAAGTAGCAACAGCACATCGGCCAGAAGCTTTAACTCCATATGTGTCTCTCTGATAAAGGGAAGCTTATTTTAACTCATTTTTTTGAATGGTCCAAAATTCTGTCTCTATTTGCATCATTGCTTTGTGGGTTATTCTGACGCTTTGCTTAACATGTGCTTGCCCTTCTAACAAGCCAGGGCAGTCAGAGCAATGCACTTCTCAGTAGCATTAAAAGAGAAGAAAAAATGCTCCAGAAATACATGGCAGGGATGAGTAAGCAAGCCTGCCTGGTTGTTGATCTGTGATATACTCAGCAATTCCAGCAGAGGAAATATTTATCTTAGAATGGTGCGTAGCTTCCACTGGGTTTTCACTCCAACACTAAAACCCAATGCTGAAAGCTTTAATGGTCAGATGATTTTCTTTCCCTTTTGAGTCACAGCAGTGACTTTTGCTGTGTGCTTTACCTGCTTGAGCAAACAGCGAGTGCTATTTGGTGTATTTCAGGGACTGAGCAGGAAATTTCTCGCAACGTGCAGTGACAGCGCAAAACGTTTGCCTCCCTTGCAAGTTAGCAACATGGATAAATAGCAGAGCAGATTGGCTGGGTCACAGGTAGGCGACCTCCCCTCCTCCAATAAAATCTGCCTTCCTAGGCTGGGTCGCTGGAATCCTAACACTGCTGTTAGGCCAAGAGCAGAGATCCTCATGCCTGTGGTATTTGCTCAGAGGGCATGACCACTTTGGGCAAGTCTTTCATGTGAGTCAGCTTTAGCTGATCCATGGGAAAATTCCTTTGTGTTGTCAGGCAGGGTTTGCTCACAGTTTCAAAGGATAATCTGACTGAAAGGAAAATGCATCTGAATTTTAGCATATTTCGGTCAGCTCTCCAATTAAACCTGGTGCAAAACAAAGGATGCTCAGTTTTCTTTGCAGGTCAATTTTAATAAGGAGACCCCTCAATAAGGAACCTGCACTTTCTGAAATACGCTGCCCTCTCACTGGAGTCTACGTCATCTCTGACCACATCAAACGTCATGTGTCCAAATACCGTCAAAATGGATTCAGAAGAAAAGTGTAAGTTCTGACTATGATATCTGGAGAAAGTAAACTAAAGAGCTAATCCTGCAAACATTTATTCATTTGGCTACCCTCTGTCCTTTCAGGTTCTTTAGTCACCAAAGAAGAGGCACTAGAGTTAGGGCCAAATCAAGCAGAGTACCTTCCACTCCCCTTCCATGTTCCTGTGTGAGGAGCATCCAGAAGCCTCCACTCCCCCGTTGCTGTGGAAGAGTTGTTCGTTCAGGACTGGCCGAGGGCACTGGAAATCCTTGTGTCATTTTATTGCCCAGTCAATGGCTGTGACAGTCAGGTCTCCATCAGTTGAATTCACTGCTGACGTATGTGAGGCCAAGGACCATGTGCAGCATGAGTAAGAATGCGGAATACAAGCACGCCTTCTTACAGAGCCTGCAGTAATACAGGCCTTGTCCACCCTTGGGGTGCTAGGCACTACTGCCATGTAAACAAATGATGGTCACTGTACAATGGTAAACACGTACTGGATGTTCAGAGCCATTCTGCACTGTATCTGCAACCTGGCTGAATTCTCTTCTAGTGCAGCTATTGCATCCCTAAAAAAGCCCCATTCATTTTCCATGATGCCCCACCTAAAGACAGGGTCAGGGATTTGTACATGAGTCAGCAGAGAAATTCTGCTCTTCTGACACAAAGAAGTTGAGGACATCTGCAGGGAATGAAGAGCTTACAAACTGTATGCATGGACATAGTAGTTTAGTCACAGACCCTTGGCTGGTATAAATTGTCGTAGCCTATTGACTTCAATGGATGAAGCTGTGTGGTTCCACGCCAGCTGAGAAGGGCAATATAATGTATTGTAATCACTCAGCCATCAGTCACGTCAGGAAATAATTTGCTAATCACACTTTTTTTTTTCCAGTGTAAATTGCCAGTCCTTTTTTTATTAAGATAACCTTCAAAATGCCTTCAAACTCAGTACCGCTGAAAGTCTGTCAAGGTGAGATTTCTTGCAGAAATCAGATTAGTCACAGCTCCTCTTATCCCTTCTCGCAGCAGGCTCTGAATCTTCAGAAGGTCAAAAGCACAAGATTCACAGCCTGAATCACAGTCAAGCCCCTGCATCCTCACGAAGTGAAGGTGGTTCAGGGATCTGGGTGTTGATCTGAAGATGCATTGCTCTGTTACGGACCTCAGCCACAGCAATGGAGAATTCACTTCAGGCTGACATGTGGAAGAAGTTAGCACAGCTCACCGAGTTACTGGACATCCACTGAGCTCCAGGGAAAAGCACGCTCTTACAAACCTCCTTCACAGGAACTTCGACATTTAACTTCATGCTTGCAGGGAGCTCTTCCTGATGTGCTAAGTCACACATAAGGTGAACCCTGTGGGAAGATTTCTGATGGCCTGCAAATGCAAAGAGAGTGGAAATCCCACTAGATGTCCCTCTGCCCCTTTATGCACTTGCCTAGCCCTCACACTATGAACTGTCACAGCTGTGTTCAGGTGCTGGGCCTGTACAGTGGGACCAGTAGCCACTTTCCTGTTACACTGAGCTTAAGGAAGGAGCAATACATAAACAACTAGGAGATGCTTAGATACTGCAGCTCCTGTACGTGCCTGATGTCTGATGGCTACCCTTGCAAATAACTGCAAATTACTAGAATCTGCCACGCTTGTTTCTCATAAGAGTCTCCCTGCAGTTTCTCTTGTCCAATACCAATGGCAGTATTTGCAAAGAAGGAGGAACAGCCTCTGGTCCTCTGGTGCTGTGGAGGATGTCCTGATGGATGCTGGAACCCTCCATATGACCAAATACAATATTTGGTATCCAGCCCTTTTGGGAATACATGCTGCCTGTAAAGACTTCAACGTCTGTTAACATTTTCACTGTTTAACAGAGTTTTTGTGCAAATCCGTTTCAACTTCCAGGCTGTTTATGAAGAATTTCTTGCAGCTACTATTCACATACTTGATGTTTCCACAGATGTTTGCAAAGACTTTGTGTGTGTGTCTGTATGTTACTTGCTACAACATGAAGAACATGAAAAGTAAATACAGTGAGAAATTCAAGGCATAACATTCCTCAACACGAAGCACTGGAAAATTGTTTGTAGGTAGTATGACACCTGTACAGAGGTTTCCAGAGGTGCTCTCTATAAATTCTGTTGAAAGTCCTTGTCTTACAAAGGCTCCTATACAACCAGTCTAAAGTCCCACATGCTCAGACCCTTCCAGTTGCATGAGGCTCCTCTGAGGTCAATCGGGCTATCGTTTCTGTACCATGGCCTGTCCACTCAAATTTTAGAAGATGACTGAATCAGTCCCAAAGTGTATAGGCATCTAAAACACATTGAAACCATTGACAGTTAGACACAACCACGCTAAAGAATTGGGTGTTTGGACAGTGTAACAGGTAGAAGAGGGCACAACATTCACATTCACAGACACAAACAGTAAATGACAAAATGACAGCTGACTTTGGTATTATCCTAGAATTGGGATCAAAGTGAGCAGTTGTACAACAAATGAATTTGCAAACCAGCAGGGGCAAAGCCCCCAAACAAATAAATGATTGCTGAATCAGATACAGCTGTAGAACTAGCATTAGATTCTTATGCACAAGTGTTATGGGACAGTCTTGTGTGAGAATCAGACTCAAATTTCTTTTTCATAGCATTTTTCTGAGATGCTGTTAGAGTAGGAGGGCTCTCTGGAAGCTATTAAGAAG
The DNA here is from genome assembly GCA_013389945.1 of Fregata magnificens. Taxonomy (NCBI): domain Eukaryota; kingdom Metazoa; phylum Chordata; class Aves; order Suliformes; family Fregatidae; genus Fregata; species Fregata magnificens. The sequence goes on along the minus strand of WAAD01040367.1, from coordinate 89,234 downwards.
TTCCCACCACCATTAGTCAAAAAATGAAAAATGAAACTGCTAAGCCAGAGAACACTTGCCTTGTATCTCAGGAACTAAGCTCAGTTCTTCTGAGAAACCATCCCCCACAAGAACCATCTGGAGGGATCGCCATGTGTTTCAAGACCCTGTGTTCTGGGCTCGAATACTGATCTGTACAACTCTGAACTTTTGGTCTTCCACTGCTTATGTCCTCTTTTGGCAGTCATCCTTGGCCATCTTATATGGCCAGCTCTCTGAATTTCATCCAGCAGTCCCCCAAGCCCTGTTCTGTAGCTGACAGCAGCAGCCTGCATGAAACTTTCCTCCCTCCACCACTGGAGTCCGGCACCCAACTACTTGGCACCTTTGGCTCCTCTGGAAGTGAATGTAGGCTTCCTCTAAAGACAGAGGAATTAGAGGATTAGAAGACAGATAATTAAATAACTAATCATCTAACTGTCTTGTGTTCTGAATAAGTCAATAGTTTTATGGAAAGATAATGTGTGGTCATACAGCTATAAGCTGTATCGTAGCGGGGCTGGGGTGAGAAAAGAACAGAATTAGGCTTGTGTCTGTAGCCTTGACTCTGACGTTTCTCATCTTTTGAATGTGGGGCACTCTTTAGACAAGGTGTTTCTTGTGATAATTATTATTTGCTTACTTAATTCCTTAATGAATGGACCCATCTCTTTTTGGTGATTTTAAGTCACCTATCGCATTTCCGATGATTGCTGAAAATTGTTTGGAAGTGACCTTAGTGTCATTATGAAAACACAATAGCTTGCCTACTAATACTGCAAGCAAGGCTGTATTAAATGTACCATTCATCTGTTTCATCTTTGATACACTTCATAATTTCTGTGTGATTTTTTTCAGGCTTACAAACTATTAGCAGCACACTTTCCCCAGTCAATAAGTCAGGTAACCCAACCCACCCTCACAAGCATATTAAGTGTAATTAAAACTAAAGGGTGTTTACAGATACATGCTTACTAGTATTTCTGATACCAGGGCTAAGAATAATTTGCATATGAGATAGGATCCAGTGCTCAAGTTTGGGCCTGTAGAGCACATGACTTTTGCCTTTAGTTTTGAAAGCAGGGATTGCAAACCATGAGAAGCAATGGGATCAGCAATCTCCGTTGTGGGGACCTGACACTGAAGGGCTGTAGCCAGAGTTCTGAGCTTGCCACTCAGTTTTTGGCATAGCCTTCTCTTCCTCAAAAACTCCGCAGAACAGCTGTATCAAGTCATCGATGTACCTGCTTACAGACCGCTGTGCCTTCTGCAAGGTACCCGACCTCGCAAAGGCATGTCTGCAACAGTTGAAAACAGTGGCCAATTCACCTGAGTAGAAGGATATAGAGCAGAAGACTCTACCCCAGCAAGCTTCTGGCACTAATAAAGAGCTTTCTGAAAGTCTGGAGCATTTTTCTTTCCCCCTTGCTTTTCACTTAGATCACAGCTTGGGCTTTTCTAGCAATGGCTGGGAGCCAAATTCCCTAAAACTGCTAGAAAGGCAGTTCTCATACTATTTACAGCATAACCGGAAGCCAGAATTAGCAGATATCTCATGAGTAAGCTCATTCTCATGAGATTTCTGGTCCAACTTTGCACTGGAGGAGATACAAGTGTTATGGCAGGACCATGTTAAGCTCTGTACAAATATTACATGCCCAGACCAGTGTATTGCTTTAAACTGAAATATTTTAATAAAAGGTGTGCCAGCACCCAAGAAAAAGAAGTGAGGGAGTTCCCTAACAACTAGGTTATCTCATGTTCTGGTGGGAAGAGCCTTTCAAAGTCACTTGGCTACGTACTATACACAGATGGGGGCCAGAAAACAAGATGATTCCTGACTGCTTTTGGTGGGGCGGTCCTTTTCCAGGAGGTAGGAGATGTGGGTTTGATTTATCCCCCCACTTTTTCCTCTTCCTTTCTCTATATGTATATTTAATTATTAGGCTATGAGGAACAAAAAAGAAATATCCCAGAGAGGTCAGTCCATTGGGCTTCTCCTGCATGCCAGCTTTTCTGAGGATCCCTCTGGTTTGGACTCAGAGGTGAGACAAGCTGGGGTGAGAAGCCCACCCCAGGAAGGAGAACAAGCATGCTGACAGCTTTAGGATGTGGGGATTTGTTGCATGCCCCCCACTACAAAGACTTCAGTGCCAAGGGACCTTCAGCCAAGCAATGCACCTGGAGAGCTAAGGTGCAGTAAGAATGCGTATTTCAGAGTCTCAGGGAGCCCCGTGTTGGCCTTGAGGACCAAATAAACACATTTTATGGTTTTGGACCAATGTATGCTTCCCTTTTCCAGTTTCTGGATTTGCAGATCAGTGTCTGCATTTTGTCCCAATTTATTTTCAGGTAGCAAAAGTGAATACCACACAATTATTCTAGGTGAACTCCCAGTCTAAATTATCACTTTCTTTAATTTGAAAACACAAGATAAACCTGAATTCATAAGAACTTCTTGCTAAATAGATACTTATTTGATGATTCACGAACACTTAAGGTTCTCATGTCAAACTTTAAAGCAATTTGAAATGATGAGTTGTGAACTAAAATGGTATGGAAAAGTCAAGAGACACAGAGAACTTCATGGGCCTTCCTCAACAGCAGCAGCAGGACTTCAATTTATTTCAGTGTGTTTAGACCTAACTTTTAAATTGTGTTCAATGAAGAGGGCTTTTTTGTTACTGTTTTTGTTAGAAATGAAGATCTGTTCCTATGCGTACTACAGGCAAGGACAAAATTTTTCTTTTTTTTTTTTTAATATATGTTTAAGAGCAGGATCAAACCTTATTTATTTACACACCAATTAAAAAGTTCCATCCTTCCAGCTGGGAAAATGCTGTCAGACCAGATTTGTTACGTACTGTACATTTTATTTTTGGAGCAGGGAGCTAACAGTAAGTTGAGTGATATTTTTTCCCAGCACAAAAGATATAGTGAATGTTTTTAGACATTCCTGGAATTAGATCAAGTTTTGAACTGGGGGAAAAATGAAGTGGCTCACATCATGAAAAAAGAAAAAAGAAAAGCAAAACCTGTGCAATTATATTAGGTACACTAGTATTAACAGCAATTATTGTCACTGTTATTTATTGACTGATACCTATCTCAATTGGCATTCATGAGGTCAGACTGATTTGCATCTATCTGAGAGACAGACATCTGTGTTTTCTGGAAAAACATGGCAAATTTTCAGCAAATTCTCGTTCACTCTTTCCAGCACATCAGTTTCAATTCTGCATCTCCCTTATGCTTGGTCTTCATAGTAATCAGTACAGTGAACTTTTAATGGAAAATCTTTTCTGTTGCAAGGTAAATTCTAAGCAAATGCTGCAGAACAGTTCTGTGAACTGGCTGGAATGCACGTTTGCGATTTGATTTAGAAACCTAACTGCAGAATTTACATTCCTCAGGGAACGGGAACATTAGCTCTAATTACATTTTCCCAGTAAACCAGCTTGACGTTCAAATATTTGCAGGAAAATGTTTCTGTTGACCATTGGGGTATATGTATAGATCACAACACTGATACAAATAAATTTTAAATAAGTCAATGAGACAATTTCTAGAGCTAGTCAGGAAACAAGGATTCCATTCCACACCTAAGACAAAATTGACACCATCGAGGAAAGCACTTTACACATCAGTGAAACTGCGTTTCCCAACAGAAGCTGAAATTCTGTAAAATATATGATCACCTTTTGCAAGTCAAAGGAATGAAGGCTCATGAATTAAATTATTTCTTTTACCTCAGTTAATCTTACTGGACATAACACTCAAATCATGTTTTTTGAATCACATTCTGGAAGGAGTTTTCTCAATCTGAAATAGCTGTCTAACAGGTCTCTTGAGCTCAGGACTTGAAGAGAAATGGGGTAGCTAAAGAAAGTATTTTTACAGTATGTCCCTTTGAAAAATGCAAACAGTCATTTATTTTTCTATTTTGTGCTTATAAAAATAACAGCAGAAATTATAAAAGCAGCTTGATCTAGAAACTCCACAACTTTTTGTACCCTAGGGTCAACGCAGCATCAAAAGGGGTATGGCAGCAAGGGCATCGCATGGTGTGGGAGCACCTGATGCATGAGCAAGTGCTCAGAGGGTGGGATGCCCAAAGCTTTTTATAACACCTACAGTAAACACATGTAAACTCATGCCTCTGGCTAGTACTTCATTAAACTTGATACGTTGGACCACCATATAAAGAGCTTGATGTAGTAAAATTCTGAGGAACTCCCATATTGCTAGTCGGGAAATGTTAGGACTAGTGAAACTTGACAAAAATAAGAGCACCTTTCATTTTCCTCAGTCAATGATGCTTAGAAGTGAAAACTTTCAGCCAAAGGAGAGACAGCAGAACTCTTCAAAAGCAACTTGTGCTCAATCAAAAACACGTTCTGAAGGAAGATTTTGGACATGCAACCGGCACATGTATTTGTGTGTATTACATCTGTGCTAGTAATGCAGCTCAAATGCAATGGGTTCATTCTGCTCCCCTTGCCCAATAAAATTGCCAGTGTGCCTTCAGGATTACATTGGTATGAAAGCAAAATCCAGCCTCACAGATGTGGTCTGTCTGTGCATTTGCACTGTGCAGGAGATGGTATTACTCCACTCCCAGGACTTTAGCAGGTTAGCAAAAAGAAGGCAATACACCTGAGAATGTCTTAACTATAAAAAAATTTAAATATTGGCTAGTTTTTATTATTCCGAAAGCAAAAGCAGGTCATTCTTTCTTTTTAATGCAAGAAGCATTTTTTTATTCAAAAACTTCTAACAAAATTACGTTTGGGATTCTAATTCTATAAAAATTCACCTTTTCCCAGACTGAGACAGGAAAATATCCTCCTCAAAAAAAGAGAGCTTTGGAAAGCTGTAAACACCTGAAATCAACATGTTTTAACAGATCATTTCAGTTCTTAATGACAGCAGACCCAAAAGATGCATGCTACACTCAGGACGAAAAAACAATCCCATCTCAGTTCCGTAATCCAGACTTCTTTTTTTAAATCTCCACAGGTTGCTTGCTTTGGCAACCTGAGAAAGGCTTTATAGCACACATATCCTGGCCCCTGATATTTTTTTCCAAACTCTTAAATTTCTTTTGTAGGAAGCATGAGCTGCTCATGCGAGGGGGAGGGAAAGGAGCAGGTCCACTTGGGTTCTGTCCATGTCACTTGGTCTCTGAAGTTCTAGTCAGTTTTTGATATTGTCTTGTTTTGTCAGTGCCAGACATCTTGGTTTACCAATTTTATTAAAGCTAACCTAACTGTGTGGTCTGTAACTGACCAAATACCCTTGTGTTGGATCACTGGGACTGTGTAAAAAAAAAAAAAAAAAAGCTCAAAAACTTGCTCATTAACTTCTCTCAAAGTCTAGTGTTTGTCTGAGCCAGAGCTCGACTCCGCTGCTTTGCAATAGGAGAGAGAAGAATTTGTTGTTTGTGATCTGATATCTCATAAGCACTGCTAGAAAGGAAGCAGTGGAAAAGTTGCTTAAATATCCTGGCCTGCTAATGTGTTGATCCTGCACGGAGTTGTGCTCTCCCCCTGCCATCTGTTCAGTGAGGAGTCAGAGCACCGTAAGAGTTCTTCGTTTCAGCCTGCCAGATCGAAAGACACTTTTATCTGGGAGAAACGTGCCCTCAGGGGGAAATGCTAAGAGATAAGCCTTCTGCTAAGACTGTGCTTGCTCACACGCTGGCATCACAGACAACACTCAGGAGCACTGAAGAAAAGTGGCATTAGAGTAAAACTGCTGACGTGTATGAATGAGACGTATACAAGACTGTTGGTCAGATAGCACATTGCCTAACTTTGCGTCTATTCCAGGTGCATGCCATGATCGGTCTCCACAGGGGGTAGGGGTGAGACAAAGGGAAGCAGATCACAGAGTTTGCTTTTGATATCCATGGATTTGGTTGTACAGCCACACATGAGCATGACCTTAGGCTACCATATGGACGGGGCATCTCTGTGAGGTAGATTCATCTTCACAGCCTGGGTGAGAAAACAGAGCACCGGGAAAGGACGCCAGCGCAGGAAGCCAAAGGCTTGCTCAACCAAGAGTGTCTACAGGGGTGGCTGCTTCCATCATAGAGCCTCAGCCTGAAAGGACAAATTTTGGGCAAGGGCAGCTATTGCTAGAGCTGTAGCAAAGCTGGTTGAGAGCCAGAGTGCTTTCCTTGCGTCCGTCCCACCATTTCCAACGCAGGTTTGTGGTTGTAGTAGAACAGTGTTACCTCTGCACCCATCCAGCTGCTTGCTAGGCCCCAGTACACATCCCCGGGGTTTGGCTGCCTGTGCCTAAGGCTAGCTCAGCTGTGGTGCAGCTGTATGACCTTGGATCTGACTGCTGAAACAGCTGTGTGGGAAAGAGCTGGGAGAAGTCTCACTGGGAGACTCTCCTCTTCCCTTGGGAGCCACCTTTACGCTCAGGCTGTCAGTCTTGGTCCTTGCGTGAGCTACATAGCAGCTGTGCCTGTGCCCGGCCATGCACCTCACTGATCTGGACCTTGACTCCACACCTGGGTCCTGCCTCATTTCTCTGGACTTGTCTGGCCATCATTGTTCTGCTGGCTGCTCCTGTTCACCTGCGTTCAGGTCCTGTGACTCTTCGCATTCGGGTGCTGCAGGACTGCACCCTGGTCGGTGACACACCTCCCTGCCCACCTTGTGGTCACCACGAGCTCATGAGCTCCCAGATCACCGTCCTGTGGGGAACAGTCCTCTCCTGATGCTCCCTGACCCCCTTAAGCTCTCTGCTGTAGCTGCCTGCTTCACCATGCCAGCTGATGGCAGGGAGTCAGGTCAGAGAATAACTAAGCCAGATTTATTTTTCACTGGTTTAAATCCACTGGATTTAGGGACCTGTTTCTGATGCATAGTAACGAGAGGAGGATCACTGTATTACATTAAGGGTGCGAAAGACTTGCTCATTTGTTTTCAATCAGTATCAGTAAAGTATTGTTCCCTGCAGTGTATTCTCCAGAGATGTGTCCTGCTCATCTTCACGTGACCGAGGGACTGGAAATTTCATCATTTCCTAGGAAGACTATCATACAGCCTAAAAAAATCTTAGTGTTAGGAAATACTAAGAAAGAAAACATCTCCTGGGGGAAAAAAATGTAATCAGAAGCCTGTGAATTGAGCTGCTGACCCAGTAACAGTTTTTGTGTTAAGCTGGGCAATGTTTGTTAACTCTGTGACCCATGGACCACTGGAAGTGTGGCCCACAAAAATCCCAGAGAAACCAACCAACATGTTCCGGAGACCAGCAGAAGAGCCCAGCTCTCCCATTGCCAAACGCACAAGGACCACCGAAAGCCGTAGGAACTAGGATACCTGAGTTGACATGTCTGTACATTCCCTTCCCTTTGAAGACTCGACATGGGCTTCTAAGCAGCTTGGGGACCTCCATGGATCTACCTGTTGCCTCATGGTTTGTTGCCATTGTGGTAAAGGTGTATTTCAGGCAAGATTTCATGGATGTTCATAAAGACAGTTTGCTGTTTAGGGAGAACTGTCTTCATGCAGTTCATGAAGACCTGATCTTCCATGAATTTTTCTGTGGTTTGACCTGTATAAAAGGTCACTATAACAAAAAAATAAAGTCCTGTGCAACCACTTGTTTTCTTGTTTCAGTCACCAGCCCAGCCTGACATGGTTGTCCTCTAATATCCTCCCTTTTTAAGGCTATACACTTATTATCTCCTATGGGCACAGTATTTTTTAAGCATTATTGCTGAAAGAAGGAGAGAGAAAAGAGCTTTCTTTTAACAGCAATGCAATGCCTGCCTGGAAGCCCCTTGCCCAGTCCCTGTCCAAGCGTCGGAGGGTATGTTTCTTTAAGGCTGGTTAAGTGTTCATGTAACAGGGCAAGTGCATACGTGAAACAAGCTTTTGCTGAAGCTTTAAGTCTGCGGGAGAATTTTCTAATGATCGTTTTTAGTTAATAGGCACAAGTTGTTAGCCTGAGCTGGGAAAGCCTTTTTTTGTGTGTGCCAATTCCACCCCCTCTTTTTTTTTTTTTTTTTTTTTTTTTTGTCATGGATTTAGTTCCCACAGCTAATGCACCTAATAATGAGACTGGGCAAGCGAATGCCAGTGTAATGATATGGAGCTTGTTTGGCCCTGACAAAGAACACAGAGAGCGGCTGGATGGCCTAAACGACAGGCCAAGGGCTCTATTCATTCCAAATGATCTCTCGCCTTGCATGCCACCGAATCCCACAGAAGGAAGGCTGCATGGCCAGGCTGCACCTCAGGATGGGAGAGGTGTCCAGCAGGGACTCGGCTGTGCCCCACAATGCCCCCTGAGCCCCTGTCGTGGGGCTTTTCACTAAATGGGGGTCGAAACAGAGAAACAACCAAGGGTTAAGCCCTTGACTGAATACTTTAATCACTGTTTCCTAACACACATACACACCAACCAGTTACAGAGAGGGAAAACATCCTTTAAAACTTACCAGACAGGTTACAAGGACCTTGCTCAGCCCCAGCTCCCCCAGCTTCGGTCAAAAGCAGGGGGTGGTATTCTGTCTTTTTAACTAGCATTTTCCCTTCAGTGTTTTTTCTCTCCCCTTCCCCTCCTTTTTCAAGCTGAGTTAATAAACACCTAGCAACTTACTCCATGGCGTCTGTGTGCAAACAGCTCCCACTGAGCCAGTGAAAACTACTCCTGCAAGAAGTCAATTAGAGCCTTTTCCACCTCAGCCTCCCAGAGCACTCCACAAAGGAAGGTGGTGTTCCGGTGTACGGTCCATTTCACGGATCGGACCACCCCAAATCCCTTCCCAGGGTTCATGTCCCATCAGTTCAGTCACTGATGGGACATGAACCAAGCCTCCTAACTCCCAGGTGTCCTCTATTTCTATGGCTGGGCTTCAGTTTTGCATTTGTCCCAGCCCACCAAATCCTCCTAAACTCAAGGAGCTCCAAGAGTGCGAGAAGAGCAGGTTAAAATCACTGTGGGCACGAAAGACATTGGGGTGGGGTAGGGCTGGTAGCAAACGAAAGCTTAGTTGTGTCCTAGAAGACCCCGTTAGGAGTCCTTTTCTTTAACTGGGATCAAGACAGAGGAAATTATTATGGGCTAAGCCTCGAGGTGATAATCAGAAATATTTTGTAGTACATAAAATATTTTCTGAATGTTACATTTTCCCATAGACAACTTTTTTTTCTGAGAAAAAATTCTCTTTCCAGAAAAATTGCCTGATATTTTCAGAAAAAAAAAGAAAAAAACAGGATTTGTTTCATCCTCTGTAGATCTTCTTTCAAGAAGGAGAATTAACAGAAAAAAGTTCACCTAATACTCTCATTGTTGTTCTATCAATGTTTTTTGTAGGAGCAAACAACATCTTTTTTAAGTAGCTCTATGGATAAGTAATTTGAGAGAAACCATTTACTCTAATGTATTTTTCTGCTTACAGAATATCTGCCAGCAAGTGGTCATATTCTCTCCATACTGTACAAAAATATTCAGCACTGAGGAGATTTTTGAATAATTTATGTACTATTGCATTATTTTAAACAGATTTCTCTCTTTCCTAGAGGAAATAAGTTGCTTTGGTGTAATTGGTCAGCTGAGTCTATGGCATATGTTTCTTGTCTCCAGCTGGATGACCATGTTTCCCCTATGAACATAAATGTTCATATGTGGAAATACTGATGTATCCAAGGTTGAAATCTGTATACACTGGTTGTTTGTGATAAATAAACTTAACTGTGTGAATGCTCACAGAAAGCTGAAATGAGTGGAATATCAGTATGGCCGAAGCAAATTCATGTATACATTTTAATGAATCCTCATGCAGAAATGTTTGCAGAACCAGTTTGATCTGAAAGTATCTGGTGAGATGCTTCTATGTATAACTAGCGTTTGACACATTGGCAGGACCTCTGTAAAACTGCATTGCACACTAATATGATTTTTTTATCAGGCACAGGATAAATGCCATTACACAGTAGGTTCTTTGCTTTTCTCTGAAGAAAAATACTAATTCAAGCATTGCCTGTGGTTATGACAGGCAGGTAGATTGCACATGAGGTTATGGATTCTGCTTTGCTACTACATGCTCTAGAAGGAAGCTTTCAAGAAGCAATAGTCTGGGTTAGAGGTCGTATTTGAGGTGTAGCATTATTATTTTTTTAATCAGAGCCTTTTACTGTACACTGTAAAAACCCCTATTAGCATTTTCTTTTCAGATGCTTTTCTGCACCACAGCTGCTATGACTCTGCAGTCAGGAAAGCAGAACTGGTGTGACTGCAATTCAGGAAAGAAGTTGAAAAGAGAGAAGAAAAAAAAAATAAGGCTTTCTAAGACAGCTAGAAGAAAGCATGCCAATTAAATTTTTAAAGAGAGACAGAGGGTGGGAAGAAAAAAAGAGCTTAAAAGCTGGAGGAACCTGGGGAAAGTTGGGGAGGGGAGAGGGGAAGGAGCACAAGAGAACCATAGAAATGAGAAATGGGATGAAGGACGACGTGAGGAAAGTTAAGGCACTGTACAGCAGCAGCACACACATTGAACCCACTTATTGAGGGAGAAGAGGGAAATAAGGACCAGAAGAAGACATATGATGAAACAAGGAAAGAAAAGTCCACGCAAGGAAAGAAGGGAATCCACACAGAAACAAGAGAGAAAGCAAAGAGGAACATGACCAGGACAAGAATCCTTTTTTAGAGCAGTGCTGTCTTCCTGAGCAGGGAGGCAGGGAACAAGTGAGAACTGATATGCAATTTGTGTTAATAATGCCATGGGTTCCCTGCATGTGCTCAGGCTATATACTTCATTGCAAATTTAAGTGACCAGGAGTCATTTAAGATGCATTTCTTGGATTTGGTAGCATTCTTCTGAAAAGGCGATCTAATATTAAGAGCACTTCACTGAAATGAACAGCAGAAGACTCATCCTTCGTGATAACCATGTTAGAGTGAATAATATGGCATATGCCAAGAACACATCAATGTTAGTATTATTTCAGAAAATTCTAAATAATTTGCTACAACCTATTAAGCTAGCAAAATGAAGAAACATAGCTCGTTCTCTCCTTAGGACAAGCCTTGTGTATCATTCAACACAGATGCTTAACTTTTTACTCACCAATAGTTTAATCAAAGATAATGTGATTTCTTGTGCCCATAAGGTTAAGCACATACAGACAGCTTTGCCAAGTCAGACTTCCTCCCACCAAATCAGCCACTTTCCATTAAAACCTTCAGAACTGCAGATTAACCCTCAGGCATTAAATGATGGATCACATACAAATATTCATTTTCCTAACTATATGCTATTACTTCTGTAAGAGAGTTTCAGAAGTTAGGGCTGATAAAAATAAGACTGTAAGCTTACTGATGTTGGCAAGCTTCACAGCTGTGCTCAAAGCTAGGGAAGGATGGAGCTTTGCTTCATCTTCTGGTGATTAAGGACCAATATCAGAAGCAAGAGAATAAATACGTCCCAGGAACCATCCCCACAGACACAGACATTTCCAACAACTGCTGAATTAGAATGCAAACCCCCATTTTCAAAATTCTCTAAGGTACTAAAGATTTTAAATTCCAACAAAAGTCAAAGAGATTTGGGCCTTTTCCCCCACTTTCTTTTCAGGACTATAGTTGACACCTAGAAATTCTGTTCTCCATGTATACCATATATTTTACTCAATCGTTACCCTGGTATTACAAAGGAACTTGATACTAAGCCTTTGGCTGTGATTGTTCAAGCTAAATTTTTCAGGTGTGTAGGTGCTTAAAAACAAAGATGGACATTAGTAGGATCTATAAAACCTCTCAAGGAGGGACCATCAAAAATTATATTCCTTCCCCTCAAAGAACCCAAAGCCTGAATGCATGAAGAAGTGTGTGCAGAGGTACTTGTGCACACAGCCAAATACTTGGTTTGTTTGTGGCAGAAGAACTTTGACTGCTCTTCTTATCCTGGCGACCATAAATTCATGTTTCCCAAGAGAGGTGGCCCATAGTCACACACATAGCAGATAGATACAATCTGAGAATTTTTCCTCTTTGAGGAAAACTTTGAAATACTTCATACAATTTCCTGTGCTTTCTAAGGATTTCACAGTAGCTCAAAGACACCCTTTACAGGACAGCAAAACAGCAAAAGAAAATCAACCATCATCTGATTGTAGTATCACACATTTTGAGGAGGAATGAGAACACCAGTCCATCTAAACCGGTCCTATTATAAGCCTCAAAATTTCAACCATCCCTTAACCCTGACTTGTCAGAGAAGAATGAATTTTGTCTGCAGCACCAATGCCTTTGAACACAACCCCCCAACACCACATGTGAACCTCCAAGATGCCACAAGTTTTTAAAAGCAGCACCTTGTTTTGATCTAGCACTTCTCATCCAGAACTCTTAACTTCTCCCAATAAGACCAGTGCTTTCTCCAGTGCACAGACAGGAAAGCAGAGGGATAGGAAGGCATACAGCCTGCTTAGTCCAAGAATGATATTAATCATAGAATCATAGAATCATTAAGGTTGGAAAAGACCTCTAGGATCATCAAGTCCAACTGTCAACCCTCCTGTCCTCCTCTTTCTGCGATCTTCCTATGCTCTGACATCTATATGATCCATTTGACTTCTGTGGCACCAGAAAATCTGACAGATTTTTTTTTCACCTCTCCCCTACGTTCACTGTCCCTTTTCTTCCTCTCTTAATTCTCCTCTGACTTTATACATTTTTACCATTGTAATACAAGTTAAGCATTTGTGTTAAAAGACCTGTACTGCATAAGCAGCCCTGTGATTGCAGATATCAGCTGGACGTTCACATGTTGTAAATTTGTATGTATCTGCTAACTACTAGGACAGTTTAAACAATCTGAAGATCCTGTTGACCTACCACCAAGTTCCTTTGCAGTAGGAGGATAATAGTTATTGAGTATAATATGTGATATGCACAGAGCACAGAATTTCCAGGCATTAATGTTTCTTGGAGGATGCTGAAGCACTCAAATGAAACTGAGTCATTACCTCACAACAGTGTTAGGGAAAGAAGTTGGTTTGAGGTTTGTTAAACTAAAGCACATGTTGAATGGAAGCAGTAGGTCTGAAGGGGATGTCTCAAACATAGCTGGAATCGCAACGTAGCCATGTAAATGATTCGCACACTGGTACCAAGAATAAATATTTATTAAGCCTTCCTTAAAAAATGTAACAATTGTTTTGCTTATCACTATTGTAGATTGCAGGATGTCGTGTATAAACATTTACATTTTCTCATTGTTCCAACCAGTGAGCATTTGAATTTCACTGTAAACAATGGCTTTGTATTTGGTGGGGAACATCAAGTTTCACATCCCACCAGTGGTGGCAGGCACAGCTGTTCACATTGCAAACTTGGGTGCAGGGAGCCAGTCCACAGGCAACCTCACGGCTCAGGTGAGGAATCTCTCCAAGGAAAGGTGTATCCAGGTGGGGCGGGGGTCAACCTGCAAGGCTTTGCTCATTACATATTCATTGCAATGCTCATTGCAATGCTGTGTGTACCACAGGGATGTGACACAGTACAGCCCCTCACGGAGTAACTCCCGACAGAGTAGCTGTGCTGTAACGCCATTTAAAGCAGCCATTGAGAAATGACAGGATTCAAGTTGTGCTGCCTACAAATGACATTTCTGGGGCTCCCTCAGATTTCCCACCCAGCTCAGTTTAACCACATTCTGGGATCACAAGAAGGGAAAGGGAGGCAGCTTCTGTGCTCCCCGTGCCTGTCTTAGGGAGCCTCTGAGCTACAGCTGCTCTGGAGACCTCTCCTTTGGCCAGAGAAAAAATCTTAGGAACAGACTCTCGAAGGTACGTGAGTACTTAAAGTCATAGCCAAACACCCACAGGATTTTTCAAGAACACCTCAGCTGCCTTGGCACTTTCAGAAAAATTTCCTAGTGCCTATCTGCATCTTTAGGTGCCTACATGCCTTTGAAAAGTTGGCCTTTAGCCCCTTATCCTTATAAAAGTATTTCCCCTGGAATAAATGACTGGCAATTAGTTTAAGATCAAGGCGCTCCCTTTTAAATCCAGTACAAATAGCTAGAGTAGATAAATCACTGCAAGACCAGTGACTCCAGATAGACATTTTGCCAAAGTAATTCATAAGAATATCATTTTTAAGATGCCTGACTATGTTAATGCACGGATAAAGTGTTTAAATCCTGTTACAGAAGGATTTTAAATATAGTTCTCACTTAGCAACTGTTTTCCAAAATGAAGGTACTAATGTCAGAATTAAGGAGGGTTAAAAAGAGGTTTCCTGAACACTGATTTCCACAATGGTTTACTGAGTTGCAGAAGTGAATGAACAATTAGATATTTTAAATAATAAAAATCTGATAATAGAGAAAACAATGGACACAAGATCCATTAACTAGCTGGGGAAGGAAGAAAATTCCTTCACAAGCACAGTGGTGCAATGTTCTCCATTATAATGTATGTTACCAAATCCTTTCAAAGATGTAAAACTAGACAGACACCTGATCAGATACAATGTGATAATCCCCCCAGAGATGATTTTTGCATGTACTTAAGCAGTATTTGTGTGTTCTCTTTGCATACTGAGCTGCTGTAATTCTCCAAAGTGATTAGGTTTTTGAAGTCTGGAGACCTTTCCACATGCTACAAGTTTCCTGCAGCTGAATGAACAGCCTAGAGGTCATATTGGACTTTTAATTCCTTTTGGTGTTATGAGAAGAACTGCAAAGAGTCCATAAGCCAGGCAGGGAAAAGGTAAATGATTCTTCACTAAGTGATCATCATTACAACCACATCAGAACATAGTAATTAATTACTGCCAGAAATATGACAAGAAATGGAAAATCACTTCTCCAAAATTGTCATTATGTTTTTGGACTTGAAGTTATAACAAACACACAAAAAGAAAGCAAATATAGTGTACCCTTTCTGTGTCAGCTCCGTATCCAGGGCAGCATTTACTCCTTTTTTATATCAGGGCAATGATGCTTTTCCTGCCCATCTGGGAGGGAAGAGAGGGGATATCATGCTTGCCTTTCCCCCATATTTAGTCAGAAGCTGTGGTAGAGCAAATGAACACAAAAGGGGCAAGGAGGCACCTGAACCTCCTGAGTGTGACTGGCTTTTCAAAGATGGATGATTAAGGTATGAATATACTTCTCAGTATATGATTAGTCTAGGCTACACACTTCTCTTTCACAATAGCTCAAGTTAGGTGATGAACTGGAGAACTTTGCAAACAAGCAGGACATCATGATGTGAAGAATTCGTCATGGCAATGCCCATACCTCCCAAAGTACACCTCACATCATGGACCACGTGCTGGGTTTGACTACTACATCCCTGATATCCTATGGACTCTTAAAAGGTGCTCTAATGGAGGCACAAGCAAGTTCATCTGCAAAACAGACAAAAGAAAGAACAAGAAGAGTCCAATCTGGCTTTGTGATTGCTTGTACCAAGATCTCCAAAACAGAAGAAAACCAACAGCAGAGAAAAAGTAAATCAACTAAGGAGGCTAATTTGAACAACAGTTCCCTGGACATTGTAGCAATGGTATCCATTAAGACAAAGATTGCCCCTCCTTTGATTAGCAAGTCATTGTTTTACTTAACCAGTCCCATTTTCTACAATTTTCAGCTGACACGCTGTTCCTGAACAACTTCATTCACTTAGTCAATAGTCACATTCTCAGGGAGTGGCTACAGTTGGCATTTGGGATAATTTCCATGCTGTAACTAGACAACTGGGAATATAAATGGCAAAATTCATTTAAAGTCTTCTGGACAAATAGTTATTTGTGCTAAGAAATGAGAAAATCTGTGATTCACACTGAGATTGCAAAGTCGGTAGCAATGTTTCCCCAGCCAGAAATCATATACAGTTTCAAAAGGTATTTCTGAATCCGTTGGTGTCATACCAGTTCTGGCTCACAGGTGTGTAAAGGCAAAAAAGGACACATATATGTCAACAAGTTAATTCTGATGAAGAAGTGGGGGAATACAGAAGGTATTGAAATACATTCAATATACTAAACTATCTTGATATTTTTGTGACCTATCATTACCTCCCACCCAAACACCCATTCCTCTTGTGTATTCAGTGCATCTTTTCTTAAAGTTTGTAAGATCTGAGAAACAGTATGTGCCAGCTGTGTAGGACAGACCCCGACCTCGGTGAGATCCCTTGGCATTGCTGCAGTACAAACATTATTAATAATAATAGCAATAAAAATACCAAAATTTACATTTCTCTTTATTAATGCTCATTGTCAAAGATTCCCAACAACCACCAGTTATAGAAAAAAAACCTTCCAGCTAATTCAGGCATTCACAGATGACTAACTGCTAGGGAGGAATGAAATGCATTAAGAAATGAGAACAAGGAGAAGTAAAGTTATTGTTGAGTTAAAATGAGCAACAATGAACTCCTTTTCAAAATGTATCATCAGCTCCAGAAGATGGACAATAAGCCAGAGTTCTCTGTAAAGGAATTAATATCCCGTGAGTATAAACTGTTGGTAAATGGCAGGAAAGAGAGCTCCTGGCACTTGTGAACATGTATAAAACATCTGGTGCTGGCGATAGGCGTACAAACCTCAGCTGACATACAGTGCATAGTGATACCATGGACTTCAGATGGCAAGTAGTCTGATGAAATTACAAAATTAGTGGAAGAGAGGGTGTTGGAGATATATTTGGATTTTGGTCCATCATGTGTTTGTCTATTGAAATAAAAGAAAATAATCAAAAGTTCATCAAGTTTGCTGGAAATTGAACAGTCTTGCCTAGACAGAAAACCCACTGAAACCCATTGAGATTGCATTTACCTTGCTATAATTGTAAACCTCTTGGCTGTAAAAGCCTGATGCTGATTTACATCTTCTGAGGTACAAGCCCCATTTCTAGAAAGAGTTCAAAAAAAAATATAGAAAAATACTGAGCGTGGGAGAAGTCTAATGAGTTGATTTGGGCTTGGTTGCATTTCAAGAGTGCCCAAGGGAGGAGAGGAGCAAAAAAATGTTGTAGTATGAGTTGTGAGTCTCTTCACATTAGGAGAAGAAGGGATGAATAACTGAGGAGAGAGGGAAATAGTCAAAAGAGATAGTGGCATTAAAAACAGAGATAGGAAATAAAATAACTTGGTTTGGAAACACATTTTCTGTAATTAAGAACATTCCATGTTTTATTTTGACTGATTACGTTACTGGGGAAAATAGTTTGGGGTACTTAGAAGAGTTGAGTTGATGGGAAACCAACATGAAGAAAAAGACCTTGGGAGAAGGAAAGAGAGACACGAGAACAAGAGATGTTGCGGACAAGAGTTGTGACAGTAAACTTCTCTTTACTCAGCCATAACCGTAATGAGATCCAATGGCTGGACAGGAAGCAAGGCCAGCTTAACAAATAAGGCATAACATCAAGGCTAATAATGGCAACCATCCGCCAAGGGAAATGGTAGATTCCAACATCCTAAGTATTTGAGTCAAGACTGAATGTTTTTCTTTGCCTTCAGTTGTCTGAAGTGTGTGTGGGCTTTCCGCAGAACAGAAGAAAGCTCTAAAGCCTGCGCCATACAGATGATCACAATGCTCTTTTCGGGCCTTATGCCATGACCACAAGACTTTAGCCCTGTTGCTGCAAATGGCATCCTCAGGTGGATCCCTCACAGTGGTCAGTCATGCCTCCCAGACGCATTCACTGGCTGCTGAAAGCTCTTTTGAAGTAACTGAAACCCAGGAGGTCTCCCAGAGAAGACCTAATCTGAGAAGAATACTTCATGGTGGGTGCAGAGTACACAGAGGCAAAGGCTGAAAGACACCATGATGAATTCGCAGCTCCTTGGTCGCTGGCATAGCTTCCAGCTCCCTGCAGTGGTGCTGGGACTCTACCTTTTGCAATAACTGCAATTTAAGCAATGATGACTGTCTTTCCAGTAAGTCATAAGGCTCCTCAAAAGAGCACTCCTCTCCATTTCTCAAGTTGTGGACAAGATTTTCTTCCTATTACTAGAGCTATTCAGCACAGCTCCATAGAAACACATGGAGCAACACTGGTGTAAAGCCTGTGCAAGTGAAAGAGAAACTAGGCCTCTTACATTCAGTCTTCCCCACTCAGAAAATAGGACAGCAGTAGTGGCGGACCCGAGCCACAGAGTCTGGTTATAGGTGCATGCTTCAATGTAGAACAAACCACAGTTGAGGAAGTTTTATGTTGGAAATGTGCATCAACCTTGTACCAAGACAATAACATTCTGTGAAACCCAGATATAGATTTGAATTTACCGTTCCTCCAAAGCATAGGTATGTTCAGTGAGCTCCATATTTCGTTTTGGTATCATTTTCTAGTTACCTAGCACTGAAAAGGAGTATGTGTTTATGTAAATGCCTTGGCTACTTCTCTGATCCTACCTCAGGAAAAATTTTTCGTTTTATTTATTTATTTTTTGTGTGTGAGAAGATGTCTCCCCAAGCATACTCATATTCTTTAGGCACACTAGTTCTGTCCTTCCTCATCTGCCAGCAAGAAAATTTGGCTCCCACATTAGCAGCTGCAGCATTTGTTCTTACCTTGTGATAGCCTTTTTACCAATTTAGCCCAAAGCATGACATTCCCATTGCATTTGCACCATGCTTCTGGTCGCTTAAACACCATGGCCACCAGCAGAGCTATGATCCATAGCTCTGGAGCCACAGCTCCTCGTCAGTCAGGCTGGGGAATAATGAGGGAAGGGCTTGCATCTGCGTACACTTCTCACACGTAACAGTGCCATGTAACAGATTTTCAGACCAAGAGGTTTCATCTAAGACTGCAGAATCCAGACAATAATGTCGGTATTAAGGTCAGATCTTCTGGCTGAGTTGATAATCTACAGTAATCCGGGGAGGCAATGAAGACCCTCTCAGCGCTCCACTGAGAAGCTGTGCCAACAGTTCATGCCCCTCCTTGTTAAAAATGTGCATCTTATTTCAGATGTGAGCTATCTGGGGAGCTTTACAATGACTGGATTTTGTTATGCTTTTGTCTACATAATTAAAAGGTCCTCTACAGCCACGATTATCCCCCCTCATGAAGGTGCTCTCAACCATAGCCAAATCACCACTGCATCTGCAGCGGGCAGTTCCTGGGTTTTACCACCCCAGATCACAGGCTGGCGCTTCACCGCACCTGCGACTGTAAGTATCACACCCGAAGCACCTTCTTCCTGGGCTTTTCCCTGCCTGCCAAACCTCCCACTCTCCAGCAGCAGCAGACTGAACAATGCCACGCTCTGGCCACCACAGTGGCTTAATGGGGAAAAAGGCGCATGTGTGCGTGTGTGTGTGTGTGTGTGTGTCCATGGGATCTGCTGGTTAAATGTTTTCCTTTCCCAGGGGATATATTTGACATCAAGATAAAGGGGCAGCGTGGAAAACAAACTTACTTTTTCCCCCCCTCTCCTTGGAGTTTGGTATTGTAAAACAAGCCACGCTAACTGAGATTCTTTTTGAAAGCTCCTGGTTATCTTAGCAGCTGTAATATAAACCACAATCTCCTTGAAGTATCTCCCTGCCACAGCTCCCTTCCTAGTGGAGGGTGGAGGGGCAACACACCCCATAATAATCACGGAAAGTAACTTTTTTTTTTTGTAAGTTCAGGCATTTTTTTAAGCTGGCTAATGCAACACCGTATGTTTTCTTTTGGAGTTCTGCTAAACCCGCTAGTTACATATGTGCAAAATGTGATAGCATTCATCTCTCTGCACCTCATTAATGGTATCTCCCTTGCCTTTTGTTTCGGTCATGATGAACTACAGTGGGAAGTAAAAGGGGTGATGGTTATGAAGTGTGTGGGTGAAGGGCATAATCAGAGTGGTTCTGCATGAGTGTTGCTTGTTTTGATGTTAAGGCTGTTCGAGGTGCCTCCTGCTGAACCATGTCCCATGCAAGCCAGCTCACGTCTATGTGCTGCAGAGGAAACATTCCTGTAATTTTGATACCTTGCAAGGATGATGCCTGGAGTACAAGCACCTGTGTGTTAGGTAGTCACAAGACTTTCAGCTGGTACCTTTTGTGGTTGCCCAAGGGAACTTTCCTCCTCTTGCAACCTCTGGCCTTCGAAGGCAAGGGACCTGGCCCCGTGGGGACGCTCAAAGAGGTGTCTGGGATATCTGGTAGGCAGTGATCTCCACACTCGTGTTCCTTAACCCAGCCCAGTTTTCTTCCTCTTTCTCAGTTTCTGCTCTGTGGGTGTGAAAATGACTGGGGAGGAAAGAGGAAAGAGGAAAGTGGAAGTGCCAGGCTGGAGAAGACATTGGCTCCCCCTTCTGCAGCTGATTTGCCACTACAAGCAGTAGCCAAAACCTTCCCCCTCCTCCAAAAGCCCCGGGCCCCCTGCCAGGCTGGGTACAATGTTCCCAGCCATGCAGCAGCGGAAGCCCTGTGCCGGGTCAAGCCGAAGGCACAGCAATAAAGAAGGAGCAGGTCATGCAAACCTGTTTTCATTATGGTGCTTGTAAATAGCCTTCCAGATTATCTTCTTGATTATCGTACCCTACCTGTGCTGTTTCCATCTCTGAGGAGCTGAGTGCTTTTAAACCTTGGAGCAGCGCTGCCGTGGCAGAAAGCACCTGAGGGGGCAGAGGGCCAGCATGAACCCGGCTCAAGGGTTTCGGTGTCTCTGGCAGAGGGTTTCTCCCCCCTCTCAGGCAAGTTCATTCTTGGCTTCCTAAGAGCACTAGATGAAGGAGGGGTGGCAGATCTGGAGACCACCCCCCAATCAAGTGCATCATTAGCTACCCTCTTAAAAGCTACCTCTGTCTTATCCCATTTTACTCTATAACCTGTACTTGTACCTGTGTCCTACAACTGAAACTCTTTCTCTCTGGAAAACAGATTTGTCACTCTTTCAACTCCTTCAAAGAAGGAAATAAATGAGTAATGCTTTCAAAGCTACCCAAGTAACTCAGGAGCTTGTATTCCATTGTTTTTCATGCTAAGCAATTCTGGGGTTTTTTTTTTTAGAACTTGGCCCAAAATCTAATTTCCCAAAATAATTAAGGCAGTTTGGAGCCACAAAGTCTAACTGTAAATTGAATTTGGTCTCATAAGTCACTCGCATGCTTTGGAAAGACTAACCTTGATGTGGCAGACACAGTGTAACTGGCAGTACTCGTTACAGGTTGTTGCCTTTTTTACCTAATTCAGTGATGGGTCTAGAGGGCTCAAACAACACCAGATTAAAGAACCCCAGCTGAGCCAAGGTAGCTGGGTATGTGCATATGCTCTTACTCCCTGGCTAGCAGAGGTGAAAAGTGCTTAACTTCTGCAACTTCCTTCTGAGATTTAACGTAACCTGGTTTACCTCACGTTTGCCACAGGTTAAGAGTGTGCACACAGTCGCCACCGTGCAGATGACAACCATTAAATCATCAAGCAGCAGTAACTGCCATGTGTCTGTGCTCTTCCCTTCCAGTCTGGTCCTCGGGCTGAATCCCTCTAGCCCTGCGGGATCCGCCTCCAGCAATCTGCTGGGACCTCTGTTTCCAGGCTCAGCCAATACATCACACATTGGTGTGGATGCATTTCAGTAATGAAAAATAAAAACGCTTTTGTCGGCTCCTCCAATCAGGGTGAATTTTTCCTTTATTGTGTGTAGCGATGGCTTATCTTTCTTCCTTTTCTTCAGGAGCCCCAAGGCACTGTGATAAATGGAGCTGCACTGCATCAGTGGCCCCAGAGACACCAGGAAAGGGGCAGATCCTGCTGTGAAGAGTGGCCAGCCGGCATGAATGGGAGAGGTGAGGGTGGGGACATGGCACAGCCAAGAAAACAAAGAGGTGGAAGCAAAAAGGCAAAAAGGTCCCCAGCTTCTTCCTGGTGTTCATTGTCATCTTTGTCCAGTGCCACCAAGGAGATGGAAAGTCTAAGGAAAAGAGAGGGCAGCAGGGGCTGAAAAAGAGCATGGAGGGGAAAACTTCAAGAAGGGGACAGGGGACATCACCAGCTTCCCAGCATCTCTGCTGCAGCTGCTTTCTCTAAGTGCTGAGCTGGTGACAGCATCTGGCCAGCTCCTGGCTGCCTCCTCCCACAGGTCAGAGTGAGGGAGGACACCGCAGGGTTCCTTCCTCTGTGCCCCCTCTTCCAATGATGCTTCATAAACCACAAGTAATCACAGCCGAGGCAATCGTTTTGTCAAAATCAGGGAAAAGGGCATCATGAAAAAGACAAAATCATGAAAACTGAGGAAACGCACATTGTCTGGTAGCACCAAACAGTGAGTAAGCATAACAGGGGGAAAAGAAAGAGACAGGCTGTAGGGTAGTCATCAAAGTGCTATTGCTGGTCTTTATTATGGTGTAAGACAGCAGAAACCTCTGCAAAACCAATGGAGATATACTGGGACACCATATCCATAAAACAAAGCTGAGCCCACGAAGTCTGTGCTGTCGATTCCCAGATCTTATTTTAATTATTTATTTTTAATTTGAGTGAGAACAAAAGAGCTTTCATGCCTCTAGAAAAAAACCTAAAGCTTTTATTTTTGCTACTTGCAGCAATAGAGAAGATGTGTTATATTTCTGAATTTCTACATTAGTATATTACTGAAATTCCTCTAGTCTCGATTGCTCCATGTGGTTTGCATGAAAAGGTGCTTCACAGAAGTGCTCTAACATGCCACATCCGCACAACCCCATGAATAACAATGAAATGTGAAAAGCCATGGATAACTGCAGAGAGAAAAATTCACAAAATAAAGAGCTTCTCAGCTGCTAAAACAAAATTGTTGCCCTGAGGTTAGTCCATTGTGCAGCACATCAGAACAAGATGTAGCTGAAGCTGACTTGTGTTCGTGCCTCTGGCGTTGATGTCTCTGCAGCTCTGGACAACTTTTTAAAATTCTCTCTTCCTCAGTTAATGTTTTAGAATAAACAGTGTGAAAAATGGTAATACTATTAAGGACTTTTAAAAAAAAAATCGTAATTGCCAATACCCCAAATCCAAAAGTTTTTATGGAAATGCCAAGGTTTTTACAAAACCTTGGGAATGGTTAATGGTTTCTAGGATCCCGGATGGAGCCCGTTGCAGCAAGATAGACCCAAGGGCAACAGTAGGTAGAGTGCTTGTGCTGTCCTGCTTCCCTCCCAGGGAGCCAGAAAATCCCACCCTTCCCTGGCAGACCCTCTCCTCCTGGGCCACCCACTTCCTTCTCAAGTTCAGCTGAAGCACCTCCACAGGCTGAGGAAGCCAGGTGACCTCTTGACAAATGGTGACTTTAAATTCCTTCCATCACTCCCAGCCGAGGCAAGGAGCGGGACCGATTTTAGTTCAGACAATGATTTGGTAGATGCTTTTTTTCCACTCCAAACCAAAACGCTTCAACTTGCATTGAATAACGCACTGTAGAGTTGAAACAGGATGTTCTCACTTTCCAGTTAAAAAACCCCAAGAAAAATAGATAAAATGAATGGTGAAAAACATTGACCAGGGAGAGAAAGTTGTTGTGTCCCCCATTTTCCAGTATTAAGTGGTGGGGCTGCTCAGGCAAGTTGCCTGAGGTTTGGACCCCTCCTTTTGCCTTAGGAGACTCACGTCTCAGGGCAGTGCCTTCACCTCCTCAGTCCTTTCACTGGGAGAGGAGGAGTGAAAGCTACTCTCAGTCCCTTTGCTGACCTGAGTCCTCTCTGCCTAAATAAACATGCAAGAGATCAGAGCCTGTGACTCAGGTGCTCCCTCTCTTTGGTAAGTGTCCTCAGGACAGGCAGGCGATCACTTTGTCTCACCCCCAACTCCCCCTCCCCACCCCTGCCCCCCAGCTTGGTAGATATTTAAGTATCCCTGACAGAGCAGGATGGCTCTGTAGGAGCAACCATGCACATCACCAGCCAAAATACCCCAAATATGAAATTACGATGGAAAGTGATTTAGGATCACGTCACCTCAGGAACAAGAGAGGCTTGAACTTGCACATCCTGGATGTTAGCAGATAAAAAGGGGGACCTATATTTTTCCTTTCATTTTGTCAGTGTATCTTAATACATTTTTTCTCTGAACAACTTCTCAGCAAATACCGTTCAAATTTGTGAACATTTTCTAGACAATAAAACCAGCATTTTTTCAGCAAAAATTCCCATTTGCCACCAAGAGGAAAGAAAAATCACCCAGCTCTGTGTTACCACATGCACGTGAGCTACAATTTCACGTGGGCTTGAATCCTAACATGAAATTCACCCAGCCTTGGCCCAAAATAAGCTGCGATTAACCAAGACCAGCACATACACTTGAGGGACCTCAGCATGATGGTCAGAACGTCCCAACACACCAATCTCATTTTGAACATTTCCTGCAACAGAGGGGAGGATCTGGGGCAGGGAGAGGGTTGCATCCCTTCCCATTTTACCGGAGCAGTGAACAGCACCTCCCTTGCGCACCCCCGTGTATTATATTCCGCTTCTCCTTGTCACGCTCTGTATAATGTTGTTTCTGTGCTGTGAACGGTGTCTGGCTCTCCCCTTGACTAATCACTGGGCGCTGGAGGGTCCTCTCTGGAGCTTGAGAACTTGACCTCCGATGACACCCATTTGACAGGGATGCGGATACATATGGCTCCCCTCACTCATCCCCACTCACCCCAGGAGTTCTCCTCTGATGCCCTGTCAGCACGGGCTTTCAGACAAAAGATACTGGTGAAATCAACAACAGCCAAAGGAATGTGGCCTTCTGGCCTAACAGCCTTTGATTGATATTCTTTATTTCAACAAAACCTTAACTTGGTTAAAAATATAGCGTACAACCTGTTTTGGCATTTCCAGGCAGGACATGTCTGCAGAACTAGCAGGGTCACTGAGGCAATGTGTTTCAAAACAAATAATGGGTCTCGCTTTCAAAATCACAAGGTCGCTTTATCTGTATATATTTCTTCTGTAGTCTGCCGAGCTGCAGCTTTAAAAAATAATCATGTCAATACTCTTATTTACTATCCGCCTTACAATAATGCCCAGAGGCCCGGCAAACTAAGGGTTTCCCGGTGCCAGATGCATAACAAGACACAGCCCCTGCCCTGCAGAGCTTCCCGTCCCACCAGGCTCTTTGCAGATGGGGATTTGGAGCACAGAGACGGGGGAAAGCTGAGACCGCAGAAGCAGAAAGCTCGGCACAGAGACGAAGGCTGAAGCCTGCTTTGAGAGCCATGCCATGCCCCTCGCACATCCCTCTCCAGAACAAGAGCCCCTTTTTCCAGAAGGTGATCCCCTTAGTGCCTTCCTACATGGAGCTTTCTGTATGTGCCCTCTTCTGTAGGAATGTCCTGCCCACTGTGCCCAGTCCCTCACCCCGCAAGAAAGAGGGTAAGCAACACCAGCCTGTGAGCAATTCCCGGACAGGCATCACACCCTTCACATAATGACCCCTATGCATGGGAAACACAGGGCTCCTTCACATGCTCTTCCTGCTCTCCACATGAAATTTCATGGTCCCTTTCCCCCCTAAGAAAAGTTGCAACTCTCTCACATGAAACTGGAAGCATTTAAAAGCTCAAGCTACAGCTGGCGTCTACTCTAGGCCGAATTTTGATCCCTTTAATGAAGAAGTGCCAGAATTTTCATGAGAGATAGGGAGTCAGGAGAGATTTCATGTGCAGAGACCTCTGTCCTACAACAATATTTTACTGAAATGCTAACTATAATACTGAGGTATTTTACAGCTCCACCCTTTGGAAATGATTTTCTTAGAGAAGAGGAAAACCGTTTAATGCCCCGGTTTTCTAACAGCCATTCGGCCCCCACTTGCAAACAAAATTTTTCAAAATATTTTTCTTTCCTATCACACCCTCTCTCGTTTCTTTGGGTGTCAGCAACTTCTTCCCTCTGTTGCAGCAGCACTGCCTTCCACCAGCATGCCTGGCTCCTGCTGCTCTCACATTAGGAAGGAATCGTTATTGTCCTTTGCAAAGCCTGCCAGGTACTCCCTCATGATAAAAAGCCCCAACTACTCTTTAGGCAGAGCAGCTACCCCCCCTCCTGCACAGTCCTAGTTGGTTAATGAATAGAGCAATATCAGGATATCCCAATATTTGAGAGAGACACTTCCAAAGAAAACAGACAAGTGCAGGGAAATGTACTTGCAAACCAGGAAGGTGGAACAGGTTTCTTTCCAAGTCTGTCTTTAGTCCATCCTAACTAACAGAGAACCTTTCTGCAACCTACAAAAATAGGCTGCTGATGACTCACATACTCAGAACTTCAGCTTTTATTTCTGCAAATGCTGACACCTTCACCACACGGCCTCTCAAGCTGCTGTGTTAGGCACTCATTGCCAGTGCTAATTGCATTTATCTTTGCAACTTGCATTCAGATGAATGCTTTATATATGTGAAAGATACCTCTCTAAAACAAAGAAGGTAGCAGTCATCTCTGGAGACTGGGAATACATGAAGAAGTATCAAAGTAAACATTTGAGAATTTGTACCTGGAGATTTTTGCATGGTGCGTACAAAAAACTTGTCTGCCTATTTTCAAACTGGAACACAATTAAATACTGAAGTGAATCTCTCTTAATGAGATTGTGTCTGCTCAGCTGCTCAGAACACGTTTTAGGGGCTGGTTTTTTTGGCTGGCAGGACTTTTTGTCCACGTTGGTACCACTAACCATAATCAAGTTTTCTCCTAACTTTCCTTTGGATAAACCAGACTTGGTCTTCTCAAGTATAAACATTACAACAGACACCAGGAATTGTAATGTTCGTTAAGACACATTAACTAAATTGCTTGCACTTTCTGAGACTCCAGAGAAGATAACAAACTTTGCATGTAAAGAATATATCAAAGGATACAAAAGCTGAATTCCAGTAACAGTAACCTGGAAGTGTCTGCAACTTAAGATCAATGAAAGTGTGAGCAAGATCTTCAGCCAGTGCAAACTGATGATGGTGGGGCGACAGCAATTTGTTTCATTTGAAAATGATATGGCCCAAGGTAGACATCATCTTGTAGCAATTCTAACAGAAAAAAACTTATTAGTTAAGCTGCTCCTCAAACATACCACTAAAAAATGAAGCCTGTATTCACCTTGGACTAGCTGGTCTGTAACAGCAGTACCAAGGAATAAAAATGGCCTTCTGCCCAATGTAGCCTCAGTCTATCCTTCTATTCTTCCCAGACAGGTAACTAATTGTTTAGTCAAATACGCTGCCTCCCAGCCCTGGAACCGAAAAAGCAGACGATAGGACTCCATAATCATCATCCTGGGATGTGCACATCCAAAACCAATGCAGCCTCTGGTTATTTTGTATGTAGAATATCACGGCCTTTTAAAATAAAAGCTGCATTTAATATGAGAGCAACAAATCACTCTACATTCCTCCTCTCAAGGTGCGATGGGTGAGACGTATTTACTCACACCTATGTACTTACTCTACTCTGCCTTGGCTGTATTCAGAGAGTTGTGCTTGTAGTCATGAACAGGCCGTATCTCGTTGAAGGATCTACTTTGTTATCAGGGCTACATATTGCCCAACACCATTCTCCCTCCAGAGCTAAGCAGATGAGATATGACTGCTTCTTGCTCAGCAGACTTCCATTATTATAGTCCCATCTCTGATCGGATGGCATTTCACAAGCTGCCTCTTTCTGATTTCCTGTGCTACACAAATATCACTGCTTCCTTGAGGCTGTAGGATTGTCCACTCCATTCGACTGAAAGCCTCTGGACACAAAACAGCTGCATGGAGAACCATCGCTTTTACAGAGATAGATGGTCAGAAGCTGCTAGAGGCTGAAGTCCAGAACCACTTTGTTACCAGTGATTTATGTGACATCCTTAATTTCTAAAAGCCAGCTGCTTCCAAAAACAGCTACAAACAAAGAGGCCAGACTCTAATCTTGGTTGTGTCAGTTTATCTCTGCAGTTACTCCCAATTTACACCAGGTAAGCAGAGATCAGAATCTAGTTCCGTCTCGCTTTGCCTTGGCCATAAATAAGCCCATTAGGGTTTGTCCCGATGATGTAATGCTTTAATGCAATACCCCACATCTATTTGTGTCAGTGGAGTTGCTGTGGGGGCAGACAGAGCTAGGATTAGCTATTTCCCATATTTCTCACACAGGGTAAATTCAAGTTTTATTCCCAGCCATCATTCCCATGTTCTTAACTCTCTGCTCCAGACAGCTGCTTGACTGTTGTTCCAAATGTGGTGTTAGGGGCAAACAACAGCGATACATCCTGCCCATTGAGTCTGGAAGATCCCAGAATGAGACAGCATGGACAATGATCATGCTCTTTAGTACGATACGCTTTTAACTATAAAGCCCTAGGATTACAGGGCAGGAGGAGTTTGTCACTCTTGGCTAGGCAGCCTCCAGAGGGATGGCTTTTCAGACAGAAACATCCTAAAGGCAGTTGCTACAAATCTGGACTGTAACTAGCAACACAGGAATTTGGCCTAATTAAGGCCTCTGTACGATCAAAACATTAAACAATCATTTAACCATCTGCAGCTAAAGATGTAAATACCTAAACGCATGAGGAAACAGGCTGCAGCAGAAGGAAAAAACAAGTTGCAGTGGAAGAAAATTTGGTGCTTGCTATTAGGATGTGTTGACTGCCTTCTACGAAAAGTCAGCTACCTTCAGTTACTATCTCTACGGGAGGAGAACGGCATACCCACTGGGTAGCATCTACATAATACCTATACATAGAGGTCCTCGATTTACACCCAGAATAAGAACACAAAATACTGCTGCTTCCCATCATATGCTTATAAATTTCATAGTAGTGTTTACTGAATTTTCATCTCGAGCTCCTGGGGTGCTGTAAACCAGTGTGAATCTCAGCCCTCATATTAAAAAATAGTGGTATTCTGCCCCTCAGTTGCAGAGAAATGCTTGAAAACATATACAAAGTGAAGACTACTGGCGCAAAGAGTAAAAAAGGAAATAAGATCTTAAAATTAGAGCAGAGCGCGGTTTGGGAGAGGTCCTCAGAAACTGGAAGCAGTGCCCATGCAACCTCTGTCAAACTCTCACGTGCACTCAGAATGTTGCTAGTGCAACCCACCCCACCAGAAGATGCTGCCATGTGTATTGTGGCACAGCAGTCGTTTGCCACCCCATGTTAATTTGGGGAGATACCTGAAATTCAGGTGCAAGCACCGAGAGATCCAGAAGCATTTTACAGGCTGCAGCCCTCAATGGGTTTGCATCAACACTCACAGTTTTCAATGAATCAGCAAAGAGTGGCTTTGCTAGAGAAGCCAGAACAAAATGCTGCAAATACCCGGGGCACAACTTCTGCAATGGTTGCAGAGAAAGAACAAAACAACCCTTCCTAGCCCGGCCCCTGTGGGCAGACCATACAAGAGCAATAAAACAGGCATCCTATTGGGATGCTTCCATCCCAGTGTCTTGCCTGCGGGCCAGGGCCCTGTGTTCTGCTACGGCTACAGCTGGTCCCCTGCCAGCTGCAGGGAGGGCCTGTCTCCCTTTCAGGGTCCTCCGCTCCCACTTCTCCAGCTCGCTGCTCTCCAGCCTTGCTGCACAGCCAGCTCCCAAGCTGCTGCCTCCACACTGCCGCTCCTGCTCTCCTGCAGTTTACCATTGACTGGGGCCCCTTCTGCCCAGAGGTAGTTGTGAATTAGTCAGTAGGAGCAGCCACCTCATCCAAACCAAACATCTCCAAGGAAATGCATCTGAGTCAAGAAAGTCTGACCTTAGAGATAGGGTGAGCGTTCTATGCCACATGGTAGCAAATTTCTCTCTCGTTTTCTGCCCCAACAGATATTCAGTTACGTACATGAAGAAGCAGAGCAACTTGGAGTAGGAAGACTGCGAGAGAGATTCAGCTCTGGGTTGCAGGAGTATTCCCACTGGACGTGGGAGAAGCAGTTTCACATCTTTGCTATAAATCTGGCCAAACTGCAACTCAAACACAATCCCCACAGCCCAAATTAGGCACTTTTACCACCCCCACATTCAACGGCAGGTCTCTGATTTTCCACCCATCATCACCTCTTTTCTTTACAGGTTGGACCTCCCGCACAGAGACTGGATGAATCCTGGTGACTTCTGCAGACCACCAGCCTCTTCCCTTGTACTCATCCTTCATTAAAGCAAGAAATGCACCTCACAAAAGAGTAAAGGCTTCAAATAATTATAAAACATACCCCAAATATGTAAATAATAATCCAGTACCTCTAAATACTTTTAAAAAAGAAAAAGGAATGTATATCTGACTTCATTAGAGACAAACACGTGGCTCGTTCTGGGTACTTTCTGTCAATGTATACCAACACAGCAGGTACAGTCCCGGTGCCTTGAGAGAGGCACTGCACAAGATTAGGTGGTTATTTTTGTGGCATGTCCTTGTCAGTATTTCTCAGCCATGTTCCTGCTCATGAGGGAGGGTGTGACTGTCCAACTTTATGAATGAATAATGTCAGTGTTTGACTGATTCATGGGCAGTCTGCTGAAGCTGATGTCATTTGTTAAATGTGAAAATACATGCTGAAATTAAATGCCAGTCCTTTCTTGTCATCTCCCAGCAATTAGAGCTAGCCTTCATATTAACATCAGCTGGTTTGTAACGCCGTGTCAGTGGAATGTGAAGGATGTAACATTTTTAGCTATTCAAGCGCTTGGGTGAAACTCATGACTATTTCTTGGGCATGCAATGTGATTTAGAAGTAGACATTTCTTGCAATGCTAAGAGTGTGTCAGAAAGAACACCATCAAAATTCTACAGCATTAACTGATTTCAGCAATCAAAACAAGGTCATTCACACAATTCTACAAAAGAGCTTTACACACTGCATAATTCAATAGTCTTGCAAACCCAGAGAGGATGCAATTTTATGGCACTGATGAATCAACATGGAAGCTTTGGTGCTAGCAGTATTCTTCCAACACACAGAGTAATACCTTTCTCCACATGGAGACCTGTAGTGGGATTGTTTACAGATCAAGGTGCTGCTCAACATGAGCTCAAGAGCAGAACCAGGTCCTTCAGGTAACATTACAATTGGCATGTTAAATTCAGAAATCTGAGTGTTAAGAAAAGAGTTTGAAGAATTGTTGTCCTATGATACCATGTTACAGACATTTGCAATGCAGAGCTCAATTTTCTTTCTATTTTCACTGTTCTAAGAATAACTCTTATTCCAAGGTCCATGCTCCTTTGAAAACTTTAAAATTTGCAGTGTAAAGGCAAACTGGTTACATGCATCAATCACTACTTTGAGTATTTTTGTCAAATCAATCGATAAAACCTAATCCTGACAAGCAACCATTTCTGACCCTGAATTCCCTCCTAAAGGAAAGACGACTGTAATTCCAAGTAGATAGAGTATTATTTTCCATAGTAATTGATACCTAACTAAAATACAAATATCAAAATAAAGTTTAACCTGATTTTCTTCATGCATTGTGTATTTCTTGTGTTCAATTCAAATGCATTACCACAAAGAACATAGTTGAAACGTAATTCAGAAATGTTTCATTCACAGGCCATTGCTCCCACTCTTCCTGCTCTTCTGTCATATAAGCATAAACTTTCTGCCATGTTGTGTGACAGTAAGGCACCTAAGTCCAACAGTTCCTATGGAAATTTTATCTGTGACTGCACAAAAAAAGTGAAATGCTTTTCAAGTTCATAACAACTCTTCCCAAGAACATTGGGAAATGAAAAAAACTACCTGTAAGTTACAGCCGTACTTCCCTAGTCACCCCTAAGGAACCTGGAGGTGTTCAAACAGCTAAACCTGGGAAGGCAGCAGCAAGGGCAACACACAGAGGAGAAAATTAAAAGGAAAGCACATGTGACTTCCACCCCATGGGTCAGGGCAATTGCCCTCAAGCCAGCTCTCCTTGCATTGCTGCTGAGGTAGCCAGACAACCTCCTCCCTCCTTGGTTCTGTCATACTCACCATTTCATTGTCCATGCTCTAGGACATCCAAGAAAGCCAGTCTCTTGATTGATAACCACGAAAAGCCTGGGGATTCCAGTCTCCGTCCCAACACTGGGTGATGTAGAGCTCTGCTTCTGGTTAAATGCACAAAATTCACACCAGCAGCCTTGCAGCTGAGGGTGCACTCAGTGGCTTTACACCAAAAGTTGCAAGCGCCTCAGCTCTTCCCCCTAACAGCTCATCAGTAATGACAAGAGCTCCAGGGACCACATGATCTGGCCTCCACACTGTGTTTCCATTCTTCAGCTCTGCAACATGGACACCCTCAGACAAGTCCATAACCTACAGGAATTTCCCAAACATAACCCCTTTTCTCAGTGCCTTTTCCATTCCCTCTGCCACTCACTGAATGTAGACCACGTTACAAAGGAAGGTTAGCCTGAGTTCATCAGACATCATTCTCCATCCACAGGTCTTCCAAGGTGAACAAAAGTGCTTTATGCACTCATCAGCACAAATCTCCCCCTCTGATGGGATCCTTTGTCTGCTTGGAGCATCTCAAGGATTTCTGGATTGTTACCCTGTGTGGTTGCTAGCATGTTTCTGCAGTGATTGCCTCCCCCTAATCTTTCTCCTCCTCTCTCTGCCCAGATGTGCATTTCTGGCTACTGAACTCATACTCAGTGAAAGACAGCTCTGAGTTCTGAAAGAGGAATGCAGGACTGTGAAAACAGGAATAGAGAAGGAAAAGCATTAGTGCAGGTTGTAGGACAGTGTCATAGGGAAACTGAGTTTGGGAAGGGACCTCATAAGGTCATCTAGCACAATCTCCTGCCCAAAGAAGGGTCAGCTGCTTTGAGCATGAGATCAGACCCTGTAGTTTAGGGCTTTATCCAATCTGGTCTTGAAAACCTCCATAGATGGAAATTGAACAGTTTTCTCTGGGCAACCTGTTTCAACTCTTGAATGACCTCATGATGAAAAAGCTTTTCCCTATATCTAGTCAGAACCTCCCTTCTGTCAATTTACGTTCATTGTCTCTTTGTCCCTGATATGCAGCACTGTGAAGGGCCTGGCTCCAACTTCTTGATAGCCAAGGCCTTCTCTTCTCAAGGCTGAACAAGCCCCATTCCCTCTGCATCTCTGCACAGGGTACATGCTCCAGCCTCCTCTTCGTGTGCCTCTGCTGAACTCTCTCCACTTTGTCAATGTCTTACTTCTACTGGGTGTCCAAGTACTGAATGCTGTATGCTTGTTATGGTCTAAAAAGTGCTGAGTAGAGGGAGATAATCACTTCCCTCAACATGCTGGGTATTCTTCTGCTAATACCACCCAGCATACCGTCAGCGTATTTTCTTGACAGGGCACACTGCTGGCTCATGTTCAGCTTGCTGTCTAACAAGACACCCAGGTCATTTTCAGCAGTTCTGGTCCCTAGCCAGCCAGTTCCCAGCCTGTATCATTACCAGGAGTTATTATTTCCCAGGTGCAAAATTTTGCATTATCCTTGTTGAATTTTGTAAGGTTCCTCTGGTTCCTCTTGTCCCACTCCTCCAGCCTGCCTAGGTCTCTCTGAATCGCAGCCCTACCCTACAGCATATTTACTGATGCCTGCAATTTGATGACATCTGCAAACTTTTAAGCATTCCACCACCCCCTCCGTGTCATTGATAAAGATGTTAAACAGGACCTATTATAGACACCTACAGAGTCTGTTTTGCACCTCCTGGTAGGATAACACCCATTAGCCACTACCCTTTGAACTCTATCATCCAACCAGCTTTTTACCCATCCAGATCATAACATCCTAACTTGAATACAAGAACACTGTAGGAGACAGTGTCAAAAGCCTTGCTAAAGTGGAGGCAGATGACATACACTGCTTTTCTCTCACCCGCAAACCTAGTCATTTTATAATAGAAGGTAGTCATCTTGGTTGAGCCCAGCTTACCTTGGTAAATCCGTGTTGCAAACAGTTTCGTCCCCTTCATGTGCCCAGAAAAGTGTTCCAAAAAGCTATTTCAAGAAAAGACAAGACAGAGCACATGATTTGTCCTGTTCTTGTGTAGATAAAAGATGATCAGAGGAGCAGTGTTAGGGGCAGAGGTGATGCTGCCTCACTACCCTTCCCTTCTAGTCTTGTCACAGCTCAGTAGTGAGGCTCAGGGCTTGCCAAAGAGGCCTATCCATCTTGACTCTGTATGTTGAATAAAGGCACTGAGAAGGCTCCAGGTGACACAAAAATCAAATTAATGACCTGTGCACGTTTCCAGACACATTACCTCGTCCCACCAGTCTCTGTATGGGGCACTGAGCCCCACTTGAGGCTTTTAAAGCCCTGCCTGGCACTGTCCCTACTGTCATCTCCTTTCTGAAGGCCACAATCTCCCCCGACAGCTAGATTTAGTAGCAATAACAAAACTGGTGTCCAACACATGGAGGCTTATGAACTATGCCAGAACTTCCACAGGAAATAACCCTGCTGTATGCAGAGCTAAATGTGCACGTAATCTGTATGTGCAGTTGGTCTCTCGCTGGTGATCATTTTGCTTCTGCTCCTGCATTACCTCATAAACTGGAGTGCAGAAGAGGTCAGGTAGCAAATACATCTGAAGTTTACTTAACTAAAATGTCTGTGGATGATCCATGTATGAAGAATACATCCAAAATTTTATAGTGGGGAGGGAAAAAGTGTTTGAAAAGAGTTCTGAATGAATCCATGTGTTTTGTAAAACTGTGTATTTTTATGGATAAATCCATTTTATTCACAGTTTGACAGGCAGCATTCAAATATTTATGCTGATCACAGAACAAAACCTGCTTAGTTTTCTGATAAGACATTGAGAAAATCAGATTTATTTTGAAATCGGCCAAAATGTTTATTTGTGTTATTTTGTAATTTTTCTCAGTATTGCTACTTGATAATCAGTTGAGCAAGTTTTCAACAGAAAAAGGTGTTCATTACTCCTTGAGTTCAAAGGGAATCCCCACCTGCATCACACCACTTTCAATTCTCCACCTCATGCCATTGCCCTCCAAACCAGCACTTCAGAGTTGAATGGCTCTCTTGGCAGATTGCTGGGAGCCTTCTCTTCTTCGGATCTCTAAGTGTGCAGCAGCCAACTGGCCTGCAAGT
The DNA here is from genome assembly GCA_013389945.1 of Fregata magnificens. Classification (NCBI taxonomy): domain Eukaryota; kingdom Metazoa; phylum Chordata; class Aves; order Suliformes; family Fregatidae; genus Fregata; species Fregata magnificens. The sequence continues at coordinate 54,210 of WAAD01040367.1, read as the reverse complement.
AGCAGCACAAAATAGTTAAGTTAAAGAAAGCACCAAAAAGTTTGGATGCCTATCTGAATGCTAGCTGCTTCCATTAGTAATAATCCATTGTTCAGTGAGAGAGCTAGTGCTAATGACCCCTGTTCAGGAAAGCATTTAAACAGAGGCTTAACTCTGCCCCCATTCAGGCTGGCACTTATGTCTCAGTTTAAGTGCTGTGCTGAATAGACTTTTTTTCCTGAATCAGGGCCAACTTCAGTTCATCATCCCTGAGGAACAGATGCATTCTTCCCCCCTTTCTAATAAATGTGGAAAAACATGTAGCTAATATTTAACATGGAAGAGGGAACAGTCTAGGATAAAAAGAGGACTCTCCTGTCTTCCTGTCAGTACAGACCTACCTACCTTGTGCTCCCCCAGCGCTCGGTGGTACTCACTTGGGGCTTCTCATGGATGGATGGTGGAGGTCACTGCAATCCTCCACCACCTGAAGCAAGAGGATGTGTCACATCAGGTTGGGTTAATGAGACTGCCTCCTCCTAAATCCATCTTTGCATTCCTAGGAAGTAGCAACTCTTTTTTGCAAAATGCTGTAAGATTTGGGGGAGAAAAAGCCACAAAGGGCAAAATATTATTAGCCTTTATTCAATGAGTCATGGCTGATTACCCAATATGGATACAGCGGTAAGAACACGTCTCATCCCCTAAGGCTCGGCTATGGCCTTATGAACAGGGGTTGGGAGGGGATGCAGCAACTGCACTATGTTAAGAGGGGAAGTTTATGACTACACTTTGAGAAAGAAGTATAACGAAGGATACTCTGAAAAGTATAAAGGGCTGTTAAACACCAAGTTCCTACATCTGGCTTCCACAGGCCCTCTTTAAAAACTCCCGGAGTGGGGGTTTTTCAGCAGCATATTTGCAGGCAGCCACAATTACCCCGACCACTACCTTTCTCCGCTAGGTAACACATGGGGCTCCCATCCCATGAGACACCTCTCCCCACAGATCCAGAGAAGCAGGGCTACCTGAACCCCCTGGCAGGGCTGTCCGAGGCACCTGAGCATTGAGCATGAGAATAGGCATATATCTGTATGAGTTCAACCCAAGAAAAGTGACTCTGAGACTTTTGTCTTTGTGGAGGAACTGGTGATGCTAGCACAATATATACTGTAACGTGCAGAGTTAACGGTACTGGCAAATTAAATGTTGTTCCTGTTCAGCACAGGCAGGGGAGGAAGGAAACAGGAAGATTAATTAGAAGTTTTCTAGGTGGTAAACATGATGACTAGAATCCATGGAGCAGCTCTTGGTCCCACTGGAAAAATGGTATACTGATATCTTTAGCCCTGGTACAAATCAAAAGCATCCCTGTCGCTAAAATGCTAAAATCAAGTTAAAAGGAAGGCTGACATTTTCCTTTAATTTCATTGAGCTGATCATTTAACATGGGAAGGAAGAAGGGGAATATGAAGAAGGTGCCTCTAAGGTCACTGGAAGGGATGTGCTAGAAGAGCTTTGGATCTGCTGCAGGAAGCCTGGAAAAGTGAAATCCACATTGAACGCTAACTTTGGACTATGACAATGTTTTCATTGCATTCAACTTATTTCACAAGGTTCAGCTATGTAAATATATGGGCTGCTTTTTCCCTCAATACCGGGTGCAGCTTGCAAAGCCTAAGGAATTTCTGGTTGCGTTTTCTCATATATGATCTAGTAGCCTACCTTTCTCTTTCATATTATAAACATATTATTACAAATAGGCAGTGAATAGACCTTTATTTTTTTCTTGCATTACTTTAAAAAAAATGAATTGTTATCAGATTTAATGATATGATAAGCTTTAAAGTTCCCCTGGGAAGCTACCACAGCCACACTGATTTACATAAGCATTTTCCTACACATAATACAGCATGCAAGCTCTCTGATCTCATTATTCATTAGAAAATTAATGATATCTCTCAAATGTGAAAGCAGACCAGTTCTGCAGAGAGTGCTGGAAATTGGCTAGTTCTCGACGCGGTAGTCATTTTCAATTTACTGGCTTGAAAAAAAGATGCTTTTAAGCAAATAAAAGGGTGCTGACATCAAACAGATACTTGTCTTGCTGCCAGGGAACGAGATGCCTTTTAAGGCAGGAAGGTGGGACTTGAGTGATGTGAATAGGAAGAAAAGAAAACAAGCCAGTCAGAGTTAAGCAGCTCTGCCCCATTCATGAAAAATGTCTAGGCTCATTTCCTCATTGCCAGAGGTCTTTTTTGCTTAAATTCAAAAGCCCTTACTCTGTTCTTGCCAATAATAAATAGCAGCCTGTTGTTAGAAGAAAGTGCAAACTATGGAGGTTTTTTTAAGTGCTTTTCCCCAAGCTACACAAATTGTGGCATCCCACAGATCAAGAGACAATGTTAATAAACCCCTCAAAACTTTGCTGATAACTATATCCTGAAATTGAGACTGTCTGAGATGATTGTTGCAGAATTAACTATGGCATATTCACTCATGGGGAGCAAACACTGATAATCAAGGATGGCATGAATTGGCATATGACTGACCAGATTAAGATCTGATTTTTATCCTGGCTCTATTTAGATTATAGGACCAGCTAAATCAAAGGCTAAATCCACTCTGCAAGTCTGCTAATTTTGGATATGACTAACAAACAGGAAGATTGTTTCTGTCGCTGTAGTAACACAACTGTCAGGGCATTGGGAGGGTGGGCTCTCGCTGCACAGTGTCTCAAAGCAGAACACCTTCGTGTCCATCTCTTATAGTAAAATGGAGGAAACCTGTGCCTGCTGCTTGTTGAAGGAGATACAGTCTTTCTTTGTGAGATTTGATTGCTGCTTCTTAATGCAATTCATAGCTCAGATACAGCAACAGAAATTGTTCTGGGGTGTGGTAGAAAAGGGATATTAGACATGCACTGCAACATCCTGTTTTGGAACTAGTTTAATATGAGGCTCACAGGCTCAGCATTACAAAATTCTGCACTCAAGCTGTCACTTGCCAAATTTTTTGCACATTAGTTTTGTTTTTTCTTTCCTGTGATCGGTAGCGACATAAAAGGAAACATCTGGTTCTGCAGTGTCCAAATTAGGGGATGCCATAGGAAAAACACACCAAAGCAACATCAGATTTGAAATAACCGGGCAGCATGAGAATTTGCACAATTTGCAAACTCTTCCAGCAGGGAACCAGAAATCTACTGCTGTGGTGGGAATTCCACCAGGCTTCCACCGCTGCAGAAAGAGCGCTACAGTTGTGTTGATGTTTTGACCACATCTTCAACCATTATGCTATCCAACAAATACAGGATGCAAAATAATGAAACAAACTAAAAATCAACCAGTTATAGCTCTCACCTGAGTGTCACCTGTGGTTTGGAGGATAAGACTTGCACACATTTTCTGAGCTGAGATAAATGTCCTCCAAGGGAAGCAGTGGTTCCATCAGAGAACATTGCTATGGAGGTCTAATGAGTATATATGTTTGGGGTTTATATTAAAGTCTCTGATGGGTCTTTATTAATAATAGAAGATATTAGGCTAAGATATCAGGACACATTTGGAGAGAGAAAGAGAGATTTCCGGTCTGGAAGGAAAGGAAAATCTTACTTGTTCTTACATGATTCACCAGCTGTAAGACTCTCTTATATAGACCCCCTCAAATCCCCACCAGAAACTATTGTACATGAAATAAAATTCTCTTAGCCACAGGATAAATCTTGCAGCCGAGAACAATGTGGTCAACATGTACAAATATCTGGAGAGGGCTTATGGTCTGGAAAACAAAGGAAGTATCCCACTCAAAGCAGTAGCTGGGCCAAGCGCACTCACAGACCTGTCTGAACTGTTGGACACCAGAACAGAACAATTTAAAGATACTTTACAAGCAAGGTTGTGAAGCCCTTATACTACCCATGGCATGAACCAGTCCCTGCCCTGAAGAGCTTACAGCTGCAGTACAGACACAGACAGACAACGTGACTTCCCTCAGGCAGCTGGAGACAAAGTTGGAAACAGCATGAAAGTCAATTTGCTTTAACCCAACAGCCCACTGACCTGCACAGCCTTTGGATTACTGTGATTATTGCTGTTGCATTAGTATCTGGGAGCCCCAAGGACAATGATACAGTTGTGCTAGCCGCTGTGCAGTCACACAACAAAAAGATGGTCCCTGCTCCAGAGATCCTTCATGCTAAAGCACTAGACACAGCAACTAGAAAGACAGGAGAGCACAGGAAAGCAATGAAATGAGAAGTATTTTTACAAATATTTTCCCTTAAGTTGCAGTTCAACAAATACTTCAGGCTGACATAAGACAGCACTGAAAGTAACAGATCTGATCTCCTGCACCACTCCTCCCTTCTGCCAGCATGGGTCTTTCTGCAGCGAGGTGAAACAGCCTGGGGAACCGAAAGAGCTGAAAAATAACATTTTTCTTTAATGGGTTGGGTTTGAGCCAGATCTGCTCCCCATTCAGACTCAGCACAAGGACACAGAAAGAGAGCGGACATAGAGCAAGAGTGGGACTGTTTCTTTAGGCAGCAGTGCTAGCTGGTTTTAAATGTCTGTTGAACCAAACACTGCCTGGGCAGCTATTGGTCCACTAGTGAGACCAGTTAAACAATGAGGATGCCTTTAAAGGGAACAATATACGTTAGGATGCTTCCAGGACTAGTGAAATTAAAACCTTCCTCTAGAAATCTCAGTAAATGCATCTGAAAGAAGCATGCACTATCTTGCCGTTTAGTGATCAGTTGTGCCTTCCATGATGGCAGGAGCCAAGCATAATGATACCCCCAAAGGGAGGGAAGATTAAGGAGCAAAATTCCCTTTAAAAAGCTCAAAATGCCAACCAAGTATGCCATGTATAAAATCAATAGGACACGCTTTATCTCACTGGAAAGATGTGAGTCATGAGTTTTGAAAGAATGTTATGGATATTGAACACAACTCACCATAGAAAAACTATGAAGTGTTATCATAGTCTTGAAAATGTGAACAGCAAAAAAACTATGCAACCTCTGAAGAATTTGCAAAGAAAGGTGCGCAAAAAGGACCATGGGATGATAGAAGGCCATGAGGGGAGTCGGGGAAGCATCCATTCTGCTTTTGAGCTGAGTGACCACAAGACTTGGTGAACAGCAGTCTTAGGTTAACGGGTGAAGGTGGAGAAAAGATTCACAAGTGAATTGAGTACGGTACAGAAAAGGTGTAGCTATCTTCAGAGAGATTCACTTGCGTCCAGCAGACCTAAAACTTAACTGTGAATGATAACCTTTAAGATATGAGATGACCCTAGATAGATGACCTGTAGATTTCTACAGCTGAGGAAAGCCTCAACGAGAACTCACTCTGAAGCCCAGTGAAAATGGGTCACTCCAGTCTGGGGAAAATCCTAGAGGACAACTAAGGCTATGAACTGAGGCCAGGGTTGCTCTGAAATTGGCATCTTGTTTTCTTCTAGGAGTTACAAAATGCTCCAAAGCCCTAATCAAATCCCAGACATGGGGGTTTCCTACACTGGGCTTCATCCTGTTCCTTGTAGGTTTACCTGGTGCTTGCAGTTAATGCAGGAGGATCTGGTAAACCCAAAGTACTTCTAATTAATACCAACCTAATTTTGCAAGGGTTTGTCTAGTAAACATGGACAAACCTTGGGTGACTGCAGCCCAAGACGAGATGGAAAATTGAAGGCAGTGGGCTATATTTCTCACCAAACCACCACCATCACTTTGAGGGCTGATATTACCTCCTGCTAGCTCTTGTGGAGACATTTTCTTATGGAAGTGTGTAACCTCTTGTCTCTTTGGCAGTAAGCAAACCATGGAGAGACACCGACACAGGACAAGTGAACAGTGTCATACTTCTAATTCGGTGCCCAAGTTTAGAGTCTGGATGGTAATGCACTGCTGTGGGCTACATTTTTAAGATCGGTGCCTAAATCCACACTTCTGCTTCTAAAAGCAGGTACTTAAGAATCTAAAAATAGGTCTGCATAATTATCCTTTGGAAAGCAGTTTTTAAACTGTGCAGCTGACACTTGGGAATTCCAAGTGGCTGATCAAACTGAATAGAAAACTGTAGCTATAAAGTGAATGAGCGACCAGACTATATTGAAAAGACTGGCTTATTATGACGAGAAAAGGCAGTAGCACTTTTCCCATGATCACCCTTCAGCACTCTGATTTCCACAGTACAAAGTCCAAAGAAGGCAAGAATTTAGTCCAGTATCCCACATCTGGATATTGCCCCATTCTGTAGTTTGCTTTGTGTTTTTGTTAGACTTAAATTTTATTTCAGTGGGATGTTCTCTTTAATTTGCAAAGTGTATGAGGCAGCTTGTGTATTCAGGAAGCTATTAACCACAAACCTCTGATTCCGGGGGAAGAGCGGGGAGGGCAAAATTACTGGAAATTGAGATTTAGAGAAAAATGGTGTGGGTATTAGTTGAAGAAAGCAGAAGGTATTGCTAAATGAATGACACTGAATAAAAGAAAACTCTGGATGTGGAACTCTATTTCCAGAAGCGTCTCACAAAATATCTCTCTCTCAGCAGTCATACCTGTGATGCACGCTTGGTACCGGCAAAGTAAGTGCCAAACACAGAGCAGAATTTGTACTGTAGTGTTAAAACTGTAGAGTTACTTCCAAAACTAATAAAAATCTAACGTCAGGTTTAGTATTGCTATTCCTGCTGTGATCACTGCTTTAAGAAGCTTCTTGCCTTTAGTCTTGATCTGGATTCATCACATACACATGCTAGACAGCAACAACACACAATACCTGATGTGGCATAAACCCTGCTGGTACAGGATTAACCTCTCAACAACTTCTAATGCACTTAGATCAACAAGGTGAGATGACACAATGCTTTTCTACGTGTCCCATGGAGGTGGCGTTTGTGATCTGATGTTACAAGCCCTAAAGCTAGGTTTATCATACTGTCAAACTACATCCAGAGAAGTATAGTTTCAGATGAGCTGAATGATGGAGATAATGTTTTCTTTCAGAACAAGGACATCTAAGAGAGATCAGAACATTAAAACCTTCCAGGACCCCATGTTTCCCTCCATTGACTCCAAGAGGAGCCTACAGGGCTAGCTCAGATGGAGATGCCTAGAGACAAGCAAGACAACTGCCATTCCTATCGTTGCCTTTAGCCAGCTATACCTCAGGTGTCTAGTCTCACCCGGACATTTTGCCGTAGCTGAGCTGAATCCTGACTTGGAATTCCAGAGAAATATGGAATTGTCTAAGACTTCTTTTTCATTGGCTCCTGGAAGGTTTTTCCATTACATGGTGTGACTCTGCTGGTACCAGGTAGCTTGGGATAGAGATATTCCAGTGAGGCACAAAATGTCTGATACAATGGCCCTAGTCTGCTGCAGATCCCGGAATAATAAGACTGTGAACTAGATCTGAAGCTCATCTTATGGGACAGAGAATGGAAAGAAAATCTGTCATCTTCTCCACTGATCTGTGCAGGAGGTGATCTGTAAAGGGTGCCTCACAGTATTCTTCTCCTCTCTGCAACCCAAGAACCATCCAATGTTTTTATTCCAGTAGACATGCTAATGTTCATTCATATAATACTAAATGAACAAGTGATATATTTAGATCCATATTCTATTATATTTACAAAATACTTTTTACATTTCACTATGAAAGTTTCTGCTGCATAGGAAGATGAAGTTCACCACAACTGATCAGTTAAAGTGACCGTTAAACAAGTGTGTAGGTGCACAAGCACGCAGCAATGGGAAAATGCTAAGCACAATGCAAGGTGATGGACCTCCTGTGATGATATTTTTATCTTTCCCATAGGCAGAAGGCTGAAAGGGATGTTCCAACAATGAGTCACCTCCTATTCAGCTTGCTCAGGTGCTGACCTCAGTGGCAACAATAGCAGTATCAGCTTTTTGGAGAAGATTTTCTTTTAGATCCTCACATCTTGAAACTAAAGGCAAGTTCCAAACCCCTGCAACAATTCTTATTTACTATGCATCCTCCTGGAGGGTTTTTTACAGCTTCTTATTGCTGCAGCAGGATTTGAATTGCTTGAATAATAGGAAGTGAATTGTCATGGGCCATTTCGGTATGTGTACTATGATCTGAGAGGCTTTAACTTCATTTGGGGTGCCTGAGACAAAGCAGGAAGAGATGATAGTGACGTCATAAGGACAGCTGCAGTCATCAGATACGCCAGTGGGGAAAGTAGTACAGTGAATGTGGTGACCAAGTATTAGTCCCCATAAGTGGAAGAGGGTAAACCAAATTCTTCTACCTGGTGGTAGAAGCCCTGCTCCACACAATGCAGGAAGGGGGAAGTGTCAGAGTGGTGTCATATCTGCACCAGTGTCCCTGGTTCTAGAGACAGAAAATTGCCAGCTCAGCCCTGGGAAAAGAAAAAAGTAGCTGCAAAATTGTTGTGCTGTACTAGCCAGTCGGTCTCCTGCTGAGACCACTGGCGTATCAGCACGTACAAATGTCTACTTCGAGTTTTGCAGATCCCACTGCGCTGTTCAGACCCCTTAAGTCTTAGGCTTTGTATTCGTGAGTGCTGCAGCACGAAAGTTTTTTCTCAGTTCTCCCAAGAGTATCTTCCCACAGACCTGCAAGACATCTGTACAAAAGCCAGAAACAAAGGCCTAGCTTCTGAGCAGAGCTAGCAAAAATTTTCCAACAGAATATTTTTATCTCAGAAGGTGTCATTTCATCAAAATTTAGTCTTTCCACTGGAGCTTACTAGTTTTGACAGTGTTGCCATGCCAAAACCCACACAAAATTAAAAAGAGTGTTTCAATAAATCAAACCCCTTCTATATTGGAACAAATGCTAATTTTTTTCCTTTTAAAAGGAGTTTTATTTTTGTAATTTAAAGAAATCAAAAACAGAAGTAAATGCTTACATTCGATCCCTCAAAGTTTGAATAACTCCAAACTATGTTTTTACTATTAGCCTGTTTCACAAGATTATATTTTTGTTCGATAGCAGGGAGATTAATCAAATACCTGGTGCAAACTTGGCATGTCCCCAGTGACGAGGTTATGGAGTCTAATCAGCAGTTCTTCTAAGACAGCATGGAAAGCCAGAACCACACAGCTCTCCCTCTTTCTTCATTACGTGCTGTTCCTCACAGATTTTGAGAACTGATTCTATTAAGAGAGGCTCAGAGAAGAGGTTGGGAAGCCAGGAATCTTGAAAACCCTTGGAGTCGACAGTCAGTGCAAATCTCCGTGAGCTCTGTGCCTACAGGATTTCATGGCACCAGACTTCCAAATATTCCCATGGAAAAGGCCACTCACTGGGGTGGAATTGAGCTCGTTGCAAAGGGTCCACCTGACAGATGTGCAAATCTCTTTTCTACCAGGCCTTTTGGGACCTCTTCATGAAGTCATTTCATACTTCAGAAATGGCCCGTTCTTTGAAAACCCTTGCTGTTTGAAGGGGACTGCTTTCTCCACCTGAGCTCCTCTTTTCCTTGAAAGTCAGGAGTCTCCACAGCTGCAAGTCTGTTAAACAGCACCACACATCAGCAGACCTCTGTGCCCAAGCAGAGCGCCGATCATGAACAAGGAAGACATCAGCAGAGCACACCCGGGTGCTGGCCCTTTACCAAAAATTAATTCCACCCCTGAAGTGCACAATGACAAAACGCACTGCCTTTCAAAAGGGCCCTCTACAAAGCACTATACCAGGCCATATGGAGATAATCAAACCAGCCTGCAAGGCTGCTAGGGTATCCAAAGCAGTCTACCTGCCACAGTACTCAGCCTTGGCTAACACAACCTTCATATCAAAGAAATTCAGTCCTCTGGGCAGAGCTGCTAAAACTGAAGCAGAGGGTAAAGCTACCCTGTATGGAGCCTTAGGGTCTATACCAGGCCTGACACCTATGCTGCACAGCACTCTATCCCATGATGTTAGCCTTTCCAAGCCTTGTATGTCAGTACGAAGAGTGCTGGGGCACCATCACCACCCATGCGCTTTGGCACAAACAGCTGAGAAGCAAAAGCAGTAGATCACGTCACATGGAATATAGGTGACTGCATTGCACTTCTTTTGACTTCTCTACAGCTACACCTAATAATTATGCCCTTTTTGGGAAAGCTATTACCAACCCCATGGCAAACGTACTGTATGATGTGCTTAGTCCTCTTGTAAAACTGGTTTTTGTGCTTAATTTAGCAGAGATGAGTTTATTGGTATGAGCTGCAGCAGAAATAAAACCTAGACACTTTTAGATAATGTCACTGGTGGCCATCACATAGTTAACACTAATTGGGTTCCTAAATACCAGGGGGACAAATTCTTGTAACAGGATGTCGTTAGTGGGGGTTAGACCATGCTTTAATTTGTCGCTTAGCTCTCCCACGAAATTGGTTCCTTGGGGCATATCAGAGACGAGAAGTAACTTGAAAAGATGTTTCCCAAACTTTTATTCCTGTGACTTGCTCCACTGAAGCCAGTGAATATACCCACATCAGTAGCAGAGTTGTGAAATCAGTTTCTTCCTTTTGATTAAATTATACAGAGAGGAACATAAGTTACAGGTTGATAATATCGATTCCCCAAGGCCAGCCACTTCCCCCCGATACTTTGCATCTTGGCTGGGTGTTTTTGCAGGATTTCTTATCTCAGCAGCCTGTAGTCAAGAAGTGGGAGCTGGGAACAAAGACAATCAGGAAAGCAATGGTGCTGTTGTTTCCTTCTCTGAATTAAAGTCATCTGAAAGCCTAGCTGATAGCTCAGAGCGCGATGTTGAACGGTGCGTCACTCCATAGCAAGAACAGCAAGCCTGAGAGCGTTTGCCTCCACTGCAATTCAATCAGGGTGCCTTGCAGCTCGAATTGCTACTATTTTGTGGGTCACTACCTCCTCCAATATTCTGTGTGCCCTCTCTTGTTTTCTTTTCATTTGCTATGCAGGCTCGCAGACCTTCCTGCTAGGTTTCACTTGGGAGGCCCAGAATCCCTGTTCTGCAAATCCTAACAGGACCTTGATGGATGCTAATGTCTCTGCCTTTCATATCATTTTACCAGTGAAACCTTTGATCTGTCAGCAGTCTTTATATCAATGCAGTCATCTCATAAAATGGAGAATATGACAAAAATATCTGTTGTGCTAACGTAGAGTATTTCCCCCCACCCCTCATAAAAATGCAGCATTAGGGAATTTACTTTAACCTCCAGCAGCCAGATGTGCCGTGAGGGTAGAACTGGGAGCAAAAACTTTATTTCATTTTATTTTTCTTTTTTTTTTTTTTTTAAAGCAGTCTGGTAAAGGAACTTGTAAAGCAACAAGTACTGTACATTATGATTCAGAGCAGCAAGGGACAGCTGGAGAGACTTGATTGGCTCCAGCCCAATGAAACAGAGGCTTCTTGTGACCAGCTGCTGTGCTGCAGCATGAATGACAAGGGTAATAATTGATTACTAACTGGCAGCTCAAAAGGAAGAAAGAATTAACAAGAGTGATGAGGTGCTTTACAGCTTGGTAACTGTAAAACCAGTAGAACAATTAGGGGAAAAAGAAAGGGTTTTCACTTCTTACCTTAGAGTTACAAGGACAGTGCTAGTTATTGTAAATCGCATGACAAGCAAGCCAGAGGGGCAGGTCAGTGAGTAATATGGGGGCTTTGCACACCCACAGGTCCCGCAGAATCATTCAGCAGATTTACCGGGGAGCAGCTAAAACTCAATCAAAAGCATCCAGCCATGCCAATTACATTGGTAGTCAAGGCAAGGTCTCTGAGCCGTCAGCCATAATATCATAGTGGATCTGAAACCTCCAGCGAATGGTGCATTGTGACAAACCAATTCTTTGCCTTTCAGTGGGCGCTCGATGGCACATACACTCTTTCTGCCCTGAGAATAAACGCACGCCTTTTTCTTTTCCTTCTTTTTTTTTTCCCCCCTTCTTGTAAATGGCTTTTGTGTTCACCAGTAAATGCACTGGATGCATTGTTGTTACACCTTTCTTTAAGGAGCTTGTACTGACCTCATGCCCTGGGCCATGTGAAGCCTTCTGGCCACTGAGAGCCAGGCTCTGCCCCTTTTTCATGCAGAGTAGCACCTCACTTTGGGCCAGATCATGGCCAGCATGCCAATGCAAGAAGTAAGGGGCCATAACATGTCCTGTGTCTTGCTTCTCACACACAGGGGAATAATAGCCTCTGCGGACTATGCCCTTTCCTTGGCCTAAGTGGGAAGAAGGGAGAACTTGATGGATCCTTCATTTCCTTTTCCAAGGCATCTGGCAGCAGGAAACACGTGCTGTGCCAGCTACAGACCCATCACGGTTTGCTCCCTTCCCAGAGCAGCAAGGAGACAGGTCTGTCCCAGCGGTAGCTCAGCAGTGGGTGGCTCCTTTCCTGGGGGTGAAGCACCATGGTCTGATCTAGCTCACTGTGAGAAGAGCCGATAAAATCAATGGGACTAATCATGGGGAAAGGTATCATTCAGCATGAGCAAAGCTGGCAGCCTCTGATCTGACATATGGAAAATGCTCTTCTAGCTGGTTGAAGCCTCTTCAACCCAGCCCATCCTCACTCCACCTCCCACTCCAGAATCCTTGTGCTTATGAAGTAGCTCCTTACCACTGGAAAGGTCTGACACCTTCCAACTCAAAGTTAACAAGATTTGTCTCTCCTATCTTTAGCCTTCTAAAAGCTAAACATCTAAAAGCTAAAACATCTAAAAGCCATCCAAATAGGGGTTTTAGCCATCTTCTACAGCCGCTGCAAAGAAAACTCTCCCCCCAGAGGTGAATTCTTACTACCTACCTCAAATGCCTCTTCTAGGATGGTGCACCATCCACCTCTCACACTGGCCTATGGACATGCCTCAACAACTAGTTAAGAGCTGACTTTGAACTTTTTGGAGGATAAAGATAGGGGAGAGACATTGTCATGCCCTGTTCTTTCTCTGATATTCGAGACCAATGAAGTCAATGAGTAATGCGCTAAAGGGATCAGTCCCTTCTGCAACTAGAGGCACAATCCCTTGGGCTGTGCAGCAGGGAAGACGGTGGGCTCAGGTTGCTAACATGGCATTCCACCAACAAGAAAAGTTGTCGTGACAGAGGGGAGCCAAGCTGCTCCAGGGTAGGTGTAATTGGGGCTGTCCTTGCTCCCACTGAGTGGAACATTAATGGAACAAATTTCAGACAGAGGATATTGCAGTGGAGCTCAAGATGTACAAATGCAAATGGTACAAGAGGCATGTCTTCATCGGTCCACTCTTGAAGACTCCCCTAAGGACTGTAGAGGGAACTTTACTAGAAAATCTACCAAATATTCACGGCCTGGGGGTGGGTTGGCAGGTCTGGGGTTTTTGTTATTATATACATAGCGCAAAAATGTGCTTGACTAATCTAAACCTTGTGTTGCTTTCTTATACTGCTAGAGCAATTATAGCTGAGAAAAAAAAAAACACATCACCCAATATGGAAATACTTTTTTTTCATGTTTGACATTTTTACATTTTTACTGACAGGGCAAAGCCTATGATTTAATCGGTCTCCATTTCCCATAACTGCTGAGAAGGGACTGGCCCCTCCTCCACATTTCTCAAAGGGCTGATGATTAGAAAGAAGGCCGTGCAAAACTCAAAGGAGTTAACTCCATCTATCATGTAGCACTGTTGAACTAGGGAAAAAAAGAAAAAAGAAAAGTAATACTTTCTCCCAAAGGTCTTGGTGTGTGCACTGCAGTGTACATAAAGATTGTGAGTCTGTATGGCAGGAATGGGATCATTTTGAAGAAACAAGGTATTTTTGCGACTCATTCAGGAAAATGAGAAGCTATTCTGCTTTTCTTTTACTGAAGCACATTCCTTCCACATCCTTTTTTTCACTCTTATTACTCTTTTTAGTAGCAATGCCACAGACTGCTGGGAAGAAGAAAGTCAGAAAGACAGAAAGACAGAAAGACAGAAAGAAAGAAAGAAAGAGAAAGAAAGAAAGAGAGAAAGAGAGGAAGAGAGGAAGGAAGGAAGAAAGAGAGAGAAGGAAAGAGAGAAAGACAAAGAGAGAAAGAAAGAGGGGAAGAAAGAGAGAAAGAAAAAGGAAGAGAGGAAGAGAGAAAGAAAAAGAATGAGAAAGAAAGAGAAAAGAGATAAAGAAATAGAGAAAGAAATAGAGAAAGAGAAAGAAAGAAAGAAGGAAAGAAAGAAAGAAAGAAGGAAAGAAAGAGAGAAAGAAAAGAAAGAAAGAAAGAAAGAGAAAGAACGAGAAAGAAACAAAAGAAAGAGAAAGAAAGAAAGAAGGAAAGAAAGAAAGAAAGAAGGAAGACCAGGAGGCCCCAGGTCTGCTCTTGTCAAAGGTGATGGACCCACCTCAGTGTGTCAAGTAAATTGCCTTCAGTATGGACCAAATGGAGACACAAAGTACTAGCATCCTGGCCCAAGAAAAGACGAGTGGTAGCTGTTTCCTCCAGAGACAGGAGATGCAGCTGCAAGCAAGAAAGAGCAAATAATCAGGTGGTCACAGAGACAATAGAAACTGGAAGCTGAGCACAAATGATGTCATCGGTGCTGATCGAGGTTTTTGGAGCTTGGAAAGAATTAAAAACTAGCCCAGATCAGGAACTGATCTTCTCAAACCTGTAAGAGTACAATTAACTTTTCCTTTCAGCCCTCCCCCATGCATGCTGGCACGGTCCCCTCGTGCTGCTGTCATGGCTTACAGGAATGGGAGGGTGCCACAGGTGACCAGAAGAGATCTCGCCCTGCGGCAACATGGCATAAAAGTGCTGTGCTCATCTAGGGGCAGCCAGAAGTAAGATACCTACTTGCTCTGCAGGCAGAAATGTCAGTTGTTGTAAGTGCTGTTAGCAGATAAGACCTTGCTTTCAGTAGCTTATCACTTTGCCACATTACTAAGCTCAAGTATTACCTGTGCAAGACCTTTGGCCATAGTGGAGAGGGATACCCTGGGGTTTAATTGTTGGTTTGGGTTTTTCCTAGATGATAGCAAAAATAGTTTATCTGTTTGTAAGAACAAAGAGGCAGAAATCCAGGTTGTCTTGACCATGTCTAAAAGAGGTATCTATGTGGTGATTTTTGAGTTGACGTTTTCAAAGAGTCCATCCTTACTAAGTCCCAGCTCCTCACAGCCCTCACCTGGGACCTGTCTATGAATGTACGGACCCAAGGGAGCAGAAGGTCCCCCTCAGGTCTCACTAGGAAAACAGGCATGAATGCCAGCTTTCCCTCTGGCTGCCTCTGCTGACCAGCCTGAGCCACACTGAGGGGAATCGAAGGCTGTTTCTCGGGGATAGCTGGCGTGGTCTGGCTGCCACTCCAGTAGAGGGAGGGAAAAGAGACTAGTGATCAGGAGACCAAGAAGGGAGCAGGGGAGGTAGAACCAGCATGACTGAACCAGACAAAAAAAAAAAAAAAGACTGGGATAAGGAGACAGAGTTAAATATGGGGACAGTGAGGAATAAGGAAAGGAGATTAGAGCTCACTGTGAAGGAAAAACTGGACTGGGACAAGCAGCCAGGATTTGTTGTGGGAAAAGGACAGTTGAAAGCTGGTATCGATTTGGGCCATCAAGTCTTGAGAGATAGTCTAGGAGTGGATGGGCAAGAAGAGAGGGGTCTGAGAAGGGAAACTGGAACTGTGATTCACCAACAGAGTACAGTGTGTCTCACAGAGGATTTGTTCTTATCTCATTTTACAGATGAGGAAACTAGTTCACAAGGACATTAAGTGACTTCTCCAAAGATATGCAGGCAATTATGAAGTTAAATATCAATCCTTCACATTTCTACTCAGACGCAGGAAGAGTGGGGCTTGCCATGTGGACCACCCTTCTTTTTGAGACTGCACCAATTGCCTCTCGTACCTTCACAATGAGATGTAGGAGACTTGAGTTTTTCTCAGAGCTCTCCTGCTGACCAGCAAGCAGCATGGGTCACTCACTCCACCTCTCTGGGGTCCTGTTGCCTGTGGCTTTCAGGGCAATATGTGATGCACCAAGCAACTCACTAAAGCACCGCATTGTGGGAGACCCAGTCGAGCCCCAGAGCGTGCCCTATCAGAGGGAAGCAGGGCATGAGGTTTTCTCAGTCAACACTGTCTGCTTACAGCTCAGAGGTTTCAGATTTTGCTGCAAAGCCGAAATTCACCAAGGCAAAAAAGAAAAAAAAAAAAAAAAGTAAAACAGAGTCTGGTAGTCTGCAATATTAAGGATCCTGAAGAAGAGAGCAAGAAAAGGCACTACCTACCTGCAAATGTACTTTCCTACCTTGCACAACTTTATTTATACAAGTGGGTCTGGCTCATGCGGCTTGTTCAGACAGCTCCAGTGGGACTTATTTAGTGAAAAGGACAGTACAGGAAAGGATTTGTAAACTCTGGGAGAAACCCAAATTCCTGTGTAAAGTGTCTTTGGAATCTTTCAACAGCTTTCCAGTGACTTGCCCTGTTTGTTGCATGTTTCTAAAAACATACTAACAAGCGGACGATAGCTTAGCAGCAAGCAGACTAGTAAAAATTATTGTTATTATTATTATTATTATCATCATCATCATCATCATCATCGTCACCATCATCATAATCACATTATTACTCCACCAGATTTACTAATGGGGTAATTCCTCTTTGTAAATTATCAACTGCTGCTGAAAGTGCAATACTGCCTCACAGAAACCTCCAGACTTTTTTCTCTACTTTCATTATCACATGGTAAACGCATTACGATCCACCATGCACCCCCACAATTTCAAGCTTATTTTGTGAATTCTGCTATTCTACAGACTTCAGAAATAAATTGAGATATGCATGCATTTTGACAATAATATTCCATGCCCCCATTTTAGAAGGAGGAGAATACGGTGGTATCATTAGATACTAGGAACTCGCTCACAGAGGTGTGGAATAAAGTGGGTAGGTGCCTCGTGAGACTGCAATCAGATTAAAATTACTTGTGATTCAAACTGAAAGTAAAAGGCACTGATGCACTCATTGCTTGCAATTAAAGTGCACATCAAAGGGGAGTTAGTATTTTTAAGCAAAACTGAAAGTGTTACAGATAAAACACCTATTCTGCTAACCCTCTGGTTAGACATTCTCATTTCTTCACTTCACCTACACATGTGCAGGGCTTTCCCTCTGCTGCCATCAAACTTTCAGAAAAAAAATCATTATTTCTAAACCAACTTAGTTACGGTAAATGTTAGCAGCACAGAGTGCGAGACCCTGGGAAAACCGTTCCGAGAAGAGCATTGGTCTTGTGGTAAAGCACTGGACAGAGACTTCTGAAATGGGTGCAGTTCCTACGTCCTCTAAGTTTCCTGTGTGTCTGATCAAGTCATTCAGTGTATCTGTGCTTCAATTGCCAAACGTCAAGCGGGGGTGATACCACAGCGTTCCCACACTCGGCTTGAGAGGACTGTGTCAAGTATAGACTTTGGAGGTCGGGTTTGAGACTTCGCTCCTGCTTCGTCTCTGATCTTTGTCACCAAGCTGCCCATTTGCCTCATTCAGTGCCAAGGGAGGCTCAGCTGGGCACAGGGAACCCTCTGCCCCTTGACAGGCTCCTCCACATATGAAGTGCAGTTGTTCTCTACCTCCATGCTCCCTGGAGCACCAGATTTGCAGCACGTGTGCAGAATGAATTCGTGGCAAAAGTACCATGACTTTCCCTTGCGATAGTAAGCCTTAGAGAGCAAAGACTAGAGATTCCCAAGGCTGGAACAAAAGCACCTGAAGAAAGAAAGTTCAAGAATTAGGGCACACAGCAGGGTTAGGGGGCAGTCTTTGTCTTTAGTCTTGTGCATTTTTACATTAACTCATCAGATTAATCATCAGAGGAATACAGGAATGGTGTTGGGAAGTGAGATCTGTAGAACAATCTTTGGACTAATGTAGCTTGTGACAGTCTAGCAGGGAGAACATTAGGTCAAGCTAAGGATGCTTTTTAGATGGGCTGTATATGATCATTTCACACTGCCTGCCTTCCTGAGCTTGCACCTCTTCCAATCCTTCTGCTGAGCTTCCCAGCATACATTTGCGCTTGTGTCTCATCCAGGCCAGGGAGATATATCTTGCTAAAAATTCCCTCTCAAATCCTCTTCCTTTTATACAGTGAGAGCAAAACAAAGGAACCAGAACACAGCATGCTACTGTAGCCTTCAAGTTTAAGACCACATTAGCAAGAATAGATCTACATTCACATTAGATTCACAAGAAAAAAGCCTGACAAGTCTGCGTTGTTTGAAGCTATGAGAACCGGAGGAATAAGAAGAAATGCAATAAAGCTATCTGGTTGCAGAAGAAATAAAAGTTGAATACAGGAAAGCACAGAGCATGGGCAATGGCTTTTTACTATCACTTGTCAAAAAGGCAAGAGAGAGGCTTTTTGAGAGTAGCTAATATCAGCAGTAGGGGAATTTCCCCACCAATGGGAAAACCGCAGCAAAATTTCACAAGGAGAGGATGTGTGAGCAACAAGTTCTGATGTTCAGCACCGCCTCACCACACCTTAAATCCCTCTCTTGGAGGCATGCCTCGTGCCATGCAATGCTTTATCATCGTGAGGACTCATGCAACTGGCAGGAACAGCTACACAACTCTGGGGGCTTCCAGCCATACAACTGCCTGTGGGCTGCCAAGATCCTGCTTCATACTCCCTCACAGCCCTGCAGACTTGTCCCAGCTCCAGCCAGGGGAACTCATGTTTACTTCAGGCCCTGTATGCTTTTTAATGCCTGGCAACCCAACATCTTTCTCCATGAGTGAGTAATATGGGGACCACACTACTAGCCTTATTCAGGCATTCAAAGAAGGAAGTCAGGCTCCTTAGGCCTTTCAGAAAGCAGCACCTAATAATAAACCTGAGATTGCTTTGATTCCAGGGGCACCATCACAACCCAGTTGGACAGAGCAGCCGTACTGGGCTGTTGGTCAGGACGGGGCTCCCTCTCCATCCATTGCATGAGCATCATTGGCTTTATGATCTCCAGGAGGAGATGGCTGTGGGTGCCAGGGATGGATCTGCAGAACGGTTACATCAGGGCACTGTGTGTCCGGAAGTAAACCCAACAGGAAGGATATGCTCTTGCAGGATACGTTTGTCATATTACTTGAAGTTTTAAAGACTAAATTAGGTGAAAGGCAGCTCTTTCACTTAAATATTCCTCCGAGACCGGGGACTTCACATTGTCTCAGAAGAGCGGTGCAAGCACAGAAGGGTTTCAGTGCAGCTAGAGAAGTGCCACTGATGACAGATGCAATGTAAGTGAGCACAGAGCAAAGCTCTTTCAGTTCATTAAAATGTAATGCTTAGAGCCTGGAAGAGGGGAGGTTGGAACCAGCCCTGTGGAAAACTCCTGTGGAATTTAATAGAAAAAAATATTACAGATTTTGAAAGCTTATTGGGAATATTCCTTCCCCGGAAAAGGTTTTGGGGTTTTTGCACTGGTTTCCTTGAAATCTGTCCTCACACATTTCTGTGGACCCTCCTGGATTCATACCTATTACATTTCACTAGACTTTTCCATGCAGACATGCAAACTGAAACCACAGAAAATATTTTCATGCACCCTCCACCCTCCAGAGCAAACCCACCACGTTCTCCCCGACTCCAGCGAGGTGTGACATGGCAGCTTCCTCAGAGGTGCCAGCCAGCTGCAGCAGGCAGAGAGGCAGCAGAACTTGGGTGGAGGGAAATAAAGCCAGCTTTTAGGTAAAAATCCTGTGCTCACTGCCTTTTTCCTTCTTTCTTTTGCAGCCAAGCTGCACAGCGCTAAATCAGTAGACTCGCAAATCTGAGAAAGTTTATAGGCCACTCTTAGTAGACACCAGTGACAATCCTAAATATGAGGTGTCCGCGCACTAGCAAATCCTGCTCTGGTGAAAGTGAGCGCGCCTCCTCTTGAGACCAGAGGGAGCTGCTCCCAATTACACTAATGCTGAATATGGCTCCATTACTGACTTTTTTTTATTGTTGGACATTGTTTTAAAAAAAAAAGACACCGGAAAAATGTGCATTCTATCAAGTGTTGTGAAACTGTGTGGGTTGGAGAAGGTTTAGTTTTTAATAAAGGAAACATTCATTGCATCCCATTTCAAGGACTTCTGTTAGATAGAAAAGAGGAGGCAAGCAGGAAGCTGAAGCCTTTCTCCTGCTAGTTCTCCCTTTGCTATCAAACAATAACATTTTTAATGAAAAAGAAAAGAAAAAAAAAAAGGAAGGGGGGGGTAGGAAATCCCTTTTCTTTTTTCTTCATTCTTAGCGGCTCTGTATGTGTAACCGTGGAGGCTGGGGAGGTTTCCTTACCTTTGCCAAGGTCAAAGCATGGCATCACATACAGTGCGACAGTGCTGGGTGCTCAGCTGGCTCTGTGGAGATCCTGACTGTGTCCCATTCACAGGAAAAGGTGACAGACTAGCCTTTTTCCTGCTACTCTCAGGTTAATTTTTGAAAGGTTCCTATGGAATGTACAAAAAAAAAAAAAAAGGTATTTTAGAGGCAGATTTAAACCAACCTGAAAACTCAGCATATGCTCCTTGAGTCACGTCTAGGCATACCAACAGTCTTCAGTCCTATTACATTTTCAGAGGCATTTTCCACCAGGATGGTATCGGCCTCCAGAGTTTTAGGTGTAGTTCATTCTTCCCAACTTCCCTCTGCTCTGCTTCCTCCTTATTGTTTTCATCTGCTAGTACATCCCTGCCTGATTTGTCATAATTTCATGTTGACATACTGTAGTAAGACAATTGCAGCTGCTCTCTCTGAAGAATGCAAACAGGGATCTGTCATCTCCTCTCCCTTCCTCCCCCTCCCCCTCCCAGCAGGGATGGATTTCACCGGGAATATAGGGACCATCGCCACCAAGCAGTGGCTGCGGTCTGCCCGTGCAGAGAGCTGGCAGATGATCCCTTGTCAGTCAGATCTTTGTTTGGCAATTGCAGTTTACGCTCAGGCTAAACGCTCACCCGTCCAAGTGTGTGTATGTTTATGTAGTCAACTCTGGGATGCAAACGGCATTCCTCTTATCATACGGAGAGAGGATATGAGCTCATTCATAAAGAATCCCAGCTCTGGGGTGCCCCACTCACTTAATCCAAGCATCCCCTGCATGCCCCTTCTTCTGAGAGGGTGGAAGAAAAGTAAGCACAGTGCTATTGGCTTTTAATAAGTGGGATAATATATTTCAGAGAGGAGCTCAGACAGGAGAGGAAATGAACTTGGCTAGACAGTCACTTATAATAAAAAAAGGGGGGGAAGAAATTTGCAAAACTCATTCCATTATTTCATGTAAATATACTTGGCTGGGTTACAACAAGCTGATATAATCATAAGATGCTGAATAAGACTAAAGGCCATCTCTCCCCTTTAGACGGATTTAGCAACGCAGCACCATTTATTAGTCTGCTCGATAAAGAAACAAACAGATTATTGGCTTGGCAATTGCTGACTGTCAAAATAAGCAAAGCTCTAAATGTTGTACTAAGCCTCTGATCCTGGAAAAAGGCCCCAGGACTGGCACAGCACCCAAATCAGCTCACTGGGGCTCCACCTGGGCTGAGGGATCAGCTTGTGTGGTACACTTTGCAGGTCTGGGCTTAAAACAGGAGCAATGAGCAGCTCATGTTGTAGGCATGTGACTCAGCGTACACACAAATAGGAGCGTAACTGGGACACAGCGGTGCATCAGAAAGGTTTCCTGCCCAGGGCTTTGGTTGAGCACATAACCCCCAAGTGGTGAAGTAATTAGTAAATGAGATTTAGGTGGGAGGAAAGCAAGGAAGAACAGGGAAAGACCTGTTGCCACTGAATGTGGTGTTGCTGTTTGGGGCTTATTAAAACAGAAGATTTTTAAAACCTGGGAATGGTTCAGAAAGGAGCTGCAATGGTCCTGAATACCTGCAATGAGACCAGAGCTGGCTCTCACCATAGGCAAAGCAGGCAGTTACCACGTAAGAGAACAGACAACAGCAGGCAGCACCAGGTCTGCTTTGCCTGTGCCAGGCTGGCTGCTGCCATGGCCACTGAGGGAGGAGGCAGGGCATGTGGCACAGCCGTGAGTGTGCCAGGAAGTGCGGCTCTCCTGCACTTCTGCCCCAGCTTCAAGCCTTCTCCCTAGTCTTCCCCTTCCCTGGAGAAAAATGTCCACCACCCCCCGCAAGATGAGAAAGCTCAGCTCTGCCTGCAGTACCAGGATGCCTTGAGCCAGCCCTTGCAAAGGACTTGAGCGGCTTCAGTCTGTTTATCAAAGAAGATATGCCCAGGCAAAGGTTTCTAAGTGCTTGCATGGGAAGACCACAGAGCTCTCACCTAGCAAGTGAAAAGCCTAAAAAGACCGCAGATAGCAAGGTGACGTCTGAACAGTGAAGGCAATTTTACCAACGATGTGTGGGAATTATCATGACTTCATGATACTCTTCTGTTTAAATTTCCAGCTCCTGAAGATACGTGGTGACATAAGCAACTCACTGATATTCTTTAAGTGAGTTTTCAGCGCTTGTTGTTGAGAAAGCTTAAAAATGTAACAGGAGATGAATGAAAACTGAAAAATGTGAACAGAACTTGAACTACTTTCTAAATCTCATTTTTCAGCCACTCCCGTAAATACTTGCAGCCTGAACTTTTGGCACTGGCAGTATTTCTCATGCTTATGTTTTAAAGTGTGGGGTGCAGATTATAGTCTTTCAAAATTAATGGGAATTTATGATCACAAAAATACAAACACGTTTTTTAAGACTTCTAATTTTTAAAGTTGTTTATAATTTTCAAAAATTATTTTTAAAGCATTTTCTTCTAAATGTCACGATGTGACTGAGGTGGCCCCATTTTTACTAATGTTTTCTACCACACAACAACTGATAAAAATAATTATAAAATAATTTGAAGGGAAAATATAAATTGAAAATTAAGATTATTTCAAAATTTTTATCATATGTATTAATTTTTCAATTCAGGTAGTAATTTTGGATACTATTTTCAAAACCTAATCTTGGGTTAATATAAAGGAGCCCCATTGTCAGAAGAATTCAGTTTCAGCTGTGAACATGCAGCATACAAAAAACCTAGTCCCTCCGAGGTATCACATTATGAACAGCTGGAAGTGAGGCACAGAAGTTCACCAGTCAGTTTAAAAACTCTTGCCCGTAATGAATTGCTGTAGTTATACTCTTTAAAGTGCAGAGGGTTGAATATATTCATGCTATATTGCTTTTTCAGCATACATAGTTCCTTCAAATTCAAGCCAGATTTGCCTCTAACAGGACACCACACATCTAGGGACACCTTTGACAATGTTATAACTTCAACCCTCAGCCAGAAAATGCATGTGGTAGTAGATACCTTTTCCTGAAAGTATCTCTGTCAATATTTGTGAAGTACTCAAGGGATAAGGATGGCAAGCATGACAGACAATCACAGGAAGGTGGTAATCACTGTCTCCTCAACTGCAGGGTTCAGAAGTGGATGATGAGGCACAGGGCTGTACACTGACCCTGATGATAAAACAAATCCTGCCTATCTGTCTACTGAGCAAGCATGATGGAATGGAGCTGGATGTTCATTTGTTCAGTCGCTTCCCAGCCCTGAGAGTGCCTACATTTAGGCAGAATGACATTGCTTTTCCCACAACATGTGGTGTATAGCTAGCTGGGAAGAAGTACTTCCTCCTTTAAAAAAAACCAAAAAATAATGACAAAACAAGGTTTTCTCATTTTCACTAAAAAGTAACTTTGAGTTTTCTCATTTTCATTTGAAAAAAAAAAAAAAAAGAAGACTCACTCAAACAAACATCCTTTTCAGTTTGGGAGGAAAACCCATAAGCTTTCTGGAAACAGATTTTGCATCCAAACTCCTACAGAATTAATAAGCTGCTCTGTCAAATACATTCTGGCAGAAAGTTTTCCACTGTTTCCTCAATTAGCACACACACTTGTACACAAAATTGCATGCATATTTCTTTCCATTTCTGTCCGGTTTTCTTGTAAAGGTCTAACAGGCTCACATCAGCTCCTGTGAATGGGGAAAAAGAGCGCTGCATCCATTTTACAGATGTGCAGTGAGATTAATCAGATTTACTCAAGGACACACAAGAAGTCTGTGCAACAGCTGGGAAGAAAACCCCAAGTCCTAGTCATGTGCTTTAGCCACAGAATTATCCTTACTCTTGGAAAAGCAGAGGGGTGCTTTTGTGGAAAACAATGAGTTGTAAAGCCTGAGGAAAATAAACTCTCCCAGGCTTTTTCTTAAGCAGGGCTGGAGAAAGAATTTGTCATAGAGGGGTTGCTTGTAGGGATGTTTAAATGCGGATTTTGGTCCCATTTGTAGTCTGGTTTGCTTTAGTAAATAAATATGTACATGTGTTTAGGTGGGCTTGAATAAACCTCCATCAGTGAAAGACTCCTTCACAAAACCACTGGTGCAGAGAAGAGCCCAGCTTCCCCCTGCTCGCATGCGACTCCACGCCCATGCCACCCCACTGATGTCATAAATGCTAAATTCTTTCATCGTTGTTTGAAACAAGACCTCCATTATAAGCCCAATTTTGACTCTCCCTCTAGACAAAAAATAATCAGCCTGAACTTTCACAGGCATGATATTATCCCAGGGTAGAATGTCCTTTTAGGAAACTTGAGGCTGACTGAACAAAGTTTTCAAGAGATTTTGGATGAGAGAAGCAGGGGGGATGACAAGGAAGTATAAACAAATGAGCTGCTTTTATATTTTCCTAGCTTACTGTTTAGGAAAAACCTTTTAGGCAGGAATAACCAGGGGGAATAAGGCAGGTTTTCTTTTCTACATGATATCATGAGTTACACACACTGCAACAATATCTGTATGCTCTAACTGATCAAGCAACCCCAGAGCAGCCCACGTCAGGAGCAGCGACGCAAGGTGGAAAGCGGCTCTGGAGGAGCTAGAACAATCTGCACGAACTTTGACTTATTGAATAATTCAGGTGTGGAGGGACCTGTGGAGGTCCCCTAGTCCAACCCCGTACTCACAGCAGGGCTAATTCCAAAGCTAGATGAGGTCTCACAGGCCCTTGTCCAGTCAAGCTTGGACAACGTCCAAGGGTGGGTATCCCTCGGCTTCCCTGGGCTCCCGCTCCTGTGCTGCACCACTCTCACAGGGAAGAATTTTTCCTAATTAAAAATAAGAATTTTTCTTGTTGTAACATGTGTCCCTTGTCTCTGTCCTTTCTCTGAACACTTCTGAGAATTTGGTTCTGCCTTCTCTGTGACTCCCCTTTAGCCAGTGGAAGACTGCACCTAGATCCATCTGAGTTTTCTCCAGACTGAACAAACCCAGCACCCTCAGCCTCCCCTCATACACCAAGTGCTCCAGCCCCTGACCATCCTAGAAGTCCTTTGCAAGACTTGCACCAGTTTGTCAAACCTCACCTTGCTCTTCTTCCAGGAGGAACACGTGCAACAGTGGCACCTGATGTATGTATTGACTCAACCTACGTCAAGCTAGCCTGAGCTGGCCACGTTGGCTGCAACTATGGCTTCAGATGCAGAGCATGCAGAGAGATGCAAGAGGGAGAGCAGAAAGGCTGATGCCAGCTCAATGCCTTGGCCTGAAGGTACAGAAGTAAACAGATGGGGATCTACAAGGACAGTTTTTCCCAGAGGTTGTACAGAAAGGATGCTCTTCTGCTTCATGCCTAGTGTGGTCCATCCCAATGTCCCTTCCAGGACTCTCTTTCTACAGCCACCTCTGGTTTCCCAGCTGCAGAGATATCCACTACTGTTTTGAGCATGTACGGTATCTGAAGCACTCGCCCAAGGACTGTTCCAGGTGGTGGGCACAGCTTTCCAGCTTGTTCAACTCAGACATGGTCCACTGCAGACTTCAGTGTTGTTGCAGACAGATTTTCCTCTGCATCTGCACAGAAAGAGCATGTAAGGGACAACCAGGGCAGCACAACTGAAGCAGGCAGCTGCACAGCTCTGAAAACTGGCTGTTCCACAACAGAGGAATGGACTGTGGTTTTTGAAGACAAAGTTATGCCTGACAACAGCTCAGTGACACCACAGTTATCTACAATGTACTGCATGAAACTGCCCTTCATCCAGCCTGGGGCGAGTCCTGGGGACTAAAGGTGGCTGAGTTGTTCAGTTCCTCCTCCCAGTAGCAGGGTGGAAGGGAAAAGAGGCATGATCAAGACGTTAATGGATGACAGTCGAGCCCTCCTGATAGAATTGCTTTCTGGAGTCATTCATACAGGGGATAGCTGAAATAATAGCTAACTCCAGAGGAGCTGCTTGCTCCTGGATCTTAAGAACACAAAGAATTTAATTTCTTTTTGTGGCCCTATTTTTCCTGTATATTACAGGCTGTAGGCTCTGACTGTAGGTGAGAACCAGGGCTTTGGTATCTCCTAGAATCCTCTCCTTTTCTTAAATAGTTCAAGTAAATGGTATTAGCACGAGTTTTTGCATAGAAATCAAAACCTAAGTATGTCTGCTATGTGATAGAGATAATCAGAGCAATACTGAAGTAGCATATGACAAATTTTGTCTTTCATGCATCTTTGTCTAACTCTCCAGCACTTTTGCTGTCTAATCTGTCCTCCTCAAGACATCTGCCTAATCTCTGTGTGGCTTCATAGTGTCATCTTGGGGCAGGGGGGGCGGGGGGGAAGATTGTTAGGGGAATATATTTTTCCATTTTCTTCAAAAATAAGATACCCACACACCCTAAAAACTACAGCAGCCAGAACTGCAGAACCAGCAAGAAGGAGTCCAAGCCCAGTGGCAGACTGAAGACCTGATACGCTGAGGCAAATAATAAGAGAAATTGGAGCTTCCGAAAAAATAGGGAATTCCCAGATCACCAACAGAGCATCTATCATTTTATCCATCCCCAGAATATCCACTGACACTAGGCTTTTAAAAACACAACTTTATTCTGATAGAAAATCTATTTTGCTATTACTTTCTGACATACACCAGTTGTAATGTTTTTCTCCTTCCGAGGCTTATGCAGTTGGAGCCCTGGTAAGTAAGGAAACTTGGCTTTCCAAGCACTAGGTCCTCTGAAAGCTCTGTAGCCTTTGCAAGCTTTTTAAAAACTTTTTTTTTTTAAACTTTGTTTTTAATAAACAGAAACCTTACTGACATGACCTTAAAGACTTATCAGCAGTTGTACAGAGCAAATCCATAAATTAGCTGCATGTCTTCAACATCCATGAGTAATGAGGCATCTCCAGCCCTACAATAAGATTTTGATGCCAGACACCACTGTCATGTATTTTCTCCCTCTCATATATATGCATGTGTGTGAGAAAACCCCACCTTCATATATGGTATGTCTTTCTAGCGACATTTTCACATGAGAGAGGGAGGCTGAGGTAATCTTATTATCACCAAAACATTGTAAAAACAGCAGAGCATTGGAAAACTTTAATCCTTCTCTAAATTATGGACTGAGAACATTACAATCGTGCTGAGCACAAAGGCAGAGCTGTAACTTGACAGGCTTGTATAATTTACAGCCTCCATAGTAAAAGAGGTGTTTTTATTAAATGACTGCCTGAATTTCTACAGCCACTTCAGACTCCGATGATACCGGGAAGGCTTGCATTCTGCTGCTATCATTCAAATCCTTCCTTTTCACCACATGAATATGGCTGGAATTCCAGTTCAAAACCCATATACAGTTATTTATCTATTACTGCTTGTCAATTCAGAGCTGAGGCTATTTACGCTGGTACCTCATTTCACATACCTCAAATAGCTTTTGTTTCTCATTTGATGAAGCTGAGTTTTCTTTATCAAATAAGCATAAAACATTAACTAAACAATAAGCAAAATCCATTTATCAGCAGGAAAATGCCCCTTGCAAAGAAGGTCTGTGTTTTATGTTCATGTATTCAAATTTCTATTTAGACTAAAATAACATATGACAAATAAAGAACTGAAGCTCTTTTGCTGAATACTCATTTGCCATAGGTACCTAACATTATTTTCCCCTTCTGCATTGTACAGAGAAGAGCATTTTTACAGTGAAAGTGGTAAAAATACTTTTATCAGCATCCTCTAAACAATATTTTTGCACTGATAAAATAAGACCAGGCAAATAGGGTGGGTGACTTCAATCTCAACATTACAGTGCATAGTCTAGAAGGATGTTTACACTGCTGGAATGAAAACAATTCATAACCAAGCTTTTAACTTAAAATAAGTAATATAAATATTTATCATACTAGTGTTTTAAGGCCTATATTACTAAACTATTTCTGTATTATATTGGGAGTGACTGCTATTGTTAAAATTGAAATGCTTTCATAGCAGAAAATTAACTGAAATCCATTTAGCCAGCATGGAATTTTGCATTAGCGAGTATACATTTACCAGGCTTAGAAAACTCAGGTCAGAAATTTCAGACAGATAGACCTTATCCTGGGAATGTGTTTTGTCTTAGCTTGACCTCTTCTGTGGATCCCACTGATATTCAGTAGAGAGTCTGCAACCCTCCCTCTTTCAAGGCAAGCCCTAGAGGGTGAATCCTGGATATTATTCCACAGTACATAAGCAGCTGCTGAACTTCAAGGCTGTGAATGCTACCATTGACTCCAGTGCAAGCTGATACAAACTTAAAGTTAACTAAGTGCTCTTTACTGGATGAGAGGCACAGCACTCAAACCCATGCAATATCAAGCCTTCATGCCTCAGCTGGTCATCCTCAGATCATCACTCCTCACTCTCAGAAAGAAGCTCCTTTGCTTTTCTTTATCACCTTTGACTGACATCCCTCTACAGTCTTCAAAATTAATTTTTTAGTCTATCTGCCAAGCACTCTGTTGAGACAACTGGAGGTGGAGCATAACATCCCCAGCACAAATTCACAAAGTCAAGGAAATGCATCTTCAGGCCATCAACTCACATATGACACTCTCTCCTCCCCTCCCACAACTACTAACATGACACACCTGCCATAGTCTGCTGTGGGTAGCTCGGCCATGCTCAAAAAGCCAGTAGTGCTCCATGCCTTGCTTGGCACCATCAATTCATTCCCTTCCCACCTTCCTAGCTCTTCCAAGACAGCCCCATGTGCCCTACCTGAAGCTGCTACTGCCGTCTCCACATCTATGCCAGCTCCAGCCATGTCAACACTGAGGCCAAAATAATAAACTTGATTGAACCCACCTGACTCTATCCAAAACCCTAGAATTTCTATTTCCAGGAGAGTTGGGCAAAGACCACCAGCAGAGACTCACCAGTGGGACTCACCCACCTCAGCCCTGTGCAGTGCCTCCTCTGAAAAACATTTATGGCTGTTTGGGGACCATGGATGCTGTATCACACCACCCTTAACTCTGCCCCATTCAATGTGCAAACCTTTATTAAGTTGCTTTTTTTCCTCCAGCTCTGCTACACCTGGTGCAGGAGTATGTTGTACTCAGAAATGTTGGTTTGGAAACAGGTGCTTGAGGAAGAGACGTTAAAGGGACAAAAAGAGACATTTTGTCAGAAGGGCCAGAGGTAAGGATGGAGAGCATGGTCAGTAGATGAAACAGTGGCAGAAGAGATGAAATGTGCTCCTCGTGTGTGGCAGAAGAGAGGAGAATGCCAACTGTTTTATTATTTCCCTGACTTTACAAGTCTAAATGAGGTATATTTCATACTTATAGAAGCCTAATTACCTCCAGTGAGGCTTTGCATAGCAGTTTACACGAGCTTTTAACCACTTAAGAATACGAATTGCATGCAGATGGATGGGGATAGAAGCGCCTTGCACTGAAGAACACACCTCCAAGCAGCTCCACATCAATGCTTGTGCATCAGCGGCTCCACACGCACTAGCAGAAAATCATTGCTGTTGAAAATCAGGTTTACTGGTTATAGAGGAGTGTGGCTATGCCTATCCCAGTCAGCAGGATCTGTGTGCACTCAGCCCCATCAATAACATGAAGGTGGTGTTGCTTAGTTACACCATGGATAATGGTTGGAAATGGAAGGAAATCTAATTTCAGTTTTAAATCAGCTGTTAAATCAGGGCAACTTAGCATCCAGGACACTAGCTTTTTTTATTGACTATATATTTATGTATATAGAGCCCATTGAAAAAAAAGTCCATATAAATATATATATATGAATTTAAAAACAGAAGGGGTTGAATTTCACACAGCTCCTAATTTCAAAGACTTTCTGTAAGAGTCGTAAGAGTATTAAGAGAAGAAATAAAAAAATCTCAAAAAAATCCAAACTGCAAAACTAATGTCAAAGGGCGTTAAAACTAAGCTTACATGAAATTTCACACCAATTGGCCACCTAGATTAACCAAGGAATTTATGCTTCATTTTCACGACACCATTATAGCTTTGGAGTCATTTCAAGGTACCGCTTTCATGTACTTGAACAGAGGGAGTTGCATTTGCCCGCAGAAAGGCACACTCCTGATTGCTTTTCCAGGTGACATCTCAGATATTGTGTATCGTATCTAAAGGTGTTCCAACTTCCAGGAGACTGTTAGGACTCTTTCTATATGAAAAGCTGACGTTCTTGGTTCATTTACTGTTATTGTCCCACCGGAGCGTTTCATGGTGGTGAGTCCTTCTACATGAGGTAACTCTTACAGAAGGCATTGTGTTGCAGCTTCTTTGAGATTTTCTCTGTGCCGAGTTTTTAGTAATATTTTTCCCCAATAAAAAAATGGTTCATGCAAAGAAAAGTGGCACGGTATGAGTCCCCATAGTAGCACAAAGACAGCATGTCTACATGGCACTGTGCTTGAGTCAACAGGACAGCACAGCTTTTGGACCATGATTATCTCCACATGCCGTGCTGTGCTGCGGCATGGGGATGTACAAGTTCCTCTGGGCCCAATGATACCTTTTAGAAAATTTTTGCTATAGGACTTAGCACATTGTTAACATGTGAAAGGCAATGTTTGTGGTTTTTTCTTTTCTCACTCTATGGTCTCTCTTTTTGTAGAAGTTTCCTGGTGGACAGCATTGTGTAAGTTTCTGGGGATCTGCTTCACTCAGCTTTTTGCTTGTCTCACTCTTTTTCAGATATCTTTCTGGTTTTCCAACTTGCGCTGACAGAATTCTCTTCCATCACGGGTCTGGCAAAGGTTCCCATTGGAGATTCCCCGTCTCACCTCACACAGTTCTGCTTTCTCAAGAACATCCTGTTGCAAAGGATCTGCATTTCAGTCATGATGTACTGGATTAAAAATAGATTTATCCAGAAATTATTTATCTCCTAATTGCTAGAGTAGGAAATCCTGGAAAGGGAAAACATTGTGAAGGGTTTCTCATTCCCCAGAAAAAAAACCTACGGATAATTTTTAAAATCAGTTCATGAATTCTTCAAAACCCAGTTTTCAGACAGAGGACTAAGAGCCTTAAGAAAGCCTGAGCTCTGCCAACCTTTCAGAAGTCTGATTAGGCACCCAAAGCCATTTATGAACAGGTCATTACTATCTATATGGTTTTGGGAGGGGGAGGGTTCAACTAAGTTAGATGCCTTGTGACTCATCCATGCAAAATAAGAATTATAATCTTAGTCTCTCATATTTGGTCTTTTTAGTCTGCTTAACCTGTTTGTTACTCAAAATGAGGATTTTTATCGCTGTTCAGTAGAGTTATGAGACTGGCAGGAATTTCTAATGGTGAGAATATGGTTCTGTAATTCTATAAAAAATATTAATGGCATTTTTATTCTATTCTACATTTTTGTTTATGTTGTCTAATTCTTTAGCCCTCCCAATGAAACAAATATTTCTGTCCTAAATGCTTCAATTGCTGAAAAATAACAAATATGGGGGAAGGGGATTGCTTTCCTTGGTAAAAAACCAGAAATGTTCATTAAAATGTGCACAGCACTTTATAAAGTGTTTCAAACTAAAATGTTTCATGAGGCCTCAGAATTTACTTCAGGCTAATAAAATGAACTAACAGTGACAAACGTGCAAGTCAGCTGCTAGTCTTTTCTCTACTTCCCAGTCAAGCATGCAGGACATGAGGTAGACAGATAAAGACCTAATGACTGAACTAAGCCAAGGAGAGTGCAGTACCTAGAGAGCTTACCTGATTAGCAGGTAGATGAATTCTCCATGCCCTCAATAGAAAGAAGAGGTGAGAAATAAATTAATTCAAGCTAGAAACAAGAAGACTGTGAAGACAGAAGGTAGTATTTCCACAAACTGTTTGGGTTCTCACTTCTTCCAGTCTCACCTCATCATGCTCAGTGTTGCAAGTCTCACCTCATCAAGCTCAAATCAATTGACTGTCACACATCTGACAGACCTGAGGAGCATTAGGAGAGATCACCCAGGAAGCTCTGTAATCTCCAACATGAGAGACTAGCAGAAGTCACAATAGAGCAGAGCTCCATGTTAGTGAGCCCATTCCCTGGAGTGAAGGCAGTAGCTTGGTGGCTCTAATCTAATCAAGGTTAACGGTGATCAAAAGTCATTACTCTATTGACTGCTGATTGCAAAGATCAAGGTCACTGCAACACAGTCATGAGGAATTAAAAAATCTGAGTTTCTACTGAAGGAATGCACTTCCAGTCACCCCTTGGTAGCATGTCATGCTGACATCCGAAAATTTTAGAGGACAATATGGAGACCAAATGGCTCACATGCACCATGGGAAGGGTTATTAGTGCAAGGAAGGATGGCAAAGCTGTAAGAAACTATCTGGATCCATTAACTGTTTGACTGGTATTCAAACAGCTGGGGTTTACGTGAAGGTATGTAATTTTTGAGTGCTAAGCCAGCCACAACAAACTCCATTTTACACCTCAGTTCTTTCTGGATTAGACTTCTGGTTATGAATCTTATTGTTAGAAGTGGACTCAGCTGCAGTATTTCATAGAAGCACAGAACCGCAGAATATCCTGAGTTGGAAGGAGCCCACGAGGATCATCGAGTCCAACTCCTGACTCCACACAGGGCAACCTAAAAATTAAACCATACATCTAAGAGTGTTGTCCAAACGCTTCTTGAACACCATCAAGCTTGGCACCATGGCCACTTCCCTGAGAATCTTGTTCCAGTGCTTGACCACCCTCTCAGTGAAGAACTTTTTCCTAATATCCAACCTGAACTTCCCCTGACACAGCTTTAAGCCATTCCCTTGCATCCAGAACGAAGAGCTCAGCACCTCCATCTCTGCTCCCCCTCGTGAGGAAGTTGTAGACAGTATTTGGAGGGAAAGGATCAGGATTGTCAGAATTTGCAGCAGTTCAGAGATTGTTCAGGTCTGCTATATGGAGAAAAATGTGTACTGCACAGTTTACCTCTTAATTCTGGATTTTACCAAATTTTCTGATCAGACCTATAGCTAGGAGAGGAAATTACCTCAAGTTGGATCAGGGGAGGTTTAGATTGGATATTAGGAAAAATTTCTTTACTGAAAGAGTGGTCAAGCCTTGGAACAGGCTGCCCAGAGAGGTGGTGGAGTCACCATCCCTGGAGGTGTTAAAAAATGCGTAGACGTGGCACTTCGGGACATGGTTTAGGAGGCATGGTGGTGTTGGGTTGACGGTTGGACTTGATGATCTTAGAGGTCTTTTCCAACCTTAATAATTCTATGATTCTAGTGCAACAGTGTCTTTTATCATGCTTCTTGAGTCAGCCTATAAAAAAATGAACAGCTCCTCTGGTTTGGGATTGCTGGTCCTGTAGGCAACCTGACAATGGTAAAAGTCATTTTAAAGAAAAAAATGAAAGAACAGATACTGCCTGGCCTACCCTGGCCCATAAGATCCTTGCACATCTACCATTACTTCACTGCCCCCCATCCCCACTATTAAAAGGTGGTAGAAGTAGAGGGCACTTGGGATAAGACATTAATGCAAAATGTTTTCCAACTGGATTTGACATCTCAGGCTGCCACTGACAGGCTAGTGTAATGCATTTCATGATCAGTAGCTCTAACCAACGCTACCTCTCCCTCCAAATCTTTCTGCTTATCATAGAATCATAGAATCATAGAATCATTAGGTTGGAAAAGACCTCTAAGATCATCAAGTCCAACCATCAACTAACACCACCATGACTCCTAAACTAGCCCCTGGAGTGCCACGTCTATACCTTTTTTGAACGCCTCCAGGGTAGACGACTATGTATCATAACTGAGGAGAACTTCAAATCCCTGTAATACCTGAGCAACGCACACACCCTTGAGAGGTTTTAGCATCATCACACACCCCTTTACAGACAACTGAGGCATGCCCCAAAGTCCCAAGGTCTGCACCTAACTAGGAATAGGAACATGGTTGTCCACAACCTTCTTGCCAAGACCAATTACCATGAAAGGCAAGCTTATTTGTTCTTCTGCTTGTTCTACAGGTCTAGGTAACCGCCGCCATTGCACACAGAGACCTGCAGCTACTGTTCCCCCAAAATGGCTTTTATTTTTGCTCAAGAAAAAACAGTCCCTTTAAGTCAGTCATGAACTGCCACATCAAGTCACTGCCTGACCACGCTGCGCCTGGGAGCTGTAACCATCCAAGTGCTACAGCCGAGGCAAATGTTGAGTTTTTAATGACACCTACTGCACACAAGGAGCCATGGAAACTCCCCTGGCCTATCCACCACACAAACTGTGGCAGTGAGTGTGTGTTATCCCTCGGCTCCTGGAAAGGGCAGCGGGCCACATCTCTCCTCTCAGCTGCGATGCAATTTCAGTGACACTCAACCTGGCCCCAGAGGCATTTTCCTGGACGTAAAACACCAGGCAGGCTTGGATTTATTTTTACTGCTATTTTGGTAGCAGTATGTTGCCTTCAGGAACCACTATGTGTGAGAAAATTAATCCAGTCTTAAGCAGCAAAAAGGAATGCAGTGAACACACATATGGCTGTAAACAACAGACCCAAAAGTCGGGGGCCTGCTCTGCGCTCCCTTCTCACTGGGTTTTGCATTACCTGCACTAGCCCAAATACCCTGGGGTGTGCAGGCGGCCATCTGTCCTTCCTGTCCTTTCAACTACAAGCACAAGGCAAATACCAATCAGCCAAACATTTTGGGATTTTCCGCAGAGGACAGGGCTGTTTTCCTGGTGCATTGCAACGAAGGCCACGCTGCCGTCATGTTCAGGCGGCGGCTCCTGCAAGCACGGGGTCTGGCAGTGGCCCAGCCGGCAGAAGCCAGAGCCACGGCGGCATGAGGAGTCCTCTGCCCCACCACCTCCCCTGCCACCCCAGCTGCTTAACTGATGGCGGCCCGCCGGGTGCGTGGAGGGGAGGATGGACGTCTCGCTCTGCCCAGGGGGCTGGGGGACAAGCTGCCTGGCAGGTCCGGCCACCCTGCCTTTCTCACCAGTGGCACAGGGAAGATTGGGGGCCATTAAATGTAATCTGCTTGACCGAGACCAGGTCAGTGTTATTAAAGGCTGTAATTTCACAGCCCACATGCAGACCTTTCTTTTTTAAAAAAACCCAGATGCTACGTTACCCTGCCTGGGGAAAGCTATCAGGACCACCCCACCTCGGAGGCAGGGAAAGCCCTCAGCCACACTGGGACCTGCCTGCCATGGGCTTCTGCACCTCAAAAACCTTCAGATTTGAGAATCTGAGCTTTTCTCCCCACTGGCGCTATTACGGCAGTGTTATTATTTGCATTACAGTGGTGCTTAGAGACCTCAGCCGAAGGCACAAGTCTCATAGCACTAGACACAACACACACATGCCGTTCCAGACTGCCCCTTCTCCAACACATCATCACCTAAATGGACACAGTAGACAAAAGCAAGCAGAAGAAAATACCAGTGAATCCATTTCATATGTGGGAAACCGATTCCTGTTTGGGCCAAGGCCACTCTGCATCACTGATAGCATCGCGGTAAATAAGTTGTCTCTACTTTCAAGGCAGTTTGTTGAAGTAAGAAGAATATAAATAAGAATCGTAGCCAGAGAAAGTGAAGAATTTGTCTAAGGTCACACAAGAACTGTGTTGCACAGCCAGGACTTTAAGTACATGGGTCGTGTTTCTGAGAGCAAGATATTGTTAAGTACAGAAGCACTAGGCAAGAGGATAAAAAAAAGTGTAGTCCTCTTTCCTTTGATTATTACTGTCTATAACAGGAGTCCCTCAAATGAGATCAGAGACGCATTGTCTTGGACACCCTACAAACACCATGAAGCAGTGTTTTAATTTCTTTTTTCACATGAGTCTTTCTGCTGAGAATGAATTGGTTTCTACATGAGTACAAAATATCAAGTCTTTTATTTGTATTAAAAAGTAACTATCATATTTGTGAAACACAGTTTACTAACACAACAAACAACTCCCCCCCTTGGCTAGGCTGTAACAATTTGTATGTCACTTCATTAACAAAAGCAGTTTATGACTGTGAATGAGATCAGAACCTATGCCAAATCCCCAAATGTGCAACAAGGATCAGATTTTACCTTGTTTTACAGGTCAGTGATTTATAGGCTTGGTACACCAATCTCATTTCGGTGAAGATGTCCTAGATTTATGTCAACATGAAAGTTAAGAATATAAGTTCAGGATTCTCCAGAGGACAAGCACAGGTTTCAGAGAGAAAAGAGAAGAGGCGGGGAGAGGAGGGGAGGACAAAGTTTATGGTTATACTTTTTCGGATTAAAGCACAAGCTGATCCAAAGCAATCCTGTTGCAATCTTTGGCTTTTACCCATAACACCTTTTCTGAATGGAAGATCGATGGAAAATCAACAATAGATGAACTGTCCTGTAGCGAAGACCACACTTTTAAACTCAGCTGGTTATTCCACACAGACACCTGCATTTCTGTATGGGGAAACATCGAAACACTGGAGTGAAGACTGAATGGCCAACATAATTTGCTCCTTTTACTATGTATCGGGGGTCCAGCCTTTAATTACACAATTACATGCTACTTCTCAAACTCAAAGAGATCTCTCACTTTTTAACTGAGCTGCAATTTCACAAAGATTTTCTTTTCTATCAGTAAGGGATTCACTCCTGCAAGATTCAGTGAAGCCATATAGGTCTTCTGTATTATTTTGTAGGGATTGTATTTTTCACGTTATGCCTGAACTGATTCAGTGACCAGTTGTCACAGAGCTAAGGCAGTCCTCCTGTCCTCCTCCAGATCTGTGTGCCACAAGCTCTGGAGCTCAGCTGACCTCCTGCTGAACTGATTTGGGGGACCGAGGAGGACACACAACTTAAATTGGTGGCAAACTAGTGCAGCTGCAACAACTGAGCAGCTCCCTGCTGGGTCAGGCCCCGGTGCTGGCTCCCTGCCTGGCCCAGCAGACTCCACCACTGGCACAAGAGAGGCGAGGGGGATGATACGAGGGGAGGGCAGGACTGCCCTGTTAAGCGGCAGCTAGGTGTTTGATCAGCTCAAAGCATACTGCACCCTCAGGTACACTAGCTTAGCCTTTTCATAGTAGGGATAATGACTTTTTAATCATTTTTCAAGCTATAGATTCCCCAGAGGAGTAGTGGACCTCACTCACAGACACAGCTCGATACCCAGCATACACTAGCCTATAAGCACTCCTTGGAATTAGTCCACCAGCACCCCAGGGGTCTGTAGGTAGAGCATAACGGCAAGCAACATCACATACTTTCAGATTAATGGTTTTCTTGCTTCCTTTGAAATTACTGCAAGCTCTGGCTGATCAATGAGAAGAAAAAAAACCCCAAGCATTAAAATATATTTACTTTACTGCTGGCGAAGAACAGGGAAAAGTCATGTTGAAAATCCAGTGGTTTATCCTTCCCAACTCTGCTTTACTAGTACACCAAACTGGTGATGGAGAGGAAGAAGAAACCATTACTGGCACCATGGCCTTGGGTCTTCTTCAGTCAGCATGCGAAGGTGCCCAGTGAGCAGAGAACAAGCACAAAGTCTAAGGCCAGCCTATTCACGTTCGTTATTGAAGAAACAAGCAGGCAGCCTTGGGAAGACAAGCAAATCCGAGACTCTCCAAAAGAGTGTTTGAAATTAATTAAGCCAGGTGGAATTGGGGGGAACATTTTAGGTACATTAAGCCTGTATCTAATCTGATCGTGCTGCATAGATACCTCGATTTACTAAAAGACAGCAAAAATATAGAGGAAGCCTAGTAAAAATTCTACAAATGTATTTTCTACAGAGACCTGTGAGCATCCATGAGTTTTTAAAATTATAAAATACATATCCCCAAAATGAGAGGGAGAAGTATAGCTCTATTTATAGCCCTGCTACAATGACTTTTCACAGAAAAGGTCATGTACTTATTATTCAACTGAAGATCCATTGCAACCCTAGATGAAGGGCAAACTTAAGCTACAAGGTACACATTTTGTATCTGAGCTTACTGAGTGGCAAAACAGTGTATCAGCCCAGATGTTTTTTTAGAAGGAGCTGGTAAACAAAAAATGCAAAGCAACTGGTCGTGTTCTCAGATAGGATAAAATCGTGTTTTTCTCTGCCATTTACCAGTTAAGTCTCGACCGGCACAATAGTCCACCTGCAGAAAGGCAGGACAAAAGCGCTGCATTTGGCTCTAACTCATTTCCCAGGGGCCGGGTCTTCGGCAGGGTGGCCGTAGTGGTTGTGTTTACATGGGCAGCAATTTAACCAAACATAACCTTACCTGATAAAAACCTAAATAAAACTAAGTAATGATTTTGAGGTTTAACCCATGGCTTAAAGTTTTAAACAACCCTCCCTACACTTAGAATAAATATTCCAACTTTCTTCTGAGGTTTCAAGATGTCTTTGCAAGTGCACGACTTCGGAGAGAAAAGGAACTAAGGTTTGGCATTAGGAGAGAGCAGGTATGCAAGGATGCAAACACCTGTGTGCTGGAAAATGAAATAATTTAGAACTTGAGTTGAGCAGAACCAGGAATTTCCAACACTGGGAAAATATTGCAACGTTTATTCTCCTCCTGCCTCTGGAGATAGCCATCAAATGCAGTAGTAGAAATAATATATAGAAATTGCAAAACTCTTAATTTTGTCACTCTCTATCAAAACAATTTCAGCATGTCTTGACTGATACATTTCTGTTGAATTTATCCCACGCATTTCATTTTGAGCTAGCTCAAAATTCAGCAGTGCTTTTCCATGGTGCCAGGCTGCTGCCTCCTGGGAAGGAGGTCACAACCTTCTTCATTGCTACAGGCTCGCCCATCCATGTTCCCTTGCCACCTGGGGTTGCTCGCTTACAGGGGAGACTGCACTACATCATGGGGGGACATGGTCTGATCAGAGAGCACGACCACAGGACTGCAACTCCCCTTCCCAGGAAGCAATGCACCACAGCTTAATGTGGAGCCTCTGCCAGTCGAAGGCCATTTCAACAAACCAAACTATTCGAATTCAGACTCACCTGAAACAAAGTACTGTTGGGAAGCCTGTTGGGAAGATTCAGATTGTTTTGAAAATCTCCTTGGAATAAAAGAAATAGTTTGTGGTCACTGAATTGCTATCAAGTATGCAATGCAAGTAGCTCTGTTGGAGCACCAACACACATGGAAAAAACTCATAGTACAAAATGCCAGATGTGTTATGATCTAGTTTTGTTTTCCATTGTTATCTCTACCAGATGGTTTTATATCACACCCCTGACCATGATTTGCAAAGCACTGAAAATATAGCTTTTAAAAAAAAAATCTTATTATTTTCAAACTCTGATTTTACTGCCTTGGATTGTATTTTGCTGTGGTAGATACTTGTTAAAGTTCATTCTCTCCTTCCATACAGTTTTTCTTCTTCCTCAACATTTTACAGTTACAGTGGACCCTTTTGATTCAAACATTTATACCTCCATTATCAGCTCACAAGGATGTCCTTCCTCCCATTGCAGTGGCTCTTTTCCTAAGGAGCCCTTTTAAATAAAGGGTAATTCAGAGCCCAGCCACTCAAACATAACTACTTCCAGTCCTAGCTGAGACAATCAAGGGCTTTTTCAAGGTATTTTTAGGTGTAAGAATTTAAACAACATACTGTTAGCCTATCCACCACTGGTGGCTGGGTCATTTCAGACCGTGAGTGAGAGACCTAAATGTCCAAAGTGATGAGCAATTTTATTTGCTTTCCTTTTGACTGCTTTAGAGTTGATGCCTACTCTTTTGAAAGTGCCCTTTCGAACACAGACCAAGGGTGACAATGTGTGAAAGCACTCTGAATCATTGGATATTTGACAGGGAAGTGTTTCATCTGGTGGCGCATCCCGTAACACACCCTTCCCAAAGGCACTCCTTCTTCCTAGGACTTACAGCCCAGCGCAATGCAGGGTGGCCATGAGACTCCCTCATCCCATAAGTCCAGCTTCTATCCAAAATACAATATGGAAACAACTGAGGGGGGTGGGAAAGGGTGGTACATCATTAGACATCTCCAGGGTAAGAGAATAATGAGAAATAGGCAGCAAGAGGTTGAGAAGATTGGTTTTTGCCAGATAAATTTGATTAATTTTTGGACGGGTTTCACAATTAGTGGGTGAAGGGAATACAAGAGATACAATGTGTTTGGATTTTAGTAAAATATTTGATCCCGTGTCCCATGAAACCATCAGCAGAGAAATTAGTCCAAATTGGCTTGGAAAAAAAGTATTAGTATGTGGGCTGCAAACTGGCTAGAAGACCGGAAACAAAGGGTAATGATAAACAGCAATGAATCAAACTGGAGGGACTTGTTTGTTTTTTCTTTCCCAAGGTGTTAAAGTGATCAGTGTTAGTACTGGTGTTATTAAACTGTATTCACCATGTGATCAAGGATGAACGAATGATCTGTGCATAAATGAAAGTTGTGGGTAATAATAAATTGGGAAGAAATAGAAACACAAGCCANAAAAAAAAAAAAAAAAAAAAAAAAAGCAGAGGTATTAAGGAGTTTCTGCTGGAGCCTGGAAAATGAGGGGGTGAGAGAAGAATCAGGTGGGGATCTGGACTAGGGCAGCGATACTGAGGAGGATAACAGTCTCGAAATGGTGAGTTAAAAACAGACCTGATCCCAGGGCTGCCAAGCGTTCAGGATCCAATCCAGCAAAATCCCTAAGCAGGTGCTTAACTTCAGGCATGTAAATAGTTATTGAGTCACTAAGAACGAAACTAAGTCCACAAAAAGCTTTGCTGAATTGAGCACCTTGCAGAGCTCAGCACCTTGCAGATTGAGCCCTTTTCTGTTTTTTCCCCATGATGCATCTTTCATCTGCTCGATACACATTTAGGTTATGGGCTCTGTGGGCTCGGGGGGGCTGTCTCTTAAGGAGCTGTACCCAGCAGCTGCGGATTCTGCTCACACAAAAGGGTTTTGGAAGTCCAAATTCAGCTCAGCTTCAAGTGGAAAGAAGACTGAAAATTCCACATTTCTCCGTGGACAAAAATTTCATCAGCAATGATAAATTGGTTCAGAACAGTCCAGAGGATTTCGGTTTGTGCTCAGCTTTTCTTTGACAGTGAGGTCACACAAACTCAATATAAAGTCTCATTGAAAGGGTTGTTTCAAAGTGAAAAATGAGAATATTTTATTTAAAAAAAAAACAAAACATAAACTGGGTTTTTTTGCTGGGTTTTCCTTCACACAATTTCAGAGAAACTGAAAGCAGTTTACAAAATAACTCGCATTTTACAGGATTGGCATTTTCAAATGAACACTGTTTGACCTGTCCTTCTCTCCTTGCATACACTCAGTACCTTTATATCTTTGTCATAACAAACACTGAAATGATATTACTGATTCTCTGCGTGCCTTGTACAAGAAATTCTAATTTTTTTATCCTCACCAGCAATTCACATGCTACCCAGTGCATGCTGTTCCTACTGCTCTACAGTCCCCAGAACTGGCAAATGGCCTTTCCCTTCCCACCTCATCAGAAACTTCACCTCCAGGTCTGCTTGGCCCTGAAAACTCTATAGACTTTGTCACTTTTTCAAAACATTTCTCCTGGGCCAACTCTTTGTGTGGAAAAAAAAACCCCAAAACAAACAACAAAACAAACCAGAAAACAGCATAGAACTTCCTCCATACAGTCACAGTATCCAGAGTGTTTTGTTAGGTCTCATGGCTTTTTCTTATGGCCCCAAGTTCTGGAGCCATAGATTATGGAAGAATTTTCACCTTCACATTAAAAAAAAAAAAAAAAAAGGTTGAAAGTCAGGCTTCAGTGTTCAAACTCAAAAGAAACGAAATGTACCACTGTTTTTAAGCTCATGCACTTTAGGGGATCCTTGCTCATGGTATATTAAGGTTTATGCTGGCAATGTGGCAACTACCACACTGGGATGCCATCCAAAAACTTGCTACATTATTATTTTACCTCCTTATCATAAGGCTTAGTCTCATCACCTGCTGTCCTGAAGTCCCCACCATAGCTCTGCCCCAAACTCCAGCTGGGACTCCACCACTGCTCAAAGAAAACTCAATCATTCAGAAGAGAAAACACACAGGAAAGTCACTGACAACTTCTTAGAAGCTCTTTTTCCTCCACACCCAGGTGGTTTTGACTTGATAGTGACTCAAACTGTCACCAGAGGACTTCTGGGTAGAAAACTTATGCAAATGAAAGTCTACCACTGACTATCTCTCCCCTTAATCACCAACAGGTGGGAGCAGAGAGCTCCCTCGTCAAAGCCCCTGCCAGTCCAGCAGTGCCTCCCAACCTCCCCCTAGCTCCTGCCCTCCTTACAGAGATGTCTCTTCCATCCCCCCCTAGTAACGGCAGGTGAAAATCAGCCACTGTCAGCCTCACAACCTCATCCATACCCCACTTAAGGCTGCGATCTGTAACTGGGAAGTTACTGCTGCGGCAAGTGAGGAAAAAGCTTTATCAAAAATGTTACGCAATTAAACACCTCAGAAATGGTTAAAACTGAGCAGGATGGTGCCTACCAACAGAAGGTGCTTAGGCTCCCAGAGACTTTAAGGGACACATCAGGGACGAACCTTTTCTTGTGTAATACCATGCACTTAGCAAGGTTAAATTCAATCTGCCCTTCCAATCTTCTTTCCTTTGCTTTTCCCCAGTGAAGATGAAGTTTTAGAAACTTATGAAAAGGAGATTATAACTAAATGGGAAAACTCCCAGAGGGAGAGAATCATGCCTGTGATTGGAGTCCATAGGTGTTAGCATCATCTCCATGGCAGTTGGAAAGAAGATCGAACCGCTCTTTGTTTGCAGCAGTTGATGA
The DNA here is from genome assembly GCA_013389945.1 of Fregata magnificens. Taxonomy (NCBI): domain Eukaryota; kingdom Metazoa; phylum Chordata; class Aves; order Suliformes; family Fregatidae; genus Fregata; species Fregata magnificens. The sequence continues at coordinate 11,148 of WAAD01040367.1, read as the reverse complement.
ATACCATGCTTCCATGAAAACCATGGGTTTTGCCTTTCCCTGGTTAACTACATTTTGAAGGGAGATGCAGGTCACCATGCAGGGCTCCTCAGAGCACTGAAACCTCCAGCATCCCTGGCTGGTGGTCATACTGACATCCTCTGAATGTCAGCAGTCTGCTGACTGACAGAGCCTTTGGAAGCTGTTTGATGAAGAACCAATTTTTAGGATCAACAGGGAAGTAAAACTCCCCATTAGTGCAGGAGCTGACCATCCCAGCAAAGTCCTTGATCTGTCCCATTCTTCCATTATGCAGTCTTACCATGGCTTTGCTTTGGGCTTTTCCTGCAGGATTTTCTTATGGAGTGCTGAAAAACCTTCTAAACTGTGATGGGCTCATTGGGAATAAATGGGTGATGAACCCCTTTGAGCTCAGCACCTTTGTTCAGTGGCCTGTGATTTGCAGAGGACTTGCCTTGGTGATGAAGGTGATCCCTTCCAATCCCATGCTACTTTTTAGAGCAAAATTTGTATTTCTTGCTTGTTTACAAAATACTGTCCCCATTAATAAGGCCTTATAGATTGTAATAATTCTTTGGTGCAAAATATTAAGTCACATCGCTGTGTAAGCAATCCCCCCAACACATTCTGTTTTCTTTAAGTCTTCAGCTAAAAGCATTTTATAACATTTGGGTTGTCGCCGATACTGTGTTCCTTCACCTCAGCTCAGATTACTGCCAGATTTCTTAATTCCCCCTCATGCCAACTGAGACGATGCAGTATCTTCAGGCCAGTACCATGCTGCAGCCTGTCAAAATGTGATGGAAGATGGCCCTGAATCCTTCCTTGACTTAAACTGCAGCTGTCATTTTCCATCAGTGCCCACTGTTGTAGCTTAGCTCCTGCTGGCAGAGCACCCTATGCACAGTTTAAGCTGTGCTTTTTGCTGCAGGTCTCCACTTTTCACACAACTGACGCTTTTAACTCTCCTCCTCTTCCCCCGAAAAAGCTTCCTCTTGCTCCTCTGACTCTTCTTCTCTGGCCCTGTTCCTTCTGTGCCTGAGGTCCCACACAGTTGTCTCCCCTCACTCGCATTGCCACATCCGTGCTTTCACCACAGCATTAAGCCATCGTTAGTGACAGTAGAGAATAAAAGGATTCAGAGGAACCTCTACCTAGGCTCTCAGTGTCAGATGAGGAGCATTTGCAATAGGGTAGGGCTAGCAGCACGAGACCCCGCTTTTAGGATGACATTTCATCTACACTGGCCAGGGAGCGCCGTCCCAAGCAGGGCTGGTAACCACAACCCAGGCTCCCATTATGGTACTGGCCACACATGCAGCAGTACAATGAGAGGCAGCAGGTGGGTCTGAACTGAAGGGCAGGGAGCCCAGGAAGAAATTAGATGGTACCATTCAGCATGCTGAGCGGCAGTCAGAGGACACCAGACGCATTGCTGCTGCCAAGTTTCTGTAGGGGTCGAGGAAGAGAAGAGCAGCACGGAAAGGTCTGTGGGACAGTGAAGAGAGTCTGCTATGTTTTATAAGGAGCACTTTCCCTGTATAAAGACGAGTAGAGGAGAAAGTGCACATTTATTGTAAAGTGCCAACAGTGGACTAGCTGTGTCCCATATACCACTTACGCCCTTACTCTTCTTTTCCTCATCCCTTTCAGGTACACGTCCTGATCTCACCGATAGGATGAAAATGGGGAATAACTTTTCCAGAGCAGAAGCTGCCACTCTGGCTTTGTGTGAGTCTATGTGAGAGCTAATTCAGCCAGAGCATTGCATTTTTTTCAGATGACAGCAAGATAAAAGTCTCTCAAGTCTGACTCTTCTCCACAAGGCTGTAACGCACATAGACTTACACCAACAGAGCAATGTGCCTTGGCAGGCTGACGTCTGCCCAAGGCTGGCTTCACTGTCTTAAGCTGTTAAAATAATGTAATATTTTCACTCTGCCCTTCTATCTGCTGTAAGCACTTTTTATAACAGGTGAATGCCATGGAAGCCTTCACGTATTTTTTCTCACAGCTCTCTTGCTGCTAGGGAAGTGGACCACAGGTCTAAAATGACCAGGCTGCCCTTAAGAGAAGGTGGAGCTGAACCTAGGTCTCCTTGCTGGCACATGGACGTGTGTCCCCGGGTGTCTGACTCTGCACAAATGCAAATCTGTGGCACGGTCTTTTCCCCAGCAACCTTGCAATACTGCATGTAAGACAAGAGACAACTGAAACAAAGCGGGAAAACCATGGAACACAGCTAAGCCAGTTCAGACCAAGGACCTACCTAGCCCTGTATCTTGTCTCCAGCTATGCCCAGCTTTCTTCTATTGCTTTCTTTTTCTGTTCCAGTATCAGGCCTGGGTTTGGTGCTTCCCCCTGCCTCCCACCATGCTCACCCCAGAGCCCACCACTGGCAGTGTCCCAAGCAGCTGTGACACAGGGCTGTCTCAGGGAGGCCGAGTAGAGCTGGGCATAACCCTTCTACCCTCCCTTGTCCATCTGTCAGCATATCCCTCCCCCCGTCCTGAGCCCACACTGTTCTCCCCAGCACACACAAATATCCATGCTGGCAAAGTCCCTTGGCAGAGGGGGCAAAGGGTGGCCAGCTCTATGCCAAACCCATTGTTGGACACCCTGGCCTTCCCCATGCCTCCTCAAAAAAGCCTCCTGCACTTTGCCTGGGGTGAGCTGGCCAGAGAAATTCCCATGGTGCCCCCTCCCAGAGCACCAGAATCTGTCTCTATCCTTGTGCCCGCTTGTGCAAGAGTGGACAGTGGATGGTGCCAGCTAAATGGGTCAGTTGCTGATGGGCTTTTTTCCATACATATGGAAGAATTACTTCAAGAACGGGAAAAAAGTTAAGGAAGCAGGAAAAAGAAACAAATAAAGGTGATGTCCCCAGGCAAAAACCAAAGCTGTAAGGAAACGTGAGAGAAGTGCAGGAACGGGACAAGTGTACATGATACTTCCCCACATACGCTTCCGTTTCCATCCTGCTCAGGAGACAATGGCAGTCAGTGTGCCTGGCTGGGCCCACTGTCCTCTGCCTGCCGAACAGCTGGCAAAATTTACTGAATCAAACCTCAGAGCATGCCTGAGATGGACGTACGTTGAGATAACTATATCTGCTTTCCTCGTAGACAGAGGGAAGCTGTGTGATTTGCATATGTCAGAGCTGGAACTACCCGGGAAACCCTGATCCTCTCTTAAGCTCTGACCACTAAGAACAGGGGCTCCCCTTAGAAGGCAACGTTCAAGTTAAACGGCAGTTAGAAATATAAGCATTAGGCTGTGAGATAGCATTTCCCTTTCTGTCACATGAAAGATGAGTTCATTATAGAACATCCTCTCTCAAGCCTGTAGGGAGAAGCTTGGAGGCTCACAGATAAAACAGATTGAGTTATGTCTTCCTTCGCTTTAAGTGAGTACAAGTACAAGGATTTTTATTGTCTGCAATGTTAGCAACATTGCATCGTCCAAAAGACCTTGTTCATTTATCAGCTTTCTTAAAAATCTTTTGTTCACAAGCCTGCTTGTGTGTGAACACAGAAAAAATTCAGCTCTATCTAGTATCAGCCCGCAGCTGTTCAGTGACAGAAGGACTCAAAAGCTAGGGATACGAACATGGGAAAATCCACCCAAAGCAGAAGGAAGACACAGTAAGCAACAGCTGCATGACAAGAATATGCTGTTTCTGTAGTGTGAGGGAAAAAAAAAAGCTACAGTCACAGTAGACATCAGAAAGTTGTCGGCAAACATTGTAATTGTGATTCAGTTCAGAAGAGAAGCAAAATTACTTCTCCTTCTAACTTTCTCTACGTATCTGATGCTCTTCTGGACATATGTTCTGATTCCCAGCAGGGTTTGGAAAACCCAAGCCAGGAGCTGGGTCCTTTGAACCATCCTCTAAGTGCTGGAGTCAGCATATTTCAATCTGCCCCTGACTTTCACAGGAAAAAGGACAAAACAAGCAAAAAAAAACCCCAGTCCCCCAAACCTGCTAAATCCTTTCAAAACCCTGCTCATGATATTATGATTATTCATAATACGGCTGTGTTTGAGTCATAGTATGTTGGACTCGTGCTTTTTATGCTTTCTTAAACCAAACAGATCCCAGGCACAGTAGATTTCTAAGCTGTTCTCAGGGCATGGGTCCTCCCTCAGGTATTTCTCCCTGAGACCCCACAGCCAGAACCGGAGACTAGCACTGGCTTTACCAGCTTCTCCAGGAGTTCCAGCTTATATTTCCGCAGGCACTCCACCCTTGTAGGCCCTCTACTTTATAACTTACCACCTCAGGGATAAACAACTATTAAAATACATAGCAGATCAACTGGGTAACGTTCATAAAAATAATCACTCTCTACTTGAGATGCACAAGAAAATATATAGAGCTAAACAATGCAACAGAAGAGCCCATCTGCACTTCCCTGTGTCTGGTTCTTCACCATCCTTTGTCAGCCCCTTTCCAGGTCCTCTCGGGAGGACCTTCTTTCATTCCTGTGCAAAGTCTCTCCACATGAAATTGAAGCCTTTCCTCTGCAGCTCCCATTCTCAGGTACTGTCTCATTTTAAAGGACCCTTCTTTTGCAGAAGTATGTTTCTCTCTTCCTTTTTTTCCTTTCCAAGCTTTCTTTGCATATGGCTGCTTAGCTGTGCTTCTAAAGGAATGCTTTTCCCTCACTTCCAGCCTGCTCCAGAGAAGCTGGGTAGCCTGACCTTCTCCAAGATGGAGCAATTCCTTTGTTATATGTTAGCCCATTCAGGCACCAACAGTCTCTAATGATCCATCCATTCACAGACAGAGAAACCGGCTCCACTCCCTTCTTTCCTAGTGCAATATTTATGAGATAAGGGCACAACAGACAGTCCTAGAACATAAGGGTGGAAACCATCTATAAAATGAAACTGAGATTCTCTACTGTGCATAGAGTCTTTAAAAATACTACCTAGCCCATCCACTCTGACGAGGGAGATGTTTCTGCTCAGGTACTACTCTAACATTGGAAAGGCAGTTCTACTCCAAGATGTGCTGTGAAGCTCCTGTAGGATGTTGCTTTACACCATAGAGCCTCAGCTTCCCCTTTGTAAAATAGAAGTGATGCTTTCCTAACCCTTGTGTCATTGTGAAGCATCTGTTCCGAGGATGGTGATTGCTACCAATGAGCCTTATACATAAAAATTTGAAACGCAAGAAAGAAACAGGGCATCTGAAGAGCCACTCACGCAAAAGGTCCCCTAGGCCAGTGCCCTGACTCTGCCAGCGGACAGTGCCTAGGGAAGATGAGCTGCTAGCAACATTGCCCCAGGAACTCCCTGTTCAAAGCAGCTACCGCACTGTCAAGAAGAGGTGAAAGTCCAGGTGAGAGTTTCAGCATACAGTGAAATGAGACAGCGGCACAACAGGGTTTTTGCTGGGGGTACAGATTTGCAATATCAGGGATGAAGAAAGAGCATAGCTCACAACCAAGAATGGAGACGAGGGAGGAGACAGTGGAGGAGATCTGGAGGTTTCAATGAAGGAGAGCAGTGTGGAACATGTGCTAGCGATTTTCTTAGTTAATAAGGCAGTTTAGTTCCATTTACCAATAAATCCCACATCTACCGATCCTGCACACTACATCCTGAGCTATGTATATGGAGTTACGTCAATGGACAGCAAGCACCTATCACTGCTTCTTGCTGTTTTTCAAATACTCAGGAAACTTCAAGGTGATGGACGAACGTTGCAGCCAGGCAAACTCTGACCAGGCACAAAGGGAAGGTTCTTCTTTCCTGTGAGTGGTGCAGCACTGAGAGAGATTACCCAGAGAGGCTGTGGGATCTCCATCCTTGGATCTTTTGGCTGGGCAAGGCCCTGAGCAATGCAATCTAGCCTGCAAGGTGGCCCTGCTGCGAGCAGCGGATTGGACTAGATGACTTCCAACCTAACTCCTTCTATGAGCAATGTTTCTCTCAGACTTGTGTATATTTACGTAGAGTGAGACAGCTGAAGGGCAGCACCACCCTTTAGGGAGCACCAAGTCATGCATAGGAAGTTGTGTATGCCTGTGAACACCAACTTCAGAATCAGGGAAAACAGCAATCAAGCAAAAGGGTTTCCTAGTCGAGAGCAAAACAAAATGCTGTAGAAGCAAAGTAGTAGAGCTGCAGAGAGGAGAGAAGGACATTTCTTCTGATAGCCCTGGGGAGAGGTGGCCCTTGAGAAATCGCTCACCATCGGCCAGCTGCTGCCGGAGTGTTTTGCCCCTGTGGGGTGATAGAGGAGCTTTGGGAGCTCTCCAGGGGCAGCAGCAGTGGATTTCGCAGAGACCTGTGAGAATTTCTTTCCACTTCAACAGGAGGGCAGCTAACATTTCGGCTGCCTTCCTGTCTCGGTACCTGCCCAAGCGACCTTCTTACCCACATTAGGAGTTTTGCCCAGACCAAACAGGAACCTCTTTAGACTTTGGATGTAATTCAGACAAAGCAGACATGACTTTCACCATGCCTAGCAAGACACCCCAGTCAGCCAAAAACTACCTGCATGAAAAGTGCTGGGAGCTTAGATCTGAAATGGCTGGGGCTAGAGCTTGAAACAAAGGTGTACGTCAACCCATTGCGCAAAGGCAGAGGGCCAGTCCCTGAGGTCTTCGTTCCCCGCCACTCACGCGAATGCCCAGCAAAGCCTCAACAAGGGCAGCAGTGCTGAGCATGAGGACTTGGGGTAGCAAGGGATGCTAAGGAGCTCATGGGTGAGCGGGGTTTCACACCACCCACTGTTTCTTACTTCTCAAGAAAACCATGTCTTCAAAAGCCATGTGGCACCTGGCAAGAGACCGAAGACTCTGCCTGTAACTGCCACCGTGAAAAGGGGCACAGACTTTTGAAGTGCTTTCATTTCATGACTAACTTTAAAATGTGTACTTCTTCATTTGTAGCACACTGGTGCTGAGACACGCCACTACAGGAATAAAATACTGCATTCCCAAAAGAGAAGGAGAGAAAAAAGCAGCAAGTGATAGCACTGCATTCAGGTGGTAATTAATATAATATGCAATGTAATATTTTAGGCTATTAATATTTTTAAAGTAATTAATTTTTCCAGCTGTGGATGTAGTTGACACAGAGCAGAGTAGTAAAATACCTGAACTATTTATGCGTGGGAGTAGCTTTTAATTCAGCAGTTTTGGATGAGGAAATTAACAAGTAAAATTGTTTACTTCAGTAGAGGGCATTTATTTACACTATTTTATCTTGGTTTACTCTTGTTTTGTTTTTTATGTGCTTGATGGGCAATTAAACTTTCTTGATTCCATGACCAAAGTCAACAGATCTAGAGAGTATTCCATAGTCCCTGGAATGCAAAGGGGACATCCAAAATACTGTACCAATGGTTATTTAAGCCAGAAAACTTGTGCAACTAATATTTCTTTATGGATAGTTTTTGATGCTTTTACAGAGGGAACAAGCCAAGTGCTGAGGGGAAACCTAGCTTTTCTTCCCTTTAAAAATCCACCTGTTTTCAGAACTGGGATGTGCTTTATACATCTGCACAAAATGAGAAGTCCAACTTATCCCCACAACAAGTTGTCACTTAACACAGTCACTCACATGGCTTCCAAAACAAAATCTCATACTGGTGTAGCTCCATATAAAATATCTCACTGTTTGCCAGACAATATATGCCTCATATGTTTCAGCAAACTATTCAGAGTGGGAACCTGTGTCAGGATAATTCTCTTACTGCAGATTAACAGAATCATCATGCTTACCTTTAAAATACAGCTGCTTCAGGGAATAAATACTGTGATTATTTAGCAGCTCACAGCAATGTTAAGACAAGCAAGGCATGCAGTATCCCTTCCCTCCCCTTCCCTGTTTGTATAGACCTGGGCATGCTACACAAGTACATTAAATGTAAAATCTTTGCCTCGGTGTAGACAGAAAGAAAATAAAATGGAATTGAAGGTCCATGGTTTTTTGGTAAGAGCAAACCCACATGTATTGGATCAAGACTGAGAGACCACAGAGAAAAGTCAGAACATTACTTTTGAAGGAAGGTGTGTGAAAGAAAGATGCTTCAAAAATTGGAGATCAGCTGAAGGTCTGGGGACAGATAGTCTTTTATTAATCTCTCCTAACAGTCTGGAAAGAAAAAAGATTGCGCATTTAATGTCGAAGACGTCCTTGAACTAAGGACTGATACAAACATCCCAGAGAGCAAGGAAATCACACAGCGGAATGCAAGAGGTTAACAGCAAAGTCAATTTTAAGNTCAGATCCTATCATACTATTAATTATGAAAGAAATATCAATGGTTCATACCTGTAATTTGTCAGAACTGTTCTTGCTCTTTCAAATATCTCTTCCAAAAGCCAACTTTTTTCCCCGCACCGCTTAGCAAAAAAAAGAATGACGGTATTTATGTACAGTTCTGCATACCAGGGGCCCGATCCTGTAAAAAAATGTCAGGAGTTCTCCCTTTCAGTTGACTTCCTGGCATGTGGGAGGCACCTGTTATGTGTTCCTGCTCCCTGTAAACAAACAGCAGCCTTATCACCCAGCTCACCAAGGAGAAGATCAAGTCGGCAGCACTCGCTGCAAAGTACGTGGCACCCCTGCAAGATAAGGCTGTGGCACCAGGAGAGTTAAGCAACACAAAAATTTCCCTGTCTCCCGTATAGTGAGAAAAATCCCAGTCCTAGACTTTGAGCTCCAGCAGAAATTTCTCACTGGTTTCAACTCCTTTGCTGCAGGAAAAATGGCAAGATCTCACCCTAATTCTCCATGTCCCTGTGTTATCACAGGCTATACGTTCTATATAGATTCACAGATCCAACAATTTTAAGGCCAGAATGCATCACAGGGACTATGTACCTGATTTTTTTTGGTGTAACACTGGTCACAGAACCCCATGTAGTAACTCCTCCTTCAACTCTGTGACTGTGATTTGTGGTAGAATATACTTTTTAGGCTTTAACCCCACCTAACCTTAAAGACACAGCCCTAAATGAAATATCAAGGGATGAATTAAACTTGCAGTTGAAAAGTTCACTTTGTTGTCAGCCTAAATGTACTGCTACCATTTCTACCATCCTAAATCTCCCTGAATTTATCTAGATTTCTCTAGCTTACGTTCATGCCAAACCTGGGAGTGTCTTTGGGCTGTGATGAATTTACGAAGTCTTCTAGCCTAAAACATGAGTCCCAGGTACATGATCATTCTTGTAGCTCTTTTTTGAGTCCCTTCCCATCTCGCCTAATAAAGCAATCTATGAGTGGAGTTGTGCACTCTTTGCACTGGGCATTGCACAAACACAGTTTCTAATTACTGCTCTGAAGAAGTTTAAGCTAAGGAATGAGAAAGGATAAAGAAGAAGCTTTGCATAAAACAGAAAGGAGTAAATAATTAAAAATGTGTAAAGCAATCACACAGAATTCATTAGTTAACGCTGTAAGTGTTGTGCCTGCATAAAATCACCCTCTAAAGCAAGTTTAGTTTTATTACAGGATACATTTCACCTGCTCAGTAATTATGTTGTTTAAGGTGGCTGTTTATGATAAAGTTGCCACTACACAGGTATTCAGAGTCAAAAATTGCCTGTACAATTAAAAAAACCTCCTTGAAAATACATAGGCAATGCGCAGCAGTTCCTGTGGTATCCAAATCCTTTTCTAGTCCTTAATCAGAAGCCAGAGGAAAGAAAAGATAATTTTTATCATGTTGTTCCTGTTGAATGCACAGCATGGAATTACGGGATTTACTTTTGAACAGCTAAAAATCAGCTATTAAAAAAAAAAAAAAA